>CM029658.1:28158628-28635319 GCA_017311315.1 Dendrocalamus latiflorus | reverse complement strand
CTATGCTCTCCCTAATCATAATAGCAGAGATGGTTTGAAATACGAAGCGTCTGCGTTAATGCTTATATATGCGCGCCCTAATCCTTCTACACACTATGCTCTCCCTGATCATCTTCTTCATCACCAGATTTCTCAATAATGACATCTAAAATTCTTTTGATCTCCTTCCTCTCATCTATCCATCATGAGTTGTTCGGACGCAACCTTACACAGGCGGCCAAAAATTTACGTCTGGAGCAGCTCCTCCGCTCACGCCCTGCTCTCCTTCCTCGACTCGCTTCCATCCGTCAGCTGGACCTCATCATCCACCGTCGATGGAGGTGTCTCATTGCCACTCAGGATAGGGAAACCGCCCTCAGCCTCGTTCTTCTCTACAATGTGTGCAAAGCGGAGGAAGATCTTGCGGCAGTGCAAACACACTTGGATAAACTTGCCGATCAAGCAGAATGGGCCGATAATGCGGAAGCGCATCTTGACATCCTGTTTCAGATTATGGAACATGCTAATGATCATTTGCCCATGCTTGAGGAGGAAGTCGAGAAGGCAAGGACAATCTTGACGGCATTCGAGAACACAGCGGCTGATCCTCCAACTCCAGAAGTCGACGAAGAAGCATATGAAGCCCAGAAGATTCAAATCTGGGAATGTCTTTTTTTGCACTTTTGTAATAAAATTACCTTGAATTTGACTCTCGTCTCTATAGATTCTGTAGTTTAAACGATGCCACAGACGGTTCATATTACTAACCGTCTGTGAACTTTCACAGACGGTTAGTAATACAAACCGTCTGTGATCTCTAAAATTATCACAGACGGTTCCAGTTAATAACCGTCTATGATATTTTCACAGACGGTTATTAACAGAAATCGTCTGTGATAATTTTAGACATCACAGACGGTTCGTGTTAATAACCGTCTGTGAACTTTCACAGACGGTTAGTAAAATGAACCGTTTGTGATGTCTCATTTATCACAGACCGTTCGTGTTAATAACCGTCTGTGAAAACATCACCGACGGTTGCCAGTATAAACCGTCTGTGACAGTTTAATCACAGACGGTTCCGTATGAATCGTCAGTGATGTAGCCGTCCAGTATAGCCTCTTCTGTAGTAGTGACATCATATCACACCATAGTCTGTGATGCCTAATTACTTACCGTCAAGATCGTACGTCTGCTCCGAGAATCATCACCTTGAAACACATAAGGCCAATTGACACACCACATATATGCACTTGCCTTTTCACGATTCTTGTCTTTCTCTCATGCTTTTCCACTTTAGACGATGCTCTATCCAAACTTACACGACACGCCATATCTTCAGGACTCCTTCCCTAGCCTTGATCTTGCCACTAACCACAACAATCATCAAGCACATGCACAACAAAGAATAAGCAATCAATCAGCACAAATAACATACATTTGACTCTCATTAACACAAACTATGCATGAGCACACTATGACTCGACTTATACTTACAAGGACACACCATGACGCACACTTGTATGGACACACCATGACTAATACTTGCATGGACTCTACCATAACTAACAACCAAAATCAACTCAACTTAGCACAGGGGACAGTCTGACCGCGGCACACATGCCAATCAGACCACTCAAACCACACTGGTTAGATCACCATAACAAGGTCGGTCAGACCGTAAGCCTCTGGTGGTACCGCAACTCCAAAGTTAGTAATACCACACTAAGTCACAACCCAAAACCTCCAACAGACATTATCTGAAAAATAGCTATAGACTACTACAGACCAGTATTATCGTACACTGGTCAGACCGCCACACCAGACCACTGGCAACAGACTTCAAAATCAGAGATTAAAATGATACAAAATCAAACTCAATTAATGGCAACAAAGCAAAAGCAAAGCTGAATACTTATCACAAACATAGAATAACCTTTACGTGATCTTACACGAAGCAAAACTCGTAAAGTAATTGTTGTTCTTACACAAAGAGATCACGACAGTTGTATCACCAGATTGACACAACAACAGCTAGCCAACAAGTGAACCATGGCTCGAGAGTTCACACAACACAAATCGCACTTGTTTTACAAATAACTAGTTACGGTTTATCACCAAATTAAGAAAGCACCATCACACCATTAATTGTACAGCAACTTGACGTTTATTTGCCCAGACCTCGTAGACGAACTTCACAGGAAGCGAGACACAAATTCGAGCTGATTAATCCGCAGTCATGAGGACACCTTGCTGCCAATACAACCGCGTCTAACGAGGAGGCGACGTCAACAATCAGAAGGTGGTTCTGCAAGGCAGTCCGCCACGGTGGAGATTACAGGATGAAGGATAATCATAAGAATATAATATTCTTGGTCACTGATTACATCTTTGCCATTCTCTCTTATCCGTCTTTCCCTTCGACATTAGATTCCTGTTATAATCGACATTGAACAGGTAACCTGATCATCTGCTCAAAAGAAATACACCATTTGGTTATGATATGTCCTTATCAAATCTATATGTACAGTACATTTTGCAACAAAACTTTAGGAGCATAGGGGTTTCTACACGTTGGTCTTTGTCATCTTATTGGTGTACTCGACAAACAAAATAACAGACCTGATAAACACCTACATAATTATCCTTGCACAACATCTATGTATATAATCTGAATATTTTATACAAATTCCGTTCTCTTTTACTTGTCGTTTCAGACAACACCACAGCATGCAATGAATGCTTTTGACTATTATATGTTAGAAAAACTATAAAAATCATAATGCTGAATCTACCCATATCGTTTCCATTGTGACAAAAATAAATAATTTTTTTGGTACAGAACAGTGTTTTAAGTTCAAAAATTTGAAACTGCACCCAATTTAAAAACATCTATTCATGAACAGAGGTAATAGTAATTATTTTGAATTCTTAAATTCCACTACTAAAATATAAGCATTTCCAATTTCCTCTGCATAAACACGTAACCTTCAAACGAGATACTACGGGGCTGCTCATTTGGGCATTTTTGTTAGCTTATTTTTCACTGTTTGGTAATGTAACTAGCTTATTTTGCATTGTAACTGTTGGTGACTTTTTTGGCGTAATTAAATTTAAAAAATTTGAAAAAAAAGAAAATATGTTAGCTTATCACGAACAATACAAAAGAATGAAAAAAGACAAAAAAAAGTCAAAAAGCTAGAAAAGATAAAATTAAGAAACTAGAAGTTAGATGTCAAAAACCCAATAGAAAAGCCGAAATGAGCAACTTGTTCAAATAAGAAATTATAATGTACCCTTTCTAGAGGATGTGGTAGAGCACGTCTAGCAACCTAGTTGGCTAGTTGTACCTAGCACTCGTGCACGGTATATGTGTGTGAGAGAGAGAGACTAACCATGGACTGGACGGACAGCCCATGCTGGACTAATCCATTCTAATAAGACGGTCTTGGAGGAAAGATTTGACACCTCCTTCTTCCCATTCGAATCTATCCCACAATTCTGAATCAATCCGTAGTTCCTGCAGCTTTGGTGGCAAGTTTTGCATCCGGAAAGGAAGCCCCTTCAAATTTGGACAAAGGCCAACTAACATCCATTACTAGGGATGGGAATGTCACACCAGAATTACATATGCTGATCAACTGAGTGATACGTTCTAACACAGATATTTGAGGCATGGGAATGTATCGATCGATGTCATTGAACTTTCTTGTCCGCTGCACATTTTTAAACCATGGTTCTCTACGCTCTGAAAGGCTTGCTTCATATTCTCACATTTCCATACGTGGAGTATTTCAAGGCAAGGCAAATACATGGCCAAAGAGACATCCTCTAGCTGATTGCACTCAATAACATCCAACCGAGTGAGCCTACGGAATACATCTTTTGGAGATATTTTTTCCCAAGTAATCACTCTAAGGCTTCGCAAACAATGAAACCACAGCGAATCGAGAGCATCAAAATGAAAGTTCGGTTCCCCATCCTCCTCACAAAGTATAATTATTTGCTCCATGGTGCTGCACTCAATTACCAGATCATGTAACGTCCTTCGCACGAAATCATTTGAAAAAGGACCACCTGAGAAGCAGAATGCAGACGCTTCATCCAGGTTTCGTAGAGCTAAATACCGAATGGGGATGTGAGCCTCATTTAGTAATTCGAACTCAGCAACACTTCAACATCGATAGCAACGGCCTTCAAGTTAGCTAGGGTTCCCAACTCTTGAAATATTGAAGGCACGTAGTTCACATGGCCCCTTTTTTCCCTTCCACACGTCAATTCAAACACTTGCAATGCTTTAAGACTAGAGATGACCTCCTTGGGTATTGTTCGTATGCTGGTGTAAAATAGATACAGGAATTTGAGCCTAATAAGGTTTGCAAAGCGGCTAGGCAATTCCTCTAATGAATAATTTTTTGACAAATTGAGATGCTCCAAGTTTACCAAGGCACATAATTCATCAGGTATATTCTTGAGTTGGTTACCGTCCAAATCCAGATATGTCAATGCAGTGAAATTCTTAATGGTTCCAAAGATCCTTTGATCCAAATTATTATATTGAAGGCATAATGTCCTAAGTTTCGTTGGACAAGGATTAAGACCAAAAGGAGGAACTCTATCATTGCATTTCTCATCAGCGAGACACATTCAGCTTTGCTCCAACGGATAGTGTTTGTAGATAAATCTGTGCCAACTCCTGCATAAACAACCCATTTGTCATTGTTCTCACCACAACCACAAGAGATCCATAGAGCCATATCACGAACCAGATCATGCATTTTAACATCATAAACCCAATATTCACAAGTCTCTAACAAACAAACAGCTTTAAGGTCACCTATTAGACTACGTGCTTCTCTGTAGGAACTTTGTATATCATTCTCATCCACCAAACCTAGGCCCATCCGCATCGTGCGAGCTCATCTCCGTCAATCGCCCGATCCACCAAACCTTGCATATCAGACTCATCCACCAAACCTTGGCCTACCGAATCCTCTGGCCATAGTGCGCAAGTCAAGAAACACCGTCTCAATGTGTCATTTCTTAAACTGTCATAACTAAACTTCAGCCGCCAAAAAACGCTTTCCATAGACAGGGGATCATCCTTGTCACGGCATGACTTTCTCATGTGATGAATGGCGAATTCCCACTCACCTGGATCACTTTTTGGATACATTGCCCTTCCAATAGTTATTAAAGCTAATGGCAAGCCCTTGCAGTTTCCTTCACAAGTTCTCTTGCAAGGGGTTCAATACGAGGACTAGAAGAAAGAGTTTTCTGACCGCCCTTTTCCTGAAATAGCTGCCATGCCTCATCCTCTGGCAAACAAAGCACTTTTATCTCCTTTCTCACCTCCATTTCACCGCATACATTTTTTGATCTTGTTGTGAGCACCACTTTCCTCTTGGGTTGGTTTGCACTTCCATGGGGGTATGGTATGCCAACTGCTTGCAGATCAATCCTTTCCCGAAGGTCATCCAATAATATCAGGAAACTTCTTTCCTTGAGGAATTCAGAAATAATGCTGGCTTGAGATTCTACATCATCATCTTTTTTGTAGGCCGAGCTTCTTTACAATTCCAGCTTGGATCTTTTGCGTTGAACACCCTGTAGATGCTGTCACAAAGATAACATGATCAAAGGAAGAGTCCCCAACAAATGATTTGTTAATGTTCATCAGGAGATGAGTCTTGCCCACCTCCACCGAGGCCCCATATTCCAATCATACCCACTGGTCTATTCTTAATGCACTTGAGAGCCTTTTGAAGATTATTCTCTCTAGTTGGTTGCAGTTTGGTAGATGGACAGGGGATCTCTTCGACGGCAGGTGGCATCTGCTGAACTGCAATCTCACTCGGTGTAGAACTCAGGCAATCTTTGACATGGAGAACCTTCTCAGAGGCATTTTTGCTGATGTTGTAAGTTGACCACAAATTAAGGTTGCAGCACCCAAAGAATTTGTCTCTCTGATCATATTTGTCACAAATAATCTCTTTGTCTGATTTGATTTTATCTACCTTCTCTAGCCACCTCCGCACTTCATTAGTTGCTGACATTCCCTGTCGTCTGTGTCGTCAATATGCCTCTGCACATCCTCACTCTTTGCGAGTAGATCCATGGTAGCCTCCCTGAGATCCTGCACATTTCTGCCAGCCGTGAAGAGGTAAATTGCATGCCTCAATGTAAGATTATAAAGAAACGTTTTGATAGGGCTGAGAAGATCATTCAAACAATCCATGATTGGAGGTAATAATCAAACTGGAGAAACCCTTCACGACCTTCAAAACAGATATGTTTTCCCTCTTAGTGAGTCTTGTGATCGAAATCCAAGATAGAAGATGAATTATAAATGAAGTGGGAGGGCAAACATGTACCTTGTGCTTCTTCCGTGGAGTACGTAACTTTAATGTGACGAAAGCAGGGAAGGCCACTGCAGTGTACTTGATAACAAGTCAAACTACGCGAAGAACAGATGATGATATCACGATTGGTAATGGTAAAACCTGAAAAGGCATCAAATCTACTCAGTGGATAGGCAAACTAGAAATGATTTGAAAAGAGAAAATATGAGAAAAACATCAAGGTAGATGTGTGTCAGTATTTCAGTTTGATTTTTGGCAATTTCAGCTTTCTTTTTACTCTCAGCTTGCTCCAAACATGTCAAGATCCAGAGAGACATGTAAATCAATAGTTCCTTAAATATATGAATCTTTCAGAGAAAACATACCATCAACTGATTCGAAACTGTATGGATCAAACAGTTCCGTAAGACACACAAATATAAAGACCAACCATGGCAATATATAATCTGGACATATAGATCATGTTGAGTAGAAGGCCACAAGCTCAATGAATGGCAGTGGGAAGCAAACAAAATAACAGTATATGTGCCCACCTTTCCCTCAGTATAACCGAGCTGAGATGCTGAATAGACCCAACCTTTCCCTCAGTGCTGTAAGTTAATAAAGAAAATACTCCTTCAAGTTTCAGCGAGTGTTCCTTCAAGAGAAAATCCGGAAATGGACAGTTGTAAGTAGCATGACCGGAACATATATATTAAGCTTGCAACAGGTAGTGTGAACAGTGGTTGGTCGGAAAAGAGGGAAAAGGCTTTAAACAGGTGTTGGATGCACCTTTTTTTGTGATGCATGATCGTAATAGATGAAATATGAGTAGATCCAAGATGCAAGAACAAAAATAGTGCATTTCTTTTAAAAAATTGGTGGAAGGAATTTTATATATACTATTACCGCCTCTAAACTCTGAACTATTGTATGCTACCATTAACTATTGTGTTCAAACTGTTGACTTTCACGAATCACACCTTGCCCAACCAAACTCAATACACTTTCAGATATAATTCTTGAATGACAAACTTAGAAACTTATTGTAACACTCTGCGTTTTCGGCTAACCGTAAGTAGCGAGTTACAAAGCTAAGTGGGATTAATTAAGTAACTAATGAATTAAAATGTGGGGTAATTACCGTGACAAGAAATTAGGCAAAAGTTGCTTCAAACGAGTCTTGGATGCAGGTTAGTTTTTTCCTTCTTTCCCTCTCCTTGGCTTTTTTTTCAGATGCAGGATTGCCGGATGAAATATGAGTAAAACCAATATGCAACTAGTGCGAAAGGATCGGGGATCGTAAATTTTTTTCCCTCCCAGCGAAGCGAAAGAGCAAGGAAGAGTGTGTCAAACAGAAATCGAGTTAAGAATGCACAGAATAAGGGGCTGATGAAGCTGTCTTTTTCTTTTTCGTTCAAATAGGATTGCAAGAACAACAATTGCAACTGAAATAGCGAGAGGAGAGTAAAATGAAACTTCAAAGCGATGATTCTGGTAAAAGCAGTTTAAATAAAAAAATGCAGAAACTAGGAAAGCTAAGAACACGGGAGCTGACGGAATGAAAGCAAGTCAAGAAGCCAAGAAGCGAGCACTGAGCAATTGACGAGTTTGGACGGGGGGAGGGAGCAGTAAGACGTCCACCAATCCATCCTTATCCCCTCCACATGTTTCTCATCCACTCATGCCAGAGCCCGTATGTCCACCATCGGCCTTATCTCCTCCAATCTCTCTTCCACCACATCTTCCTTCCATCCCAAAGATCGTGCGACAGCAGTGGCGGCAAGAAGCTCCAGCGGCGGAAGCTCGGATTAATCGTATTAATCCAACTCCAAATCAATATGATCGGTACGATTTTTTATTGGTCAATCACATTGATAGCGCCTGAGGTTTTCAGGAAAAAAATAGCATTCCACAATACTGATCTACTAGCTCCATACGACCACGCACCATAGCCTACCTCGATGGCGATGTCCCGTCCAGTAGAGGTAATGTGTGATGTTGGTATATGGTATCTTCGACTATCTGTTCTCACATAATGATAAGTTTGTACCAAATTTTTGTTCAAAAATACTTATGCTTTACGGTTCCTTGGCAAGTCTACCAAAATTACCCTTATTAATTCTACATATCCCCTCACTTCACTTCATCTTTTTACCCATGCTTTACATATTAGATATTGAGTAGGTTCTTTTCGACTGCAGCTTATACTTTATGGTTAAGGTTTATGGTTTTTGACTTTAGTATAAGCGCTTGTGTTAATAAATCGAATACCGATAAGTTAATAAATCACTTCAAAAAAACTATGCTGATAAGCCACTTCAATACGACAACACAAAAGTTGTCCTATTTGTTTGTTTAAGAGAAGTCATAAGTTATAAGCCGAAAAGAAATTAACCATTATTGAAGAATGAAGGGGTATATAAATTATGGCTATATTACTTTATGTAGTGATAATGTATTATAAAGTTAATAAGCAAATTATATTTAAACAAAATTTTAATATATATGTTTCGATTAAGAATGTATAATTGTTCACTATATTTCGATTAATCCGGTGCACAATGATTAAATAACATCACAGTATCGTGACGTCCAACGATTGCATACCCTTTTTTTGCAGTATTGCTACATATTCATCTCATCTTGCAAGTTTATAGTTTTAGCTCTTGACGGGGGAGTTCTGCTGTTAACGAACGATATAAGAAATACCACTTTACAGTTAAAGTAATTGGAAGCGGAGGGCATATCCGGCTTTCCCACCCTTTCGGTGCTTTAATTTGGTGCTCTCTATCTCAAAACACCTTAAAATGGTTTTGAAATTTTTCTTAAAATCAATCAACATGAATCACTCGTCCATATAGACTAGAGAAACAAAAATTACAGATTTTGGTCAATAGGAACTTCTATCTTTAAGATTTACTTCTCTACAACTCTCTTTTTGCTATCCATGTACTGGTCAAATTCAGACATGAAATTTTACGAGACAGTGATTGAATTTGTATCGAAAGTACTGATGTAATAGCTTATTACAAAAACACTAGAAGGCGACTTGTCAAGTCTAGCAGAGAAACAATTTCTCGTGCTGTCTGTCCAGAATTACTCTGCCCTACATTTTTGTTCAAATTTCATTGGCTGGACTAACACGTTGATGATCGATCAATCAACTAAATGACGCATATCGTGCAGACTAATCGTAGCAAAAAGTATCTAAGCATCAAAGATTTAAACGTACTCAATTATATAGCAAAATCCCCAAAACCTAGGAAAAGAATAGGAGATTGCCCTATACTAGATCGGGTGAACAGCTTGAAAGAAGTAAGGGACGTTAGGGAAACAGAGGGAAGGAGACGATTGCGCCTATAGGCGTTAGGGAGGGCGTTGCCCTGAGCTCTCTGTGCACTGCTACAGATGGTTTTCGGAACCGTCATCACAGACGGTTCCTAAACTGTCAGTGTTTATGTGTCAATGATAATAAGTGGTTATCACAGACGGCTCCTAAACCGTCTGTGATAACTCACATTACAGACGATTTTTTTTATAAAAAACCATCTGTGATAGTCGAGTATCACAGATGGTTAATAACAAAAACCGTCTGTGATATTGTGTTTTTATAAAAAAAAACTGTCTGTGATACTCGACTATCACAGACGGTTAATAACAAAGACCGTCTGTGATATACACAATATCACAGACGGTTTTTGTTACTAACCGTCTGTGATATGAATAATATCACAGACGGTTCGTAATAAAAATCGTCTGTGATATTGTGTATATCACAGACGGTTAATAACAAAAACCGTCTGTGATATTGTGTATATCACAGACGGTCTTTGTTATTAACCGTCTGTGATAGTCGAGTATCACAGACGATTTTTTTTTTATAAAAACACAATATCACAGACGGTTTTTGTTATTAACCATCTGTGATACTCGACTATCACAGACGGTTTTTTTATTTTAAAAAAATCGTCTGTAATGTGAGTTATTACAGACGGCTCCCACGTCTGTGATATGAATAATATTACAGACTGCTCCCACGTCTGTGATATGAATAATATCACAGACGGTTCGTAATAAAAACCGTCTGTGATATTGTGTATATCACAGACGGTTAATAACAACGGCCGTCTGTGATATCGTTCATATCACAGACGGGTCAGTCTTTGAAACCGTCTGTGATATATATATCATAGACGGTTTTTAACAACGAACCGTCTGTGATAGCAATTGCAGCAGCCATTTTATTTGCCCTTTTTGGCTAGCCTTAGGATATGCTAGCCATGCCCTCTAAAAGCAAGCAAGCAGATTACAGATAAATGACAGATAAGTTAATTGCAACTCAAAGTGAATTACAACAAAATTTGCTACACAAATGAATGTAACAAACGGCCAGCAATCACATACATATATAGAATGAAAATCGTTACACAGATCTGACAAATGAATTAAATTGAATGAATTGTTTGATTAAACACAATTGAGTGATTTGTATAATTGAATCCAATGTTTCAACATCTAATTATCACCATTGCCGAGGTGGAATTCTCCAGCCTTGTTTATGACCTCTGCTACTAAGAATTCGGAGAGGTTTCCATGAATTTCGAGAGTTTGTCAAGATCATATGTACTTTCGTCGAAGTCCACCCGCTGTCGCTAGGAGCAATGTTAAGTCATTAATTAGCATATGTGTGTAAATATATATATATATATAATCACAAAATAATAATTATTGGAAGGACCAGACAACCTGGATCATTGATCTTAGTATCCATGATTTTCTTCATATGGCGGCAAACGTAGAATTCACATATGTTGCCCTGTAGCTACTGGTGGCACTGCAAAAATAGAATTACATACATAGGTATTGTCAATTCTAGACGCATTATAATAAAGTGTGATATAGGATTGTTGTATTGTAGCGGGTACCGAAAATCGCGTGTTGTGTCGCAGCATGTCATTGGATTTGTTGTTTCTTCCTCCTAGGGCAACATAAGCGGTAAACGACCTACGTGATTCAAAAAAGTTAGCCTCGGCCGTTGCAAACGAAGGAAATATTACAATAGAGTTATGTATGGAAGAAATGAGTTTATCTGTTAATTACTTCTTGCACGCGACTGAAGTTGTGGTTGCTCCTAAGTAGAGAATCAAGGTATATTACCTTGCTCCACTTTGGTACAATTACAATCAAAATCCAGTGATGCCTAGTCATGTGTGTCTCCATAGTGATTAATCCTAAGTTCATGTTGCATATAAAGTACAAATGAAACATGTGTAGCAACTAGTGAAGCACTTACCCTTGGTTGAAGGGTACCATGACATACTCCTTGTCGCTGTGAGCAATCAATCCCCTATTATGTAACCTTGCACGAAGGATGCATTTTCGTTGATAGATTGCTCGGAAACCAAGTGAGGGCCGAGGAAACCCACCGGTTGTCGTGATCGCCGGACTTGTTGGATCATATATCTATACATAAGGAAAGAGTAATGACATTTATCGGTATAACGTGAATGTAGAATTTCATTGTACATTACACTTACAGTGTCCAGCATCGTAGAAGTGAGACGTCGAGTTCGTCGAGATTGAATAGTAAGAATAAGTCTTCAAATGTCATGACGAAGTAGCCGAGTCGTGAGGAAATGTGCCTCCGTATATCTCAGAGTTATTGCACTATGCCGATTTGGCTTCATATTGGACTTCTGCATGTACCAGACATGCAATATATTGCAAACCAAACCAAGCCGGGGTAATTGTGACTCGGGAACCAACGATACTCCTAGAATAAACTTCCATGGCCCAGGACGCGCCTTAATTTTCTTCGCTTGAGTCTTAGAGCCTCGCTTATGATATGTTTTTGGTGGCGTCTCGACGGGAGCCGATGCAACAGGCTTCGGAACCAGAGCTGGAGGCGGAGCCACCGGAGCCGATGTGACATGTCCAGGGCGATGTCCCTCTTCGGCCACTGGATGTGGAGATCGTGGCACGGACAAGTCGAGGGTGATGTCCCTCTTGGGCCACTGAATGAATGTGTGGACGACATCCCCTAATATCTTAATCCCTTCGTTTGGGGGGCTTCTCAAGAGGGACGGTCTTAAAAACATCATTAATCATGTCCACTTGAACCTTTATGAAACTGGTCTCTACTTGTACACCGTGCACAAGTGTCCCTGACAGCAATGGATACGCCATCCCCCGCCCAGCGTCAACGGGAATAGAGCCAACAAGCTTGACTTTGAGGATGCAAGGCATGGTCTCCTACATAACGACACAAGATGAGTTAAGACGTTCACCAGAGAGATCTATGTAGTATTCTAAAGAGGTACATTACCTGGATGTCATCGATAAGTAAGTGGGCGTCGCTATGTTCAGTAATTGGTGTGGACGCACAGCTACTGCGACGTTGAGGGGGACTGGGTACCGCAGTAGTAGGGGTGGGTTGCGATTGGTTGCGGACTTGTCTCAGTTCTTCTCTCAATGAATCTATTTCTCCTCGAAGTGAGGCAGTCTGCCCTTGAAGTGAGACAGATAGTTGTTCCTCAAGTTGACAGGTTGCCAGGTTGCTCCGACCCTTGGATAAGTAGTGACATCAATATACACTTTCGCTTTATACACAGCCAAGGAGGAAGGTTGTATATGCACAGAGTCATGGGCCAGGTGCTATGTCGGTTGCTCATGTTACCAAAAGGATTCATTCCATCTGTACTCAACCCAAACCTTATATATCTCGATTCCACACCGAAATCTACAAACATCCTATCGATGTTCCTTTACTGGGCAGAATTAGCAACATGTCTTATCATTCCGTCTTCTTACGCTGCTTCCAGTGCCAACACATCAATCTTGCATCCTTGCGGTTTGCAAATAAACGCTTCAAACGGGAGATTACAGGAAGATACCACAACACCTTAGCAGGAGGTCCTTGCTTCACCTCGATGCTCTTCCCATCATCAGAGTTATTTTTACGCTTGTATCGGGATGCTTTGCACACCAGACAAACATGTAAGCTAGCATACTCTTTACAGTACAGGATACAATCATTTGGACATGCATGTATTCTTTCTACTTCCATTCCTAATAGACAAAGAATCTTCTTGGCTTGGTAGATAGTTCTCGGCAACACATTTCCCTTTGGAAGCATGTTCGCTAGAAGACCTAACAATACTGTGAAAACTCTTGTCGGACCAACCATTGCTTGCCTTCAATTTCAGCAGTTCTAGAACTGATGACAACCTCGTGTATTGCGGCCTGCAGCCCGGGAACAAAGGTTTCTCCGAGTCCTCCATCAAGCCCTCAAATTTACCAAACTCTCTCTCACTATAGTTCCCTTCTGCATCACGTAACATCCGATCTAGATTGTCATCCTGCGACCTATCCTCATGATCGAAAGAACAATCCACAACTGGCATATCGTTGTCTCCCTTGACTATGACATAACTACCTTCTTATGTACTCTTCTTTTCATCGTGACTGGTCCAACATTTGTACCCTTTTCGGAAACCCCTTCGAATTAAGTGAGCTTCGATCTGCGCTGAGTTGCTAAACATCTTGAGATTATCACAATCAATGCATGAACAATACATATATTCCATCCCCTTCTTCAACATATCCAGCTCGGCCGCTCTTCTAAAAGCAGACACGCCATTAATGTACTCTTCACTCACACGGTTCTCAATGTATATCCAGTTTCAGTCCATCTACGCTACACAAGTAACAAATGGGTGTCAAAATGATTATTACCGCTACTACATAGCAAATCAGACTAGCTATATATACTTACACGTACATGACATGCATCTATATATATTACGTGGGTATATAGCTAGCTAGCCACGTATTCATGACATAATAATGTTAAGCAAGAATGTTAGCTAGTACTTACCCATTCTGAAATCGAGCAAACTAACATTATCTTTCTAAACCTAGCTAGCTAGCTAGATTTAAATTAAACAAAAACCTAGCTATCATCTCCGGCCTTCAATTACAAAAACATGCATGCATATAAGTTATTAAAAGTAATTGAGTACTAACCTCTGATCAGATCACTAAGAAGACGGCGATATGTTTTCACCCCGAACTCCCTAAAGCCAGACGCCTTGCTCCACCGATGCAGCGCAATGAAGACAGATCTGTGTCGACATTGAGCAAGTACGCCCAGTAATTAATAGTACAGAATATCACAGACGGTTCCAACACAAACAGTCTGTGAAACCAATATATCACAGACGGTTCGTGTTAATAACCGTCTGTGAATTATCACGGACAGTTATTAATACGAACCGTCTATGATGTCCACAATATCACAGACGGTTCGTAATACCAACCATCTGTGATTGGTGCATATCACAGACGGTTCGTATATAGAACCGTCTGTGATAGTCCTACATTATCACAGACGGTTATTAACACGAACCGTCTGTGATGTCCATAATATCACAGACGGTTCGTAATACCAATCGTCTATGATTGGTGCGTATCACAGACGGTTCGTATATAGAACCGTCTGTGATAGTCCTTCATAAATGGTTTATACTACAAGCCATCTGTGATAGTTCACTCTATACCTGAAATTTTTTCTGTTTTTGTCTAGCCTCAAGAAATTACAAAATGTTACCCATGCCCTTTGAAAACAAGCAAATACAGAGGCAAGACACAACAACACATCCAGATCTATTACAGCTAACGAACCCTTCGTGGCACGACGGTCACTCTACACAAGACACACTTACGACACTTACGGCAAGAGTGTGTTGCCCAGAATGTCGTTGTGCCACAACGGAGGTGCTAACTCACGGCAGTAGTCGATGTTGTCGAGGAACAAGCAAATACAGAGGCAAGAACAACAACACATTCAGATCTATTACAGGATAACAAGCTAACGAACCCTTCATAGCACGATGGTGAGGCTGAGCAAGACACACTTACGACACTTACGGCAAGAGTGTGTTGTCCAGCCTCCCATCGTGTCGTGACGGAGGCGCTAGCTCACAGCGGAGGGGAGATGCAGGAAGCTAGCTAGTGGATGAACTCACGCATGACTAGTACCGGTGGAAAGGTAGATGGAGAGTTATTAATAAGGACCGAGCAGTGGGAGGAACTGGTGCCTGCTATTCGATGTGGAGAGAATGGACGGGTGAGATCGAATCCTGGGTATACGCCATGGATCGGTGACGTGTGATTATCACAGACGGTTTGTTACATGAATCGTCTGTGATAATGAATATCAGAGATAGTTTGTTATATGAACCGTCTGTGATGTATCACTTATCACAGACATTTCGTATTAAGAACCGTCTGTGATATTAATATCAGAGGCGGTTTGAAATACGAACCGTCTATGATATTAATATCAGAGACGGTTTAGAATACGAACTGTCTGTGTTAATGCTTAAATATGCGAGCCCTAATCTTGCTCTTCTACACATGTCCTCTCCCTCATCTTCTTCATCACCAGATTTCTTAATGATGACATCTAAAATTCTTTTGATCTCCTTCCTCTCATCTATCCATCATGAGTTGTTCGGACGCAATCTTACACAGGCGGCAAACAATTTACGTCTGGAGCAGCTCCTCCGCTCACGCCCTGCTCTCCTTCCTCGACTCGCTTCCATCCGTCAGCTGGACCTCATCATCCGCCGTCGACGGAGGTGTCTCATTGCCGCTCGGGAAAGGGAAACCACCCTCAGCCTCGTTCTTCTCTACAATGTGCGCAAAGCGGAGGAAGATCCTGCGGCAGTGCAGAGACACATGGATAACCTTGCCGATCAAGCAGAATCGGCCGATTCTTAGGAAGCTTATCATGGCATCCTCTTTGAGATTATGGAACATGCTAATGATTTGCCCAGGCTTGAGGAGGAAGTGGAGAGAGCAAGGACAATCTTGACAGCATTCGAGAACACAGTGGCTGATCCTCCAACTCCAGAAGTCGACGAAGAAGCATATGAAGCCAAGAAGATTAAAATCTGGGAATCTCTTTTTTTGGACTTTTGTAATAAAATTGCCTTGAATTTGACTCTCGTCTCAGTATAGCTTCTGTAGTTTCTACGACAACGGTCTGTCAGGATTACCACAGACGGTTCGTATTAAGAACCGTCTGTGAAAGTTCACAGACGGTTATTAACACGAACCGTCTGTGTTGTCTAGATTATCACAGACGGTTCATATTAAGAACCGTTTGTGAAAGTTCACAGACAGTTCTTAAATCGAACCGTCTGTAATGTCTCAACTATCACAGACGGTTTTGTGTTAATAACCGTCTGTGAAAATATCACAGATGGTTGCTAGTATAAACCGTCTATGACAGTTTAATCACAGACAGTTCCATATGAATCATCTGTGATGTAGCCGTCCAGTATAACCTCTTTTGTAGTAGTGGTGGGGCGACTTTGGCTTCGGTGAAACTCTAGTTTTCTCTCTCGGCTTCGTGGATTTTGGTAGGATTCTACGTGTTATGGTGCATGGAACCGTGGTAGAAATATATAGACGTGGTGGGCTAGGGAGAGGTATCCTCATCATGCCTGGTGAGGCCACTGGGCAATGCCGCACAGACCGTTGCATATATGGCGCTGAAGCGCCTTTAAACATTTGTTTTTTTAAATCTAGTGCGCTCGGCAGCTATGATAGATGACATGTCTTCTACTATGCTACCATAGCTCAGAAGGAAGGTGGTAGTATGAGAGGCCAGATGAGTGTGGCAAGGCAAGCAGGGGTGCGATAGCCACAGTCTCCACTGGCCTACCGAGCTGCCTTGGCTCGGAGTGGGAGCTACCGAGCTTTCCGGGCTCAATAGGTGGCTTCATATGCTCTACTAGTCTCTACCCCTCTATAATACACCAAAATTTTCTTTACTAAATCCACCCCCTGAACCACCCCCACAGTCATGCCTAATCTAAGTCCACCCAGTTTTGTGTACCAAAGTAATCCAACTTCATACAAATGAATGGCCTGGATCTCTTCTCAAGCCTTTTTCTCTTACTCATTGAAAATCCTAAGGTCAAAATCATCCGGATCATGCACATCATTGAACCCAGAACCCACCCCGCGCCCACGCACACGCCCCCGACGCTGCCTCCCCACGTCTCTCCCCCGCAAGCAAAGCACCTCCCCACGTCTCTCCCCCGCACGCCAAACCCTCGCGCACCCGCTGCCTCTCCCCATCCCCTCGCCCGCCTCCTCCGCCCCAAACCCTCGCGCGCCCGTCACCTCCGATCCGCCCCATCCCCTAGCCCCGACGCCCCAGGTCCCCTCGCCCTCATGTCGCCGCCCTCGTCCCCTCACCCTCGTGTCACCACCCAGCTCCCCAGTCAGTAGTCTCCTGTCCGTCTCGCCGCTCTCAGCACAGACCGACCCAGCCGGGCAGGGAGGTCGAAACCTAGCGACTACTCGAGCCCCTCGAATCCGCCTCCCATGGCGAGCCAGGGTGAGCCCTCCTCCTCCGATTCGTAAGATCCCGCCCTGATCTGGTCCTCGCCTCTAGGGGTTTCGATCTGGTTGATGATGGAATTGTTTTGGGGATTTTTTGTGATTTTTTTGGGGATTGGAGCAGGAAGGGGAAGAAGGACTACTCGACGACGATCTAGCGACTACTCGAGCCCCTCGAATCCGCCTCCCATGGCGAGCCAGGGCAAGCCCTCCTCCGATCCGTAAGATCCCGCCCCGATCTGGTCCTCGCCTCTAGGGGTTTCAATCCGACCACCGCTACCACTCGTCCTCGAGATCCCGCCGCCGCCCCCGATCTGGTCTGCTCTTAATTTACTGTTTCTTACTATAGATGAGTTAACTTTTTACTTGGGTAACTCTAGAATTTTTGTTGGAAGATTGATGTGCGATGAAGGTGTTTCATACCATTAATTTGTGATCTTGCTAGGAAGATCGAAACTAAGTCTTTCGGTAAGATTTGGTTTGCGCTCGTGTATGATGATTTGCCCAGGGGGTGTGTTGTTTGATTCAAACTGTGTATGATGATTTGCCCAGTGTGTGAGATGTAGGTAGCTTCAAGTCCCTGTTCTTCAGGGAGAACCTACTTGGGGTCCTATATTGTCATGAGATGTTATGATTTTGGGAAGTGTTTGTGTGCTTTTTATGTTAAACTTGATGTTACAAACTAAAAAATATTCATTAACACAATCGTATGGGTTGGCATGTGTTTAATCTGGGGTGATTTTATTTGGTAATTTCAGCAATGGCATGTGACCTATGATGTGTTGCCCAATGTGTGAGATGTAGGTTGCTCCAAGTCCCTGTTCTTCAGGGAGAACCTACTTGGGGTCCTACATTGTAATGAGATTGGTGGGCATTTACTGAGGTTTCAACCTTAATTTTTTAGTAACTTAGCATGTATTTTGTTATGAAGTTTCATTTTTTAATTGCATGTTATTCTTTTGACTCAACAGTATAGTGAGTTTATGTTCCATCTTAAGAACTTTATTCCTATGATGAGTTGCCCACTGTGTGAGATGTAGGTGTGCCGAATCTTCCAGAAAGCTAGCCTTGGTCCCCAGAATGGTGTGCAGTATGGAGCACCCTTTGTGGAGGAGTGGGAGGAGGATGTTGGTCTGCTGCCGGTGGAGAGAGATGTCATTGCCGATCGTGAGGTTCCTGGTGCTATGGAGAAAGGCTATCTTCAAATGAATGATCTCACTCAGGTATACCTACAACTTGCATGCTTTTCTATTTGCATGCCCCGCCTCCTCCCTCGCTGCGATACTGTATATATGTTTTGAGAGTATTGCTTCGATAATAATAATTGAATAGATGCATACATCATCTTGTTAGACAGATTGTATCTTTGTCAATTGACATGAATCTGTATCCAGGCGGTGAATGCAACGAAAAAAATAGTTATCCAGCAGTTTTTGTTAGGCATTTTTGTGAATAATGGCTTTGGGACTTCCCAGATAAAGTCTTGAGAGAAGATTGGCATTAGTTGCCACTGAGTAATGTAAATGTCCAGTAGATGCAAGTTCTTGCTTTCTAGCAAAGATTGGCCAATCAAAATTTTGTTAAAATTATGTTATATTTAGGAAGCCAATGTCGTCATTTGCATGGTCCTGATCAAATGTTTTTTAAAAGGCTCCTTTTGCCAAACACTTGGTGTAGATGGATGACTTGATGGCAAATATCTCGCCTTTCCTGGCCATTTATTGGCTTCTAGAACCTCTTGCCAAATTGTGAATTCTAATCATAGTTGGATCCTGAGTCCACAAAGTATTTACACCGTGTTTTCTTGCCTCTTAGTGGATTTCATGATATGATGACTTGCAGTCAAGTTGTGTATTTAAATTTTCCGCAGTATTAATTCCTTGCCCTTGGTTTCAGGGATAGATGATGATCTCCCCCCCCCCCCCCCCCCCCCCCCCCCCCGACACAAAATAGAGGACTAAGAGGACGATCTTTCAGTGGGAATGGCAGAGCATCTGTTGGGCCATTTCCTTATGTGAGAGCACACAATGATTTGGAGAGCAAAATACATCCGGTTGAGCAAGAGGCGTACACTGGTGTTCTTAGAGCATTCAAAGTGCAATCTGACGCAATATCCTGGGTACATATAGCAAAATGAAACTTGTGCTAACAATTTCAGTATCCACTCCTTGTCCTGCTGTTTGTGCTGAGAAATAAATATGTTTTTTCGCAGGAAAAGGAAAGTTTGATTACTGAACTCAGGAAAGAACTGAGAGTTTCTGATGAGCAACACAGGGAGCTATTAAACAAGGTTAATGAAGATGTGTCCATCCGTAGAATGAGGTCTTTGCATACAGCACTCATTTTTTCTTATGCACATGTTTCAATTAATCATCATTTTTTAGATTAAGGAATATGCAATATTCCGGCCTCCAGCATTCACACTTGAATGAGTATAGCCGTTCAACAAACACCCTTGTAGCACTTAGACCACACCTCACCACATGGTGATACAAAAGTTCAAAATACTACTCAACAAAGAGACTCAAACTTCTATCCTATTTCTATTTCCCCAACCAAACTTGCTGAAGAGGTCCATCACCGTGATCTCCATCAAACGACATCCCTCTTTTAATGGCTCTCTCTCTTTCTCTTTAGATAGCTGCGACCATTGCTTGATCCAGTAAGTCCCCCTGAAAATGACCTGCAAGAATGAGTGAGATGTAGACCTTTTGAAAACAACGTCATTTCTACTCAACCAAATAGCCCAACAAAGTGCTGCAATCCCAATTAAAATCTGATCTCTCAGCTTAAAAGAAAAACTCCTAAGCCAAGAACCAAACAAATGAGATACACTACTGGGTGGTTGAAAGTTAAAAACAATCATGACTGAATTCCAAATGGACCTTGCCACATGGCAATCAAAAAAAAGGTGTTGAATTGTCTCCTCAGAGCTACAAAAACAACATGTAGTGCATCCATCCCAACGCCTTTTAACCAAATTGTCCTTAGTTAAAATCACTCCCTTCTTCAAATACCAAAGAAAGACTTTAATCTTGAGAGGTAACTTAGTCTTCCAAAAAACATTTTTTTCTGGTAGCCCTTCTCTTTTCATAATATCTTTGTATAAAGATTGAACGGAAAAAGAACCATTCTTATGTAAATTCCAAACAAAGACATCCTTATTTCCATTCAAGGAAATCGGCACTATCAAAGAAACCAGCTCAAGCCAAGCCCCCAGTTTCTCTCCATTCAAAGCTCGTCTAAACGAAACATTCAAAGGGGTCGTACTTAGTACTTGTGAAACTGTGGCATTTTTCTTTCTAACGATTCTATACAACAAGGGATATTTATCCATTAACGACTCTTTTCCTAACCAAAGGTCTTCCCAAAATCTAGTTTGACGACCATTATTGACTTTGAACCTGCCCCTTGCCAAGAACTGGTCTTTTACATCTAAAAGCCCAGCCCAGAACTGCGAATCCCCTGGTTTCTTTTGTACTTGTGACAACGTTTTATTCTTCAAGTACTTTCTTTTAAGCAAACTTTGCCAAAGACCATCTTCATTCATGAGCTTAAACAACCACTTGCTAAGAAGACATTGATTTTGAGCTTCCAAATTTAAAATACCTAGGCCTCCCATGCACTTAGGTTTACAAAGTATGCTCCATTTAGCAAGCCTATATTTCTTTTTATGTTCATCACATTGCCAAAAAAACCTAGATCTGTAGTAATCCAGTCTTTTAAGGACTCCTTTAGGAATTGCTAAAAAAGACATCATAAACATAGGGAGACTAGATAGCACCGAGTTGATCAGTACTAGCCTACCCCCCACCGATAACATTTTACCTTTCCAACTACTCAGTTTTTTCTGGAACCTCTCTTCAACTAACTTCCAATCCTTCTTCAGAATCTTGCGATAGTGCATAGGAATTCCAAGATATTTAACGGGAAAAATTCCCTCCTTACACCCGAACAACTCCACATAGTCTAGACTCTTTTCCTTAGCAGCCCCAAAACAAAAGAGCTCACTCTTATGAAAATTGATCTTGAGACCTGACAACTTCTCAAAAGTACATAGTACTAATTTCAGGTTCTTTGCCTCCTCTAAATCATCCTCCAAAAAAAGTATAGTATCATCCGCATATTGTAAAATCGAAAGTCCATCTTCCACCAGACTCGGTACCAGACCCCTAAACTGCTCGTTGGCTTTTGCTCTAGAAATAAGAGTGCCCAACATATCCGCCACTAGATTGAAAAGGATCGGTGAAAGAGGATCTCCTTGCCTTAATCCTTTCCTAGTTTGGAAGTGTAGGATCGATTCACACTAAGATAGGCAATCAGAGGGGGGGTGAATGATTGCGGAAGCTAAAAATAAATTTTAAGACTCTCCCCTAAACACAAAATATATTTAAGCCTCATTTAATAATTCTGGACAGAATAATATACTCTCACTAAAACTGATCCCGATTAAAAACCATAACTCCGATTGACCTCAAATTTTTTCAGAATAAACTAGAGACAGTTATTGAACTAACCCAACTGGAATTACGTCAATCGGAACTCTAGAACTTGAGATATAAAATAAACAAGATCGCTGATACAGATAGTGACGAAAATAAATTAAGCCCTAATTATGCAACTAAGCAAAATATGAGATCGCTTGCCTGACCGATGGCTGAACAATGTCGTGCGCTTCGTGATCAAAAATATGCCATGCCAAAGGAAACGTTTGGCCACCCCAAAAGCCGTATATATATTTTTCTTCCACGGCTGCTCGGTACAACTCTTGCCATGCCACCGCATGCATATATATACACACACAGCCCAACTCCAACTAGGCCTTAAAATCCTAATCCAACTAGGACTTAGAACCCTAATCCAACTCCAACTAGGACTTAGAACCCTAATCCAACTCCAACTAGGACTTCGAATCCTAATCCAACTCCAACTAGGACTTCGAATCCTAATCCAACTCCAACTAGGACTTCGAATCCTAATCCAACTCCAACTAGGACTTCGAATCCTAATCCAACTCCAACTAGGCCTGGGCCTTTTTACCTCAACTAGGCTTTTGGCCCACTAATTTTCAAGGGACCCGAAACCCTTCCTAACACAGGTTTTTCACTCTCACAACTTTTCTAACACGTCACGTGTCGAAGCTTCTAGGACTGCACCTCCCGTAGCTTCTCCACGTATCATCCACCTTCGATCTCCATGCGCCCCAAGCATGAGCCCGATCATCTCGTGACCTCCTTGACCGTCTGAACCTCAGATCTCCCCATCCTAGTTCCGGTCCACCTCGTCACCGACCATGATCGCCTCCATGCTCAACCTGCACATGCAAAGACCAAAGAACATTCTTCCGGCACAAGTTCGTCTCAACTTGGCCAACATCAGTCCGCACACACGCAACACAACTCGCATAACACCGCTAAACGAAATCACCAATTATTCAT
Organism: Dendrocalamus latiflorus; assembly: GCA_017311315.1. NCBI lineage: Eukaryota > Viridiplantae > Streptophyta > Magnoliopsida > Poales > Poaceae > Dendrocalamus > Dendrocalamus latiflorus. The sequence continues at coordinate 28,612,143 of CM029658.1, read as the reverse complement.
CATAACAAATTAACCATTGTCAATTATTCATCACCAAAATATCCTAAACCTAGCCACATGGTCTAACAATCTCCCCCTTGATGAATACATTGACAACACCACAAAATTGTATGATGAATTAGCTTCAAATAGATATAAGTGAAGAACTAAAAACCGAAAAACAGTTTAAACCATAAGTCTCAAATCTCTCCCCCTCAACACAAGAGATGTAATTTTATTCTCCCCAAATTCTCTTTAATTTCTTGCAAAGCACACAAAATCTCTCCCCCTTTGGCAATGTAATCATCAAGAAAATTTAAAGAAAAAATAATTCTAAGACGGAGCAATGAAAGTAAAAATCAAGAAGCTTTGTTTATTATCCTTGTCAAATAACTCATCAAAGCCAAGTCATTGAAATCAATTGAGTAGTAGAGCTCTCTTTATCATATCTATTCATATGTTGTGTAGCTTTGATCAGGATTGTTTATAATTAAATTGCTACTTTTGAATTAAAAGTATGACATGGCGGAAATACTTTGACTAGATTAATTATAGTTACCACTTGTAGGATCGATTCACACTAAGATAGGCAATCAGAGGGGGGGTGAATGATTGCGGAAGCTAAAAATAAATTTTAAGACTCTCCCCTAAACACAAAACATATTTAAGCCTCATTTAATAATTCTGGACAGAATAATATACTCTCACTAAAACTGATCCCGATTAAAAACCATAACTCCGATTGACCTCAAATTTTTTCAGAATAAACTAGAGACAGTTATTGAACTAACCCAACTGGAATTACGTCAATCGGAACTCTAGAACTTGAGATATAAAATAAACAAGATCGCTGATACAGATAGTGACGAAAATAAATTAAGCCCTAATTATGCAACTAAGCAAAATATGAGATCGCTTGCCTGACCGATGGCTGAACAATGTCGTGCGCTTCGTGATCAAAAATATGCCATGCCAAAGGAAACGTTTGGCCACCCCAAAAGCCGTATATATATTTTTCTTCCACGGCTGCTCGGTACAACTCTTGCCATGCCACCGCATGCATATATATACACACACAGCCCAACTCCAACTAGGCCTTAAAATCCTAATCCAACTAGGACTTAGAACCCTAATCCAACTCCAACTAGGACTTAGAACCCTAATCCAACTCCAACTAGGACTTCGAATCCTAATCCAACTCCAACTAGGACTTCGAATCCTAATCCAACTCCAACTAGGACTTCGAATCCTAATCCAACTCCAACTAGGACTTCGAATCCTAATCCAACTCCAACTAGGCCTGGGCCTTTTTACCTCAACTAGGCTTTTGGCCCACTAATTTTCAAGGGACCCGAAACCCTTCCTAACACAGGTTTTTCACTCTCACAACTTTTCTAACACGTCACGTGTCGAAGCTTCTAGGACTGCACCTCCCGTAGCTTCTCCACGTATCATCCACCTTCGATCTCCATGCGCCCCAAGCATGAGCCCGATCATCTCGTGACCTCCTTGACCGTCTGAACCTCAGATCTCCCCATCCTAGTTCCGGTCCACCTCGTCACCGACCATGATCGCCTCCATGCTCAACCTGCACATGCAAAGACCAAAGAACATTCTTCCGGCACAAGTTCGTCTCAACTTGGCCAACATCAGTCCGCACACACGCAACACAACTCGCATAACACCGCTAAACGAAATCACCAATTATTCATCATAACAAATTAACCATTGTCAATTATTCATCACCAAAATATCCTAAACCTAGCCACATGGTCTAACAGGAAGTAATGTCCAATCTCATCATTCACTTTCACCCCCACACTTCCCTTACTAACAATTGTCTCAATCCACTTACACCACCTTGGAGAAAAACCTTTCATTCTCAAAGCTTGTTGTAGGAATGCCCAATCAACCTTGTCGTAAGCCTTCTCAAAATCTATTTTGAGAATGAGCCCACTCAATTTCTCTTTTCGTAACTCATGAATCGTTTCATGCAAAACTACTATTCCTTCCATAATGTTTCTTCCTGGCAAAAATGCCGTCTGCGAAGGCCTAACAACCCTATTTGCTATACCAGTTACTCTATTGGCCAGCACCTTTGTAAATATCTTAAAACTTACGTTAAGCATGCAAATTGGCCTATAATGTTGAATTTGTTTGACCTCCTTTAGTTTAGGTAAAAGGGATATAATCCCAAAATTCAAACTAAAAATGGGTAGGCTCCCGTCATGGAAATCATTAAACATGGCCATTAGGTCATGCTTGATTAGACTCCAAAACACTTGATAAAACTCCACTGGAAATCCATCCGGTCCTGGGGCTTTATTGTGTTTCATCTGAAAAATAGCTTCCCTTACCTCTTTTTCAGTAAAATTGTCAATTAGAGATTCATTTTCATTCTCTGTTACCTGAATTATATCATCTCTTTGAAGCTCATCAAGAGAAAATACACTTCCCTGCGTTGAGCCAAATAGCCCTTTATAATATCTTGTAATGTATTTCTTAACATTCTCCTCCCCCTCAATCACTCCTTCATCCTCCTCAAGTCTAAAAATCCTAGTCTTTCTTCGCTTACCATTAGCCACCAACTGAAAATATTTAGTGTTACTATCCCCTTGAAGTAAATCTATATTCGTCATTAATTGTTTACACTTCTAAAATTTCTGCAGGGAGCTGAGACAGGGAGGTGGAACCCTGAGTGGTCTGCATCGTGGCAGCGGAGTTCTTCATGATGCAGAACTTGGGCCGACCGCCAAGAGGCAGAAGACATCTCATTTGGTTCCTTCGCAATCTGCAGGCCTCCAGTCCCCTCTTATGCCTTCACATTCAGTTCCATCTTCTGCAAAAGTGGGGGCCATCGTCAACAAAGGGCAAGAAGGCAAAGATGGTGTGTTTATTCTTCCCCATGGGCGTACCATGACCCAGAACCAACTGCATCTCGACGACAACATCTTGGATCCTGCAGATGACAGCATGGGGAATCAAATTTGATCTTAGGTACACACAATTCGTTGCGATTCTTGGTCCATTTCTTGATTCGATTGATCTGTTACCTATTCTTTGTTTCTTCCCTTCCCAACCTCCATCTTCTTGGCCGAATCTAGCCTGCATGGTGTATGGTTCGTGGTGGTCTATGTAGCCTTGGCGCACCGGGCGGACAATGAGTATGGATAACACAATCAAGATAGGCATCTTGTCAAATTTCGTTCTTCTTGACTCTGTCACATAACTGGATCTATTTTATACAGTCACTACCAACAATGAGGGGCCTGCAACTATCTTTGCAAATGCTTTGATTTGCTAATACAACCGAATATCGAGTATAATAGAAGAAGAAAAAAAGGCAACTCACAATTCAAGGAGTACTATGCATTTTTAGTTTTTGGATATTTTAGGATCACTTTTGCTTCAGTTCTATTGACATGAATTGGATAATTTTATATGATATAGATAACAACAATGTGCGGGCCTTTTATAGTTTCGTTCACTGTCTGTGAAACCTGTATGGTTGAGCTTGATAATTTTATTGCTGTCGATATTTGCTCTCAAGGAAGGCCGACGATGAAAGTGATCGCACACATCCGGTGTACCCTGCCGGTGGACATATTGTGGATGTTCTGATGTCAACAGCATCGTTCGTAATGGCAGAGCAAGGAGGCTACTTGGAGCTTCTGATTCAATTAAAAACAGTAGCTTTTTTAAGACCGACTAAAACTAGAAGATCATGACAGACTAAACTTCCTGGTCTATGTTATTTATTTAACCACCTCTATTCTTTGTGGGTGATGTTGGTTGCCATCATAGGTTCCTTCATTGACTGTACATGTGTAATGGCTGGCAACAACTTAACAACAATCTAAATGACTCTTCAATGTCCGGAAGAAAAAATAAATCAAAAGATGTCCTTTGTTTTATATATTGTGTTTGTTCAAGAATTCAAATTGATTGTGTTAGCTTGATATTATTTAAGGTGATTAGGTAGTCCTTTAAGTAAAGAAAAGATATGGTGTGTTTGAACTATCAAACATTATTTTTCTCACAAACATTATTTTTCTTGTTACTATTCATGATCTTGACAGCTCTTTGTTATAGGAGCGTCCATATGTACGTTAGAAACTAGACTGCACAGGTTTGGCTGCTTTAAAAATAACAAATGTGCATATACTATTGTCTTAACATGAATTACAAGTGGGCACTACTGCCTAATGGTTTTGCCTTTTGCGATTGGCCAAGGAAATAATATATCTTATTTTTCCTTCTCTGATTTTGCAGATTAAGTGGCGGATGCAAGCAAGAAAATCTACATGTTGTTTGTGCCAAACTAGGTGTAGCAGGTGATCAACTGATCATTGAAAAATGTTGTAGGATATTTTTGCTATTGAAGAATCTTGTAATCAGCTTATTTCCATCATGTCTACACATTAGTAAGAACCTTTGTTTACGACATCATGTGCATCTCCTGCAATAGTGCAATCAAACCCAACTAAGCAAGTCCATATTGTTACTGATGTGTATCAGTCCGCCTATGCATTTTTAGCTTTTCCACAGAAACTCTGTGCGTGCAATATAATCTCATCCCTTGTCTATAATTTGTTTTGCGTTCTAGCTCATATAATACTCCCGTTCATTCGCCAATGTGGCAATATCTGTTTTACTATTGAATTTACAGACGTTACTCTTGAATTGTGGTCTTTTGAGTTCCATTAAAGTAAGATTGGTTGAATAGGTTGGTCGTCTACAGTTAAAATGTTGTGTTGGAACATTTGTTTGGTGATGAGTTGTACATTTGTTTACTACTATTTTTGTACATATTGTTGTATGTGGTGCTTGTTGTATCATACTTCACTAATATGATGCTTGATTTATTTACGAGTATGAACATGTATGTTTTGCTTGATACATGATGACGTAAGATAAAATTGATGTTTATTATTCAGTATGAGATCATGTTTAATAATATATATCACTTTTATTTGGTACTTCGTTGTAACGTATGGGCACTCTACTAGTACTAGTAGATCTCGAAATAAATAGAAAAATGGAATTAAACAAAACATTTCTCTTTCCTTCCGTTCTAGAATGCAAGACTTCCCGAATTGATCGAGTTGGTTCGGGACTTCACGTTGCATTGTTGCCACGGTGCAAAAGTGCAGTTTTTCACTGTATACATATGTAGGCACAGAATCGATACCTACTGCGACTTAACTAACACGCAAAATTTTTTGACTAGCTAGCCAGGGGTAGCATAGTGCTCATGATTCTCGCCGGAACACGGCGGTGATTAATTCAGCTCTCGAGGAAGTCGATCATACAGAACACTGTGGTGCAGGCAGCGCGGGAGGCCACCTACCGATCCCAGGAAGCTCGGTAGAGCTGCCGAGCCGGTGGAGCCCATCGGCCACCATGCGCCTATTTGCCATGCCGTGCTCGACCAGCCTCCTACGCTGGCACTCTCTTGCTAAGCTACGGTAGTGTGACAGCAGACACATGCTGTCTACTGTGGTTGCTGAGCTTAAGAAGAGAACTAGATTTGTAAAAACAGACATATAAGGATCAAAATTAAAAAAATACTACATTGGCATATATGAAAAAAAAAATACGATATAGATTTTTATATCTGATCAATAAGTTTTCTCCTATTCCTATTCATATTCGAATTCACATAAAAATATGGATACGGATATAGTATGAATTTTTACTATCCAAAATGTTATTTTATGCAGACTATTCGTATCTGTATTCGTATTCGGTGAAGCAATATACATATTTTATTGCAATACAACTTATTAGTTAGACAAGTTTTTTAATTTAAAATGAATATGTGTTTTAGATGAAGTAAATGAATTAGAACGATTAAGCGTGACTATTTGAAGATAAAATATCATTAATATTTTTATACTACATAAGTTATAAGGATATCCGAATCCGACAGAATTTAGTAGATATTCGATTAGAATTCATAGTCATTACACTATTCAATTTGTATTTATATTCAATAATATTTAAAATCTTTTACAAAATTTAAATACAAATGCGATAATATCACTATTCAATTTATGACGAATCCGTTTTCACCCTTGTTCCTCGCTGCGTGTTGGAGTTCGTGTGGAACACGTACAGTAGCAGCAGTCGTTTCCTTGTGGGCTTGGGCACCAGCGGACAGCAGTAGCAGCGTCGGCTTGGCCCAAGGATCAGTTCGGTGGGATCAACGGCCCAGCTCAGCACCGACAGACGCAGTTCAAAGTGCGCCCTAACCGCGCGGTCAGTTTGCCGATTACTTGGAGCCTAGTGGACTCCGTCGGTCCAGCCGGCTCGATGGAAACCCTGCGTAACAAAATTTTAGGACCAACGTCTCCAAAAAAATATTAGGACTAAGGTGGGCCGGAACTACTTGCATAGGCCTAGATGAACTGAACAGTACACTTACTGCTCAATTCAATTGCGTGTATGCAACATCCTCTAAAGAAAAAAAAAATTGTATCGCGACTCAAAAAAGCGTCCTTTTTTCTCTTGGCATATGGATCATCTGTGTGCTATGCATGTAAAGAGGTTTTCTTTCTAAAAGAATGTAATAGAGATTTCAATCAATTTCAAATTTGCAATAAAAAGCGGATATTTTCTAAGGAGAACGGGGAGAGGCTCCTACTGTGATGTGTTTAATAATAAAAGGATAATAGAGTTACAATCTGTACAAAGCAAAGGTTTGAATAAAAATTGCAAGAACTCTAGCCAGATAAGGATTTCAGCTTGATGATCTTCCTTCACTCTGTACATATGGTAAAAAGTGGATATTATCCACGCCAACGATTCGATCCATTTTAGATTGACCATAACTATTACATGCATCAATCCTCATTCTCACTCATGTCTGCTAGTTGACAAGTCTTTCTCGCGTCGTGTTCTACATGTATTCACGCGACGTAGGTATAGAGAGTGGAGCGTGCCTCCACCCTCCCAAAAACGCTAACGCCCCCGCCATCCTGTTGATACCGATGTCTCCTTTGTCATCAATGTGCTATCGATGCAACCTTCTCCATCGCCCGTGGCCCCAAATCTTGACAATCCCACTCCCCGACGCCGCCACCACCACACTGCTCCGCTCATTTCGACTTCAATTTCTAACTTTTAGTTTCTAGTTCACTATTTCTTAATTTCGTCTTTCTAGCTTTCTGACTTTTTGGGCTTTTTTTGTCTTTTCTTTTTCTATATCCGTTTGCATTGTTCGTGATGGGCTAATATGTTTTTTATTTTAAATTTAATTACAAAAAAGCCACCAGTAGATACAATACAAAATAAGTTATAAGCTAAAAAAAGCCCAAATTAGCAACCTGAGCATCTGCTCCACCTCCGATGCCTTTGGGTGAATGTTTTTCAAATCATGAGTTGAAAAGTAGATTTACCGAGTTGTAATATTGGAAATTTGAGTTAAAAGTTGAAAAAAAACAAGTTGAAAGTTTCAATTTTTATCGAATTGAAAATTAGGATGTGTTGTGGAAGTTAGGGGTGGTATATATAGGCTTGTTGCAGTGGGGAGGCATGCGCTACCCAAAAGAAGGTAAAATAGACACCTCATTAGTTTTGCATTTTTCTCGATCGTATCTAGGTATTTTTGAGAGGGAGAAAGGATGCAGTTGGTTAACACAAATTGCACGTTGTAACTGTTAAGTGGGGTCGACAAATCTTGGAGGAGGACTCGAACCGAACGACGTCCTGATCAACTCGGCTTCGGCTTCTGGCTTCTGGCTTATTTTTCACTATTCATAAGTTTCGCCTTTTTCTGAACTTTTGGCTTTTTGTTCAGCTTTTTTGCCGGTTCTTTTTTTCCCGTATTTGTTTGTATTATATGTAATGGGCTAACATATTTTTTATATTTTTAAATTTTTTTAAATTTAATTATGCTAAATAAGCCTTTGTCAGCTACAGTGCTTTTTTCAGCCAGCTACAGTGTTTTCAGCCATAAGCCATGAGCTTTTCAGCCGAACCGATCACCACCAAACTGTTTTGGACTACATTTACCTTGATATTTTCATGTTGCAATGCATGCATGAAAACAGATATGATTTTGTCTTCCTCCATTTTTTTATCAACGGATTCATCATTTTCCTTCGTTATACTGTAAAAAGCCAAGAAAAGATAGAAGCGAATCGTATCTTCGTACAGTGATATTCTTTTTCTCACGCCCTTTAATCATGCACATCTGCACGAAACATTTTTTCATGCCTCGTTTTTGTGATTTTTGTGACTATATTATGATTTCAAGTTTCCGACAAAAAAACTGGCTGTTGTTTGAATTTTAGCTAGTTTATACTCGTATTATTAGGTTTGGGTGCGGCCAAAAGATAATACAGATGACCTATTGGACAAACCATGCCAATAACAACACACTTTTTTCCTCTAAAAGTTCTCCCGAGAACTTGCACAAGGCACGCAATGATGACAGCGAATACCCTTCCCCTCCACCACATGTCACTGTAACTTATTTGGCACCTTTACTTTTCGGCCATATTATTTTTTGACTTTTAGTTTCGACTTATCTAGAAACTAAAATAAACGAAACAGCATCTTTAAATAGCTTCTCAAAAACGTTTATTCAAACAACTTCCCAAGCTCAAAACTGTATGTATTGTCAGGGTCAAAGTCTCTACCATCCACCGCTGTCGTCTCAAAAAACATAACTAAAAACCATCAGCCACAACCAAAAACCACCAACCACAGGCCAAAAAAATGGGCCAAATATGTTTCATTTGTAACCACACACCTTTAACAACAAATTGATACTGGCCAATTGTTCATGGAGGAGTTAAAAGGTAGTTCATCACCAAGTTCGATCTAGAGTCTCTAGAGATGGCAATGAGTACCCGAATACCCGACGGGTTTTACCCGATAAAGAGGCGGGTATGAAAAATTTTATGTACCCATGGGTACTTTATTGGGCGAAATCCTCTACCCGCCGGGTAGGCGGGTGCAGGTGTGGGTATATACTACCCATACCCGCCTACCCGCGGGTAATGAATACCCGCATTAGACAACTAAACATCCCACTTAAATGTTAATTTTATTATCTACTTGTTGTTGATTGTTTATTTGTTTGTCATATGTTGATATGGTCATGTCAAGTATGTTTATGTGATGTACTAATTTTGATCATTAGACGATTTTGTGCTTGGCATGTATGATTAATGAATGTCTAAATTGATGATATTCTTATGTGTTGAACCGGGTATGCTTGCGGGTACGGGTTACCCGTCGGGTAGTAATACCCGTGCGGGTACAGGTATGGGTAAATTTTCCTACCCGCGTGCGGATACGGGTAACCCGATGGGTAAATTTACACCTAGCGGGTACGGGTATGGAATGGCAATACCCGATGGGTATTTACCCGTTGCCATCTCTAATCTAGACCAGGGGCAGAATTAGGCCCATGGCATCATAGGCTTTAGCCGGGGATGTGAAAAAAAATTTCTAATGTCTAGTCCAGGTAATTAATTTCAGCCCAGTTCAAGGTAGCAATCTATTGGTATAGCGCAGCTTGCCTAGATGATTTTAGACTTTCAGTCCACTCCTCACCATCTCAGAGACACGCTATTGCTCTCAAGAGGTTGAGAGCATGTTGTGTTCCAACTCAGAGACACGCTTCTGCTCGCGAAAGCCCCATCGTCCGTGCAAAAAAGCCCGTAGCTAGCCTCTAGCATTCCAGCCAAACTACCAAACCCTACCTCGCCCTCGCATCACGCAAAAGAAGCGTCTAACTCCCATCTCGCACGCCACGCCACTCCGGTTATGTAAGATCTAGGAGGCTGACTAGAGCAGGGTGAATAGGCGGTTTAAAAATTTTCTTCTAATTTAAGCTAACAATTTATACTTACTCTATTGCCTAAAGCAAGTAAGCAATGCAGTAACTAAATTCAAGTTAATTTGACTCAAATAGCGACTAGAGCAAATGAACTATCCTAAGAGTAAGAATAATTCTAGTCTAAGTCAATGTTTGCTACTCTAGGAATACAAGCAATTAAATGATTCTAATGAAATAAATTGCTTGAAAGTAAATGAAGTACAAGAGTGCAAACCACAAATGACACGATCACTTTTTACCATGGTGTTTGGAGACTTGCCGGTCTCCCCTAGTCCACGTTGAGGTAAGCCCGAACAAATCGGACCGGCTCCACAAATTAAGTCGAATCACCTCGATCACTAGCAGTAGCTCTTCCCCTCTCCGGGTAGGCGAGCTCCAACCTTCACAATCTTGCCGGACCTTCTCACAACCTTCTTGAGAAGATCACCAAACACTCCTGTCAAGCCGTCTAGGTGTCGGCAAACACCAAGAGTAATGAATCACAGTGTTGCTTGACCACTCTCAAGTGCCGAGGATCAATCTATGGATGAAATGCACTTGAACTCAACTACCTCAATTGAATGCACAAGAGATGAAATGAGGTGTGAGAGGTTGCTATATGCTCAAGAATGCTCAATAATGGTTAAACAACGTGTCCTTGTGCTGGTGGGGTCGAATTTATACCCCGACCAAACAAAAATAGCCGTTGCAATACTTAATCCTGAAAATTCAGGGAAATCGGAAGTTCCGTAGTGCAAAGGCCGGAACTTCCGTTTTTCCGCAGAAGTTTCAGAACGGCTATGTCAGAGAGTTAGAAGTAACCGTTGACATTAAATACGGTACTTCCGGTTTTCCGGAAGTTCCGATATAGCCCCGGAACTTCCGATATCCAAGAGGTTAAGTTTTGAAAAGGTTGCTCTCTGGAAAAAACGTTCCGCTCACATTTGCCGGAACTTCCAATTTTCGGAACTTCCGACCTAGCAGAAGTTCCGCCGTTGAACTGGCGGTACTTCCGATTTCCGAGAGACTAAGTTTACTCGCGGTCACTCTCTAGAAAAAATGTTCCGCTCTGGAAGCTGGTACTTCCGGCCGATCAGAAGTTCCGTTTTTTGAACACCGGTACTTCCAATAATTCTGACAATGCACAGTTTTAATTCAATTTTATTTCAAAGTGCATGTATGATCCTAAATTGATCTATAAGGCACAAAAACATGTAATCAAGCACTTAGCCATGATCCCTCTTAATAGTACGGCATCTAACCTATAATCCGGTCTTCCAACCTTTCTCCTAAAACCGGTAAAAGAAAAGCACCCTGAACTATTTACCTTGTTGTCTTGGAGTTCTTTGAATCTCATGAAATCTTTTGTGTACCTCTTACTTTGCCTTTGGGACTAATCCTTCCAAACACTTAACACACATATTAGTCCCATGTTCACATAATGTCATTAATTATCAAAACCAATCTTTTAAGGGCCTAGATGCTTTTAGGTTCCCGCAGCCATGTCGGCCCCTCCCAGCCACCTCCCACGTTGCAACGCCCCCTCCTGCCCGGCTTCCTCCCCACTTATTGTCACTGACTCACTGGTAAGTGTAAGCCTATGTTGGATGTTGCTATTATTATGCACTTACGCAGTTCAATTTCTAATTAGCTTAAATTTGTGTTAGATTGCTCATGGCTTCTTGCTGTTTAGCTATTCTACTATTGGATAGTATAGATTTAGGCAGTGCTTCCATACTTTTCTTAAAGTGATTTGCACGTCTTTTAAAGCAGAATTGAATGGTGGATAGTGATTACTTTCCCTTTCGTGTGCTTTGAGATTAGTACCATTCTTATTAGAGTGAAAAGCATGAAAACATTACTCATAGACTTATCATTTATAGTGTTGAATTGAAGAGAAATTTGAGACATAGCTTTTGTTTACCTGAAGAATGAGCTTCAGGCTTCGTTTTGGGGACAGTTAGCATCAGCATTCGTTTGTTGCGGTGTCCTTTACCCCGGCAGATTCTTCAAATATTAGTGTTCCAGTTGAAGCGAGATCAACCTTGTTCAATCAAAAAGGTAATCTAGTATCAAGACTTGCTTTTGTCTTCTTGGACAGTGTTAATTGGGGAGACACGACCTTTTTAATTTCCTATGGCAAAGTAAAAGGCAAAAATAAGTTAAAATGGACAGGGCATCGTACTACTGATTTAAAATGGGCAGCTCTTTGATGGAGCACACATGTTGCATAGTTTATCTGAAGAATGAGCTTCAGACGTTTGTTTCACAAAAAGCTTGTGTGATATTTTATAGCTTTACATGCTCCTCTCTACCCCTCTATAATACACTAAAATTTTCTTTACTAAATCCACCCCCCTCAATCACCCCACAGTCATGCCTAATCTAAGTCCACCCAAATTTGTGTACCAAAGTAATCCAACTTTATACAAATGAATGGCCTGGATCTCTCCTCAAGCCTTCTTCTCTTACTCATTGAAGATCCTAAGGCCAAAATCATCCGGATCATGCACATGGGCCTGACTCAAAAAAGAAACCACCTCGCCTAATCTTCTCCCCACGTCCCTGCGCCGAATCTTCTCCCCACGTCCCCCGTCTCCCCCGTCGGTAATGCCGGGGGCGTGAGGGGGCGTGAGGGTGTGACCGCAGATGAGGCGGGTGGCGCCGGCGATGATCGTCGCTGGCGGCGGCGGCTGGGGCGACGGCGAGGGGCTGGATGCGGTGGTGGAGACGGCGCTGCCGAATGGGGATGTCTACAACGGAGGGTTCACGGGCGGCGCGCCGCACGGGAAGGGCAAGTACGTGTGGGCGGACGGGTGCATGTACGAGGGGGAGTGGCGGCGCAGGAAGGCGTCCGGGAAGGGGCGGTTCTCGTGGCCGTCGGGGGCCACCTTCGAGGGGGAGTTCCGCGGCGGTCGGATCGAGGGGCAGGGCGTATTCGTCGGGCCCAACGGCGCCACCTACCGTGGCGCCTGGGCGGTAGACAGGCGCCACGGCGTGGGCGCCAAGAGCTACGCCAACGGGGACTACTACGAGGGGCAGTGGCGCCGCAACCTCCAGGACGGCCACGGCCGCTACGTCTGGGCCTACGGCAACCAGTACGTCAGGGAGTGGCGCGCCGGTGTGATCTCCGGCCGCGACGCGCTGATCTGGGCCAATGGGAGCCGCTTCGACGGGGTCTGGGAGAACGGCGTGCCCTGGGGGACGGGGGTGTTCACGTGGCCCGACGGGAGCCGGTACGTCGGTTCCTGGCCGCGGAGCTGTGTGGACCTGCCGGCCATAAGTGGCACCTTCTTCGCGCCGGTTGGCGCGGGGGGGAGGGGGTGCACTGCGGAAGAGGTCCTCCGTGGAGGGGATTGGGGAGAAGGCGGCTGCCGTGTCGCGGATCTGCATATGGGACTCAGAGGGCGAGGCGGGGGACATCACTTGCGACATCGTGGACGCGCTCGAGGCGTCCATGCTCTACCGGGAGGCTGCGACCGTTAGAGGTGCGGCGACGTACATGCGGACGCAGGGGAGTGTGCGGCGAGGAGCCGGCGGCAGCCAGTGCTGGGCGGCGGCGGCCGCCACGCCAGAGGGAAAGCGACCTGGGCAGACCATCTCCAAGGGCCATAAGAACTACGAGCTCATGTTGTAGCTGCAATTGGGCATCAGGTGATTGCTGTTTAGTTATTGTCGTAGTGAAATGCTGGCAATGCGACGTGGGTTTTAGCGAGGTTGTGGATTTGGGGGTTTATGGTGGGCATCTTGCAGGAATTTGGTGGGGAAGTCTGAGGCGGTGTCGATGCCAGAGCTTGCACCTACGGACTTTGTCCCAAGTGAGAAGTTCTGGACATAGTTCCCACCTAAGGGGTCAAAGGTCACACCACCACATTCATCGTCAGATTTTAGGTGGAAGGACTACTACCCCATGGCGTTCAGGTGCTTGCTTGCCGATGCATCTAATCAATGTCTGCTGTGGTTTAGTTTTCCTGTTTTGTGTCTTACTGTACTATTCGCTGGGATGTTGGATTTTGCAGGCATTTGAGGAAGTTGTTCGCTGTTGATCCGGCGGATTACATGCTTGCGGGGAATGATGCTCTGAGGGAGCTATCTTCGCCTGGGAAAAGTGGGAGTTTCTTTTACCTCACCCAAGATGATCACTTCATGATTAAGACGGTGAAGAAATCGGAAGTCAAGGTAAATTTTTGCTCATGCCATTGATGCAGACTTGTCGAGAGTCAAAATGAAATGGATAATCCTTTTTAGAATTGGAGATGCTGTCGCATGTGAAACGGTTTGCACTGTTATTTGAATTGCATTGTGGAAATGCTATTGAATTCGGAGAACCTTTTTTCTCACATAGAGTTCAAAGCCTTGCAAATATGTGCCTTTGTTTTGGTATTTATCTACTTAGTTGTGTCTCGATACATGTAAAACAAAATGTGCTGCTAAGTACAATTAGTTGCAGAGAAGAAGCTTTTTTGGTTCTTGTGTGCTGAGGTATCTCATCACCTTGCTATTTTGCCTGTGCAGTTGCTGATTCGGATGTTGCCTAGCTACTACCAACATGTTAGTCGATATGAGGACTCTCTAATCACAAGGTTCTATGGTGTGCACTGTGTAAAGCCTCTTAATGGATAGAAGGTGTGTGATACTTGCAACAACCTTGCTGCAAAATGTTCACAATGTTAATTATTCATTACAAATTGACAACTTCTCACAATGTTAATGATTCATGACAAGTTGACAACTTCCTTCTCCAGGTCCGCTTTATTGTCATGGGCAATTTGTTCTGCTCGGAATACCGGATTCATCGCCACTTTGATCTGAAAGGTTCATCCTATGGCCGAACAGCAGACAAATCTGAAGAAGAGATCGATGAGACAACCATTCTTAAAGACTTGGACCTCAACTTTGTATTTCGGTTGCAGCGATCTTGGTATAGAGATCTGCATGAGTAAGTTCAACCCTTATGTTGTTTGGGGCATCAATATTACCTTAAATTGAAATAGTAATGCTAACTCTATGAAGTTTATTCTTCAGGCAACTCAGGAGAGATTGCGAGTTTTTGGAGTCAGAGAGGATTATGGATTACAACTTCTTGGTGGGAGTTCACTTTTGTGATGACATCTCTGCCTCAGAGATGGGCTTGTCTGGTTTTACCGCTTCTCCAAGTAAGTTAACGCTGTTTGTTTTTGACCTTGACAAGATCACTCATATATTCTAACCAAAGCAATGATCCTTAACCAGAGCTTTCAATGGAGAGCGATTCATTTCAAGGTAGTGGCGGCACGCTAGAGCTGTGCTTCTCGGATCATGATTTTGATAGGATTCCTGATAGCCGGTATGTTGGAGTGTTTAACATATGCATCTCTGTTTGCTTGTTGACTTGTGTGCATTGTATTTTGTCCTGAAACAATCTTTGTGTCCATCAGAGTTGTTGCCAATAATTATTTTTTAATCAAGGCAAGACTTATGCACAAGCTCTGTTTGAGGTGCATAGCCCTTTGCATTCTATGATATGAAAATTGATTAGAGTTGTGAACATTCTTTGTGCATTCTCTGTTAGGAACACTGGAGCTAGGGGTTCAATTTTTAATTCCTTCTGATTCTTGTTAGTATAATACTACCAATTTTTGTGGAGGGAATGAACTTTGCTCAAATGCTCATAATGACCACATGAAAATGAAATATTTCTATGCATCCTTCAAACATTTGTTTGCCGAAGAGGATAAATATTGTGTACCTTTTCTGTTTAAGATTCCTCTGAATATTTATTTGCTAAAGAAGACAATATTGAGAAGATTTTCAAGTTGAGTATCTCGACATATTAGCAAATTGAAACAGATAGAGCATCTGCAATACCCCGAGCAGCCTTAGTGTAACAAAATCAGTTAGTTAAATCTATTTTAGATCTTGATAGCCATCCTTCGGAATACAAGCAGAATTTTTGTGCTTTGTCACGAGTCGTTATGTGACAAAAATATTTGGTTATACAATATATGAGATGTGAATCTTAATGAATCTGATTGTTCGTTTTATTTTTTACAAATTCTATCTTGTTTTGTATTTTATCGTAGCGTTAGCACGGGCACACTACTAGTTAAGATTAGTAGCATTAAATTTGACGTCTGGAACAATGAACTAATGTGAAATGTAGATATTAGTTTTTCATTTTCCTTTAGATATGACATCAAGAACAATGAACTAATGTGAAATGTAGATATTAGTTTTCCACTTTCCTTTAGCAAGGTCTGTCGCCCCATTCAATTTTTCTTATGTCATCGAGTTGTTCACATGAAGAGAAAATGTCTTCACTATCGTAAGACATCTGGAGATGCACTGGCCTTTTTGTTGTGTGTGTATATTGATTTCTGTAGGATAATTGGATTTAGCATTTTTTTACTATATAAAATCTACAATTAGATATCAATCTTTTTTGTTTGATGATCATTTCATCTGATTTGTAGAGGTTATTAGTGAGTACAAAATGAAAAACTAAGGCGTTGTCATTTTATTTTTCAATACAAACGCAATCCCATCAATCCCTTGCAGCTTTAAAAACACTACAAACAGTAGCTAGCAACACACATCAAAATAATCCTCATGTTGTAATTAGTCCAGATGTTATTGTTGTTGATCTTGTGCTTTTAACAATCATGATTCAAAAGATATAAGAGCATCTCCAGCAGGGCCCCTATTTGAGCCCTCAAAACCAAATTTGGGGGCTTGAAGCAAAAACAGAGGTCCAACAGAGCCCCTACTAGAGCCCTCAAATTTGAGGGGGCCCTCAAATCCCCCCTCCAGCCCTCATTCCTAGGGGCTCTAGGCCAAGCCCTCAAATCACGGTTTCCTGCGCGCGCTGGTCCCGATTCTTCCCCCGCCCGACTCTTTTCCCCTCCCGCGCCCGCTCCTTCCCCCGCCCGCCTCTTTCCCCTCCCGCAGCCCGCGAGCGCCGCCCGCCTCTTCCCCTCCCGCAGTCCGCCCGCGAGCGCCGTCCGCCTCTTTTCCCCGCCCGCCTCTTCCCCCGTCCGCCTCTTCCCCTCCCGCAGCCCGCCCGCCTCTTTCCCCCGCCCCCGAGCGCCGCCCGCCTCTTTCCCCCGCCCCCGAGCGCCGCCCGCCTCTTTCCCCCGCCCCCGAGCGCCACCCGCCTCCCCGCTCTCCTCCGCGACCTCGCTCTCCTCCGTATCGCCGGTCTCCTCCGGCCTCGACCACATCGCCGACCGCATCGCCGGCCTCGACCGCATCGCCGACCTCGACCGCGACCACCACCAACGGTTCCAACTTCGCCGGCCACCAACCCGGACATCCTTCACGCCAGGTTCGCCCGCTGCCATCTCCTCCTGCGCCACCTCCACCTCCGTTGCGTCACCTGTATCCCCTCTCATCCTCCCGCAGATCTGCTACGCCGCCGCCGGGTCAATGCAATGTCAATGTATGATATATGTATGTATATATGCCGATGTGCTTTGTGGGTTGATAGCTTGAGATGCTGAAATGTGCCTTGTGGGTTTATCAGCTTGAGATTGGGATTAGGATATGTATATGTGATTCAATTTGATATGTACATGTGATTCAGTTTGATATGTATACGTGCAAACTGGTAATGAGTTCCCTTTTATTTCAGCATATTTGGTGCTCAAATGGCTGTAATATGTTCATTGGTTTTACTTCTCTATTTATTTAGTATTGACAATATGCTAAGTGATATCAGTCCATAAGAACTTAACTTCTGTTAGCATTGAATTAATCACGAAGTGAACTGCAGGGGGGTTAGCATGAACATGAGTTGTCAAGGGAATTACCAGAAAATTGAAGTTATTCCAATTTCAAATACAATAGTGTTCCAAGCAATGACTGAATTAGATCAGAGATCCATCCATAAAATGGCATATGTTATGATTTTCTATGCAAGTGTATGTTCCTATTAGAAATTAGTTGGCTTCTGTGTGCAATGTAAAGTTCTGATTTTTCTGACTATTACATATTCCAGAGAGCTCTGATTTTTCATTGCAAAAACCTAAGGAGAATTGTCAGTATGAGTTTTCGAAGTGGAAATTGGAATAGCAATAGCCAATAGCAATTGTCAGCATAAGAAAAACCTGGTTGAAATGACATAGCAATAGCCAATAGCTGATGTACACAATGATTTGCTGGAAATTGGAAGTGGAAGTTTACAATAATTGGTTACATGTGTTAATAATTTTGTAGTTGTAACTTGCGCTGGACCTTAAAGCTAATAATATCTGAATATCCAGAGTTACTCATTATAATTTGTAGTATTTTTACTTGACATGACAAGCCAATTGGCTTACGCATACTTAGTTCTTCGTCCATTCAGCACAAAAAGCTATAAGCATATCTTGCAATCTCGACCTATTTTGAGTACTCTGTGATCTATCCCACATTCCCATTGCCTATATCCTTGGTTGTATTGAGTTATGCGGCTTGTTGATCGGTTGTCATATTGATCATTGAATGTTTAATCTTGTTAATCTCATGAGTTATGACTGCCCATAACTTATAATTAAAATGTAAAAATATGCTGTGCATATGTGCTATATTCCATAGCTGTTATTAGCAATCTCTTGGTCTTTAGGGAAAAAGGCTTGCATTTGGTTAGCTACAGCCTACAGAAGTAAGAAGAGTTAAACTAGACCACAGTTATTTGGTTTCTCTGTTATTCTGTACTTCTTATTTGTGGTTTAGTTGACAGTTACTTCTATCCCTATTTCGAAAATAGTATTATTCCATAAATTGTGCTTGTCATCATCTTTCTGTTTTTTGTGTTAAATTGTACTGTACGTTATATGTGCTATTTTTTTTGCACAGTTTGAGATATGTCGCAGGGAGGTAATTGGTCACAGATGATGTCCGACGACATTGACATTGATGACATTGCAATTTTACCCATTGGTACCGAGCCTAGTCAACCTAGTGCACCAAAGAGGAAGTCAATCCGTGCTGCCAACTACTCTCAGGAGGAAGATCTCCAATTATGTGAATCATAGGAGAACATAAGTTTGGATCCTATCACTGGAAATGAGCAACCTAGCAAAGCGTATTGGAAGCGAATTCATGATAACTTTCATGCCAACAAAAAATTTGTATCTGATAGGAATGCAAATTCTCTAGAGCATAGGTGGGCGACAATTCATAGGGAATGTCAGAAGTTTCAAGGATTATTTGAGGAGGTTGAGCGCCACCATCCTAGTGGAGTGCCCTACCAGGAACATGTAAGGATTGTTTTTATTAAGATGTTGCATCTTTTCATTAAGAATTTGTACTGACACATGTCTTCGATTTCAGTTGCTAGAAGCTCAAAATGCATATGCAAACAATGATCCAAAGAAGAAGGGGTTTCCTTTCCTCTATTGTTGGTTGAAGATTAGGCATTGCGAGAAGTTCATGCCCCCAATCAACAACAAAAGGCCTAGGGTAGATGTGTTTGATGTAGAAGATGATGAGAGTAGAAAGAGCCAAACCCCTGACTCTTCCATGCCTAATGGTAAAAGGCCTATGGGGAGGAAGCAAGCAAAGGAGAAGTTGAAGAAAGGAGGTGAACAAATGAATTATGCAGGGTTGCTAGAGAAATTGCTTACAGAGAAAGAGAAAATTAGAGAGGATAGGTGGCAGGAGAACAAGATGATGCAGGAGCGCAAGGTATCAATTGAAGAGCGCAAGGTATCACTTGAAGAGCGCAAGGTTGCAAATGAGGAGAAAAAGATGGTATGGGATCAAGAACAGAAGATTATGTTTTGTGACCTTAACACATTGGAGCCCGCCCAGAAGACATATGTGATAGCAATGAGGGCTCAAATTGCAGCTGAAAAGATGGCGGCCTTCAACAGTGCTTTCGGTGGTAGCAGTGAAGGACATGATGCTAGTGGAGGGCACGGTGCCGGAGAAGGAATTTGATAGATGTTTCATTGTGATATGCATGTTTTATTTTGGTTTAGGACTATGTTACAATGTGATATGCACAGGGTTCACAATTTCGGCGAGATTTCACCGAAATTTCGGAAAATTCGTTGCTTTCGCTACCAAACGAAAAAAGTTCATTGCGGTCAAATATTTCGTTGAAATTTGAATTGTAAGGGCTTAATACGAAAGACACAACACCTGTTCGGCGATATATACCCATCTAGCCCAATGGCCAGTCTTCTCACGCGCGCGTAGCCGACGCGGGGTCGAATCCCACCGTCCACACCAATTTTTTGGGGATTCTACTGTATTCCTGACATGTGGGTCCCACGTAAATAAAGGACAAATAAACGAGAAATAAAATGAGCGTGTTTGCCTGGAATCAAACCCCGGACCAATTGCTGCTGATAGAAGCCCATTGCCACCAGACCAGAAGACCACTAGCGAATGAAGCGCACTTCACTTTCTATTTATCCTTAGTTTTCAAGTTTAAAATTCAAATTTGATTTGAATCGTTTGACCGAAATTTTCACCGAAATACCGAAATTTCGGTCATTTCGCCTCTTTCGTTACCCTCCGAAATAAATTTTAAAACGAATAATTTTTCCCTGGATATGCATGTTATATTTTGGTTGTGCGCTATGCTGCATTATGACTATGTTTCTTTTGATTTGTTGAGATGAATTATGATTTGACATGAAAGTTTTAAAGTGGATTGCGCTCTGTTTGAGATATGATTGTACTATACTTGACTATGTTGCATTATAAATTAATATTTGACAATGATACTTCAGATGATGTTTACCGATGATGAAAACGATTTGCTTGATCAATGGTGGGAAGAAGAAGAATCGGATGACGATGATTTGGTTGCGGCCATGCTAATTATTGCTGATGCTGAAGAAAGGAATCATAAGAAGCTTCGGCGTGGTTCAGTGCTTGGTCGTCAAGTGGTGCCAAGAGACAGGCATGCTGGTAACTTGCGCATTGTTGCAGATTATTTTGCAGATCCTCCAATTTACAATGACAAATTTTGTAGGAGGAGATTCAGAATGTCTAAACCATTGTTTTTGAGAATTGTTCAAGGAGTCGAGGCACATGATGACTATTTCAGGCAAAGGCCAAATGCAGTAGGGTTGCTTGGAGCCACTGCACTTCAGAAAGTGGTTGGAGCTTTTAGGATGTTAGCGTATGATGTTCCTGCAGATTCCATGGATGAGGTTGTCAGAATCGCTGAGAGCACTATGATTGAGGCCTTCAAGCACTTTGTTCGAGCAGTGGTTGAGGTTTTTGGTGAGCAATACTTGAGGCCACCCACTGTTGAGGATACTGCAAGGTTACTGGATATAAACAACAATAGGGGTTGGCCAGGGATGCTTGGATGCATTGACTGTATGCATTGGAGGTGGAAGAATTGCCCGACTGCATGGAAAGGTATGTACTCGGGACATGTGGATGGTCCAACTATGATCCTTGAAGCGGTTGCATCGGAGGATTTGTGGATTTGGCATTCATTTTTTGGATTACCAGGATCACTAAATGATATCAATGTTCTTCGAAGGTCTCCCCTTTTTCAGCGGCTAACTTCTGGAACTTCACCTCCAATTGAGTATACGGTGAATGGCAACAAGTACACCATGGGTTATTATTTGGCAGATGGGATCTATCCTTCTTGGGCTACATTTGTGAAGAGCTACAGAAACCCACAAGGTAACAAGAAGTCTCACTTCACACAAGCTCAAGAAGCGGCTAGGAAGGATGTTGAGAGAGCATTTGGTGTTTTGCAGTCATGCTTTGCCATGATTAGGGGTCCTGCAAGATTTTGGGGCAAGGATATGCTATGGCACATATTGACATCATGTGTGATCATACATAATATGATAATTGAGAACGAGAGAGATGACGACGATGTTGGGGGATATGACTATGATCAAGATGGGGGTAAGGAGCTGAGGCAGGAGGAATACCAACGCCGTAATCCAAATGTGTTGTCCGAGTTTCTCAGGATACACAATGAGATTGAAGATAAAGAGGGACATGAGAAACTCCGAAACGATCTTGTGGAGCATTTGTGGGCGCGACATGGCGCACGTTAGTTGTTTAATTGTTTTGTCGGACTATATGTTTGATGATTATGTCATTTGATTTGCAGAGATGTGATGAACTATGTTGTGATTGACTATCATTAAATTCGGACCAAATTTGTCTTTGAATTTAAATTTGAATATTTGTATTTTCATTCATAATTTTAAGTATAGTGCTTTAGAGTTATAGTTTAAATAAATTATTATATAATGTGATGTTCTCAAATATATATGCATATAGTGTGTGAGGAAATAGAGGGAATTGAGAAGTAGGACCCCTGTTTTGAGGGCTCCTGCTGGAGTGCAGCTCAGAAAACAGGGCCCTCAAAAGTAGGTGAGCCCTCAAATTAAAAGTAGGAGCTCTGTTTTGAGGGCTCCTGCTGGAGATGCTCTAATTAGTAGGAATGTAGTGTTGTTAAAGATGTTGTCTTTTATTTTTATTGTTTTCTCTTGATTAGTGTACACCACGGCCACGTCCAATCACTAACCAGTGAACCGCCATCAACTAATCATAAAAAACAGTGACATTACGGCGTTCTGCGCGGATCTGACTCCGCCTCTCTGTTTCGGATGAGTTCAACGTCGTTTCCGTTGTTAAATCACACCTTTATAAACTTGGTCACGTCGCATCGCACATAATCACATCGTCACGTCGTATCGCACATAGTCTAAACGTAAACATAATTCCAGAGAAAAAAAAGAGCGAAAAGTATTTCCGTTTGTATTGTTTTCTTCCTCGCCTCCCAAACCCAGCCAAAAAGGCAGCGCCTTTGTTGCCCTTCGCTTGTGCGTGCCTCCGACGCAGAGCCCACCCGCCGCCTTCGACTCCGGCGGACTCTTCCTCCATTCGTTGCCCCCGGGAGATTGATTTTAGGTACGGTTCTTGCGAAAAGTTTCTTCCTTTTTGGTTGGTTGACTGATCGATCGTGTGCTGGGTGGTGGGGTTCTTGGTGGAGAAACCAAGGAGGGGGGTTTTAATCTGCTATTGCTTTTGTTCTAATTGTCTTTGACCTGCAAAAATCGTTCCTTGTTGGAGTAATTTGGTGGATGCTGCAAAGAATCTAGGTTTTGCATATGGGTGGCGCACTAGGAGATGTGGTCGTATCATTAGGGATAAGAAGTGTTGGGGATGTCGTAAATCGTAGTAATGTTGATCGTTTGGTGAATTTTGTAATTATGGTGGACAGTCGCTTCCTTTTTCCCGGTTTCTTTGTAGATTGGCTGCTGGTTCTTGATTAAGAAACCAGGGAAAAGATACGATTTTTTGTGGCAGCTGCGTTGTTTGTGGTTGGAAACTATCTTGATAGGGGTTTTATTTTGAGGGTGTGTCTAGGCATCACCCGGATCACCCGGATGTTATCTTCCTAATGAAAGTACCTTGTTAGGGTTAGTGTCTGTTGTTACTTTTGTTGGATTAGTTTTTTTTATCTTGTTTGGTATGAGCAAGGATGATGCAGCTGGAAACAATTGGAGCTTAGGAAGTGTTTTTTTGTTTGTAGATTCCGAAAACCTGATAATGTCCTACTGTCTCTTTAGACTAGGGTGTTTTACATACTGTAATAGTGTCATGTGTCTCCTGATTGTGTGATTAGTACATAGTACCGGTTGCTTAAAGCTAAAGTTAGTAGATCTGTGCTCGGCTTTCACTATTTTGAACTTAGATTGTCAATGTTCAGTACAAAATTATTATTGTTATATTGTATTTTCTTCTTGTTTTCTTTAGTTTAGTTTCAGCTCAACCATGAGGGTAATCATGATGGTTTCTGTGAATTTAATGTTCAACATTATGCTGATATGGTATTGTGTTTGAATTGTTTCAGTGTTGTGATTTGCATACGAAAATTACAGCTGTTCATCAGAGATTCCACCTAGCATAATTAGTTTAACCATAAGAGGAAACTGTCTAATTATTGTCATACAGCTTGTGTAAATTTAAGCATTAAAATATTGTGGTATGGTATGCATTAAAATGGATTAGAGAAATAGGGAAGAAAATATGTTTATGTTTGAGCAATTAGTACTTGCACTCTAAACTTCAACACTCTTGTTTCATGCCATGTGGAATTAGGGATTTAGGGATGGCCCACTTATTGATTTTATATATTGGATAAGAGAAATTGATGTTGAATACCTTCAAGTTTGAATAGGTGGACAACAAAATAAATGTTATTGATGAAGGCAATAATTAAACTGAAACTCTGAAAGTGAGGTTGTAAGTTCACCAGCACAATAACTAATTGAACTGGTTGGTTTCTGCTTCATAATTTCTACCTGTTTGAATGCAAAATCATCCTTTAGTTTGAAATCATGCTTTTCTTCTGTTTGTCAGTTTTGTTTAAGTTCTCACAAAAAACCTGCTTTCTTTATTTCTTTGTTCTTAGCTTTTTTCTCTCTCTTGTTTTACAGAAAGATGATAAACCTTTTTAAGATAAAGGGACAGAAGAAGGAAGAGGCAGCAAATGCAAAAGGGGGGCCACCTGCTAAGAAGCAAAGCCCAGGGGAATTACGTCTCCATAAAGGTTTGTTTTAGCAGAAGTGATTTGGTTTGGGAGGTGCTTCTACACTTCTCTCAATAGTAATTTGCACAATTTTTAAAGCACGATGAGTGGTAGATAGATGTTACTTACCTCCTCGTTTGCTTTGAGATTAGTGTACTCTAATTAGAGAGAAAAGCATAGAAGCACTGCTCGGTTTGGTTTTTATGTTATTTAGAGTTATTTGGTTTCTTACTTTCTGATGTTGACATATGTTAATATGTTATACAATGCATATGGATTAGTACTAGATTGAAGTTCTTTTTCTTGCAAATTTATGTATTTACATCAATACATCCTTTATCCTTACAACTATGTCATTCATTTTTTTGCTTCTTTGTTACATGTGAACTGTTGTTCTTAAGTGGGTTTGCTAAATTTTTACATTTGTTTTGAGTTAGTTACAGACATCTTAAACCCCTTGTTTTTTCTTTGATGTGACTATTGAAAAGAGTAAATATGGGTCTTATTGGTTGAAATTGGTTGAGGTAATAGCTAAAATCAAAATTTTATTCCTTTACTTTTTCCCCTAAAATATGAACACGTATTGGTTGAGTACTTGAATTTAAAGCAGATTTAAATGAGGATTTGAGTACTAACTACTGCCTACAATATATGTAAGGTTCCAACCATGTCGGTATATAAATTTTGTTTCAACCATGTTGGTTGAGCTTGTACAGGTTCTATTGCTCACCTTTGTATGGACCATGGTTGACGTGTGGGACTAAGTAGGGAAATCTTGCTACCAATGATAAAGGTGTGCTTGTTTTTGCCTTGTTTGACTTGCATAACGGCTATAGTTGTCATGGCATCACCCAGGCCCTGTCTAGTCGTTCTGGTGCCAGAGGTGGGATGCCATGGCCCCTTGCCTAGCCTGGAGAGATGGAAAGTGAGAGAGAGGTGAGGGAAAAGTGGTGAAACCTGGGAATTGGGGTGGCTGAGCGTTGATCTGGGCCACCTTGTTGTCCCTCGCCCCGTCGCTGCTGGATCTGGCTGTAGGGGAGCTGCCGCTGCCTGTAGTCAGCCCTGTTGCTGCCATTGCTCATAGCACCCTTGAGGATGAGACGGAGCAACCAGCAGAGGCCACCGAGAAAGGGTAAGAGAGGAGGCACGAGAGGTAAGTTGATGAGAGGATCAGGTGGCAAAAGGGGGGAGGCTGCGGCGTGGTGGGAGTAATGAGCTAGGACACAGGAGGTTGGTGGGCACTGGCAACTGGCATGAGAGAAGAGCTTGCACAGAGATGGGCTGTTGGGCTTGAATGGGGTGCTGGGCCCATTGTTTTGGTCTTTTGTTTAGTGGATGTAGTGATTTCCTGCTGCTAAATGTGTGTCACTGGAGCCTATACTTGTCGTCAAGGCATCCTGGCGCCCAGGTTGCCGTAATTGGCTGGAGCGCCATGATAGCGACACTAATGGTTTTTACGTAGTAAGGAGCAAGCCTCAGATATCCAATATCCAAATTTTATTCTGACCAAATTCCACTGTTTCACCTCAAATTTGAACACGCGAATTACTCTCAATCCATATCTGAAATCCTGCCATTTTGAAAGTCGGACATGATTAGAAATAGATTCTATTGTTACAAACTTGTCTGTTAATCTAGATATCTATGTTAAATATGAACAACATAGTCATGCTTATCTGTTCCAGTCTTCCCGATTTATGCATGTCATGAATATTAATCCCTTTCTGTTCGGATAGTTTTCAAAACATGGACCTTGCTGACCATTCACATTTCACCTTGCAGATATTGCTGAGCTTAACCTTCCAAAGACAACTAAAATATCCTTTCCTAATGGAAAGGATGATCTAATGAACTTTGAGGCTACCCTACGACCTGACGAAGGATACTACGTGTAAGTGTCTATATATTCAAGTCCATCCTCTTGAAATTGTTTTATCCTAATATACCCTTAAATCATGTTATGTTAATTTAGATCTCACACAGTTCAATATTGACTGCATATCTGAACTACTTCAAAATTTTGCATTGTTGCCATTTGCTACATAGATGGAAGGATTGGAAGCATTGGATGCTTGTTAACAGCTTTTAATCCTTCATTTTGGTGTGCATGAAGAGTTTTTTGTTGATGAATATGGATTAAGAGGATTTATGTTTAGCTTTTAATTTACATTTACATCACACACCTGCCAATTTATCTGGACATAGCAGGAAAAAGGATTAATCCATAATATTTAAATAGAAATAAGTGGAACTGGTGACAACCATAGTTAACTTGCTTTCTTAATTTTCCAGTTGTTTCCTGTTCTTGCTCCCTGGATCACTGAATTCTATCTTTTCTGAACTAATTGCTTTTTTAATGGAGAGAAAAGGCATATATTTTTATTTACTCTTATAATTGAACAATATTGTGGAAATATTTACCTCAAAAAATAGAAGTTACGGGAATGTGAAAATGGATCACCTGTATGTTTTCAGTGTAGATAAGGATGTTGTTACTTTTTCAGTTCATTTTAATTGAAAAACTATTCTTCTAACATCCAGAATGTTTTTTCGGTCGTAGAGGTGGGACCTTTGTTTTCACCTTCCAAGTATCTCCTGCTTACCCTCACGAACCACCCAAGGTGAAGTGCAAGACTAAGGTAGCACAGCTTCTATTAACCCTTGCCTATACCTTTGATCATTGAAAGTTGTCATTCTTGGTGCTAATGTAGCGACCTTTCAGATTTATCATCCTAATATTGACCTGGAAGGAAATGTCTGCCTGAACATTCTGCGTGAAGACTGGAAGCCTGTCTTGAATATCAACACCATTATATATGGTTTGAATCTTCTTTTCACAGTAAGTACTGTATTAGACTAACTGCTTATTAGCTGATTTTCCATCTGAAAAGTCAAGTGACACAGGATTATTGATATAGCAGATTGGTGCTTAGCTTTTTGTGTAAATTTATCTTAACTCTTTTACCTGTCAGCTTATTGTTTCGCATTACAAGTAAAAGTTGCTGTCTTCAGGGAATAGAACTCGTTTGCTTTCTTATTAGCAATTGAAACTAAGTTACATATTTAGTAATTACTAACCATCTTAAACGTTATCTGCAGCAACCTAATGATGAGGATCCCTTGAATCATGATGCTGCGGCTGTCCTCCGAGACAACCCACAAAAGTTTCAGAGAAATGTTCAAATGGCGATGTCGGGAGGTTATGTGGACAACATCCATTTCCCAAGGTGTATTTAAGGTCTGTTTGGTGGTGCTCTGTGGCCGGCTTCTGCCCACCCTACCCTGAATGCCAGTTTTACAACCTGAACAATGTGGCATGCCCAAGTGGCCATTTGTATTACATATGAGTATAATGATGCTTGGTTGAATGTACTGGAATCATGTAACTTGAAGAAACCTGGTAACAGTTAGCAGCAAAAACTCGCCTGTATTTAGGCTGAACAGTCGAATGATGTTTGGAACGCGGCAATCAGAAATCTGAATTGAACTATCTTGACAGAAAGTTACCATTTTGCCTTCATGCAATTCTTATTTGGCTCGGTGTATGGTTCTTTTTGCGTGCGGTGTGGAGAAAGTCCCTTTGAATTCCGAAATTTGCGCATTTGACCTTATCAGATCGCGTGCTCTTTACAATATTTAGTCGGTATCCTTTGGCATGTTAAAATTTTCTACATCTGAGATCGTAGTACGTGCAATTGTGGAAAACATGTCTTAGTAAACATCATGGAGAGAGATTTAGATGTTACATTTACTGTCTGAAATATGTTAAAGAAATTTCTTGGACACAAAAACATCAAATTAGAATGTAGAGAAGTGTAAAGCATGTACCATTGTATGATAATCTAGCCGCCATCACTTCATCCGTTCTTTTCCTAGATTTGCTTTTCCAACCCAGAGGATATTTGGTCTATTGAG
This sequence comes from Dendrocalamus latiflorus, assembly GCA_017311315.1. NCBI lineage: Eukaryota > Viridiplantae > Streptophyta > Magnoliopsida > Poales > Poaceae > Dendrocalamus > Dendrocalamus latiflorus. The sequence goes on along the minus strand of CM029658.1, from coordinate 28,583,929 downwards.
GCTTATAAATTATATTAAGGGATGGCATATAATAAAAGCTTTGCACGTTTAACTGCCTGTTAGTCACATCATTGATCAATTGTAATACCCGGGCCTAACATCTAAGCCCAGAGTGCTACTACTACTCTATAATACTCTAATTTAAACCATCTAATAAAATCTTTCACCAAAATTCCTCACAAAGAACTAAATTCATGGTAAATATGACCCACTAACCAGAATAAGAATAAGTAACTCACAAAGTAAAACTTAGGCCATTTGCGCCTAAGAACGTTCGAGACCACACACTTAACGCTCATGACCACGCGCTTGAGAACGCTCGGGGCCTCGCGTCGGAGAACACCCAAAACCATGTGTCTGGAAGTATTACTTAGACAACTAGCACCAAGATAAAGATAAACAACCGCCTTAGATCATCAACGGCTATGAAATGCTTTATCTACACATGACTAAATTCTACCATTAAGGACCGTTATTAATGTTAACTATCTAAGCATGCCATTAAGTTTGAAAATGACAACTAAGAGTGGCATATGAAATATTGTTTGTATGTGAAATGAATATGCTACTCCCACTCCATGCATGTTGCCTTCAACACTGACCTAAAAGCAACAACAAAATAAGGGTAAATTCGAAGGTTCAACAACTACATAATAAAACGATAAATATCAACAAAATAATAGACATAACATAACCATGTCAATATCCATGTATCACTACGTAACATAATCATACCATTATCCATAACTCTTTTCATCTTTTCGTTTTGTTAATGCAATGCAATGCAATATCTGTATGTACCTTTTAAGCACATAATATTATAGTTGAGGGAACATCCATCGAAGTACACCCTCTACCTCTATTTTGTGGAGATGTCTATCGAAGTATGTCTTTCTTAAGAGCACTCTAGATTAGTCATACAACTTTCTCACCGACCTGCCTCATACAGTCCAGATTAGTTATATGAATTATTCACCGACCTGATGTATATGCATTTTTCATAATGTGAATACAAGTGATGTAATACTTTCCAACAATCATTTACCACAAACAATATTACCATGTAACTATCGATATCATGTACTTATCATCATCATCATATCACATCATACTTAACAAGAATCAAGAAAATATAGCATGGTGAGTAAATTTAGATAACTAAGAGCAAGAATAAACAATCGTCCATCGTTCTACCATACACTTGCCTATTTAACCTCGTGGGTAATGTGTGGATAGCACCAATCCTGAACCTCCACCTAGATAAACATCATCTAGTCTCGATATGCTATAGCAATACACGCACACTTACGGAACGACATCATTCCTATGCGCAAACCTGGCACATACAACCTCCTTTCACTAGACGCCTTTCTGCTATCCCAATGATTAAACTTCTATAACTTTTGATCTTGAAATCCAACATAGCAAGCAACACGAGTTCTGAAATCTACACAAGCTTACTCATGTAATCATAGTTATCACAATTTACAAATTACATCACCTAAACTTTCGATTTTAGCCCCGAATGTTGTGCTGCCCTATACCAAACAAGTCTTCTCAGAAGCATATCTTCCAAACTGTTCTATCAAATTTAGCATTCTAGAACTCTTTAGAAAGTTAATAAAATTAGCTACAAATTTCTAGTAGATCAAATTCTCATATTATCCCCTTAACATACCCAAAGTTCTTTGTAGAAGGCCTTGCACATGAGATCCATCTAATACCATGTTCTAGTCATTCCAAACATATTTATCTTGCTAATCCCACTCTATTCTCTACACAAAATGATAAACCAACATGGAAAATGATTTGAGACATTACCCTAGCGACAAACAGCTAGATCAGGTACCTTCTTCTTCCTTTTCTTAGCTGGATCTAGTGTCAACTCGACTTCCTCCTCTCTTCTCTTCATTCCTCGGTCGGGACTCACTCTCCTTCTCCTTTTTAGTAGTGGTCCTTGCTCTCTCTTGCCCCCTCTTCCCACTAGCACCGAGGCGGTCAAAGGAGGGCGGTTAGGCGATGTCGTGCAAGGCTCAATGGTGGCATGGGCATAGAGGGCTAGTGGAAATAGGCATAGGAGTAGGGGACAGTGTAGGCGAAGGTGGTGTGATGACGCAACAGAGGAAGCAGGGCAGTGTCGCCTTGGGGGGAGAAGAGCGCGAGTAGTGGCGGTTCAAGGAAACGGAGCTGGCAGCGGTGGAGCTTGCTGAGAATGATGGCACAAAGTGGCGGCGGGGAATGAGAGAACAGCGGTGTAGCTCAGGAACATGGTGCATGGCAAAGCGCGACGGTGGCTTGGGGAAGATGGCGTGATGTTGGGGTGGACTGGGGGCGGCGCGCGTTGGAGAAGTGGCGGTAGCAAGAGAGAGAAGGGAGCATGCATCCTCCCCACCTCTCCTCTATATAGAGGCTGGCATGGACTGGCTCGGGCTGGCCTGGCCCAACCCCCCTCCCCCTTTTTTTTCCTTTTGGGATATTACATCATTGTAGATGTGGTGTTTGGTTTCCTGATTCTCAATGGAGCTACCGATGAGAGCTAGATTATCTTAACTATAAACCTGATACGAGGTGGCCCGATCTTGTGATGACAATCAATGAATGAAGAGCAAAGATAACTTGAAGACAACAACTCAACTTGAAATTGCAACAACTTTGGGTTTAGCTCAAGTCCTTGATAATAGCAATTGAATCACAGCTTTTATAAGAAAATCAATCTATACAACCAGCATGTAGTTAGAGCATGAATGGATTGATCACGACCAATCAATTCTAGCATTTATCTTAAGAATCAATACGAATAATGTTTAGCAAGAAGTAGAAACTAAGAAAACTCTTAATGATCAAAATATCAATTTTTTATATAAAATCTAATATAACTTCGTCCCCTGGTACATAGGATGCACCTCTTGGCTATGGGTCTGTACTTTTGGGTTGCGGTTTATGGTTTATACCTACAGCTTATGGTTTTTGGCTGTTCGTGAGAGAGTATAGAGTAAGCAAAGCTCATGTGCGGTTTTAGCTGATATAAATGAAGTCGCGACAGTGTATATTACAATCAAGTTGTAGACCCTGCCTTGAAAAGATACTCCATTTGAAAGCTAGTTACTATAGAAAAACCAAAAAACAGCTTTTAGAAGATAAAAGAAGAGGTCCATAGCTCTTCTAAGATATTTAACAAGACTTGGACTCTAATACAAACACGAGAAGGAAACCTAAATTTTGGATCGTCACTTTGTTTCGGAGATAACGGTCGCTTCGTGAGGTTTGTAAAGCTAGGGCCTTATCCATTGTCTAGGCTCTGCAATAAGCTTTCCAACAAGTACAAGGTAGGGCCTTATCTATTGTGCTAGCTATTCCGAACTGAGTCTAAATTGATTTCAGATTTGAATCCAAATTTGAATTTGGATGAGTTTGAGTTGGATCCGAATTAAGTTTGGAAGTCTTATCCAAGTACTTGGTGGGCTTGGTGACGCCGTCAGCTTCAATGCCATATTAGGCTTGGGCTTGGACTTGGGGGCCGAATTGAAGGAGTTGGCCCACGATGCTGAAGTTTGGTCTTGGTCTTGGGCCTCCAATTCGCCTTCTCTCTTTCTTTTTTTCTTTCCTTTCCATTGGCTGAATGGGCCTCTTCTCCATTTGTTGGCTCGTATGGAGTAAACCTTCTCGTGATGTCCTTCCTCACTTGCCTCCTGCTGGACATCATCTTTGATCCTACAATCAAAAGTATCGACTTTAGGTAACAATCTATTCACATACAAACTAGAGCTAGTTAAGAATAAGCTCACCTTATTGTTAGAAATTCATGCTTGTAGGATTGAGTGGAATTGTAGAGATGGCATGAATGTCCTCGTCAAAACCTGAATAAATAGGCGATAGCATATGGTTACTTTTTAGTTAGTTTGATGCTTGGTCTGCAGATATATATGAATGTACAGTTTTATATTATGTCCGAGTCAAAAAAAACTTCAGGAGTACACAGTTAGTTCACTCAGTGTGCATCCAAGACATCAGAATCCATAATCTGATTTGAATGCCGCGATTTCCCCTTATTATTGAATATAATACATGCTTTCCTGGTTCTTGAATTTTAGAAAAGACAAATCGCTTATTCTTTTGACTGAAAAAGGGTATAATTAGGCGACAATGTATGATCAGTCGGTCCTCCTTGTTTCCAGGAAGCTACAGAGCAGCAGTTTTTAGTTATTCTTTGAGGTATAGATCTTTATAAATTTACAGCATTAGATTATGCCCGACTCTAAAGCTTCAGGAGTACTCATTCAGTGTACCAAGTTACCGCCTCTGATGGAAGCTGGTCTGTGGCCACATGGCTAGACATGTGGTTGTACACCCAGCTCACTAGAGTTCAAGTCCCAGACTTAGCACTAGTGTTCACCGATTTTAAGAGTACATATATACGTGTTCAGTGAAAAACGAGTGTCTGCACTTTGTTAGGTCTTAGGTGCCTCTGATGAATTCCAAACATGTAGAGGATGCACACGTGTGTGGATGCGTGGGTAGTGAATTGCAGCACTGGACCAACTGGCTGAAGAATCGGTCCAGAAGGTTGAGCCAGGCCGGTGCCTCGGTTACGAAGTTATCCGTGGAGAGCTGAAGCAGATGTATGTATGACCCTAGCTACCATGTCACCTTCTTCTGCCCCGTCCCAGGGAAAGAAGGTGAGCAATGCGCTGCAGAATGGAAGGCCGAGCTTGAGCCGCTTACCCCGGTCGTCCCGCCACCTGAGACAGCCAGGGATGCTGCCGTTGGATTCCTCAGGTACTTTTGAAACATGTAGTGCCTGCAACTAGTGCACGCTACAAATGCGAAGTATCGAAAACGCAGAGCAATATCGTCATATTAATGTGTTAGCCAATATATGTTGCACGGTAGTACCATATCAGAAAAATCTGCATGTAATATACTAAGTTTGTATTGTCTATTACATGTCTTCAGAGAGCGCGGAATCCTGGGATGCTGTAGTGGGTTCACATTGTGTAATATGTTCCCTTGTAGGCTGGAATCATGTATCCTTGCCAAGTTGTCACTCGTCTTGAGAATTACATAAATGTGAAATTACCATTGTTCTTGTCAGTTACTTCAGTCCAGTGTTTAATGTTTATTCAGTTATAAGGAACTCTTAAGTCAACGATGCCTGCTACGGAAGTCTTCATGTCTATCTCATGACAGGTGTCTGATGTTAATTTCCAGCTTGTGGACAGAAGACTTGGCAAAAATAGGAGGATTCTTTTGGATGTTTCAGAACTGTAGCAGGATATAAAAGGGAGATCTGACTCAGAAAGGCCAAATTTTGATAGCTACAGAGAGATGATCACTCGAGTATTTAGCCAAGAGAGAGGGATTAATCAAACAACTCTATATTACAGGGTTAGAAACTTCGAATGCAATAAATAGCTCAGTGACTAGCTGAAGCAAGGCATCAAACGTATATTATGCAGTTAGAATTGCACCAAAATTGAACATATGTTTCTCGATAAAAGATGAGACTTTTAGTAAGCATAAAAGGTCTGTCTGGATGCGGACTTATACATTCGTCAAATCATCACAGGTATTGTGAGCTATGTTACTAGTTCTCATTGTAAGCATCTTCCTCAGCTCAAGTGATCTCTAAAATGAGAATTCGAAGTGACAAACAGTATGAAAACCTTTATGTATAAGTCAATTTCATCACAAGTTTGACACTGACACCGATAACTGATTGCTGTTTTCTTATTGACGAAAGAACGGCGAGGATTGGGGATTGTGATGTTTCGGAATTCTAGCTGGACAAGCAATGAGTACAGCGGGACCTCTAGAGATAAGCTAGGGTGATGACTGATGAGTGAGACGTACATGTGATCATTTGACTCAGAAAGGTCAAAGTCTGACCGCTCCAAAATCATCGCACGAGCATTTGACTAATGAAAGTGACTGCAAAACTTTATTATAATGGTGTTCAGATAACTCAGCAACCGTAGCTGACTATAGCTTCAGCATTGCATCAGATACAGAATTACAGATCATGTGCTCATGCAAAACTTTATTATAATGGTGTTCAGATAACCTTGATGTATGTAACCGCTACTTTCAGGCCTAAACGTTGGTAACATGACATCGTTAAAACACAATAACAACATGTGTTTCAGAAGCAAATAATGGCTGTCAAATCATCACTAGTTGGAGCATGTGAACATTCAGAACGTCGCCAAAAGATTTCAGTCCAAAAAAAAAGTCTAAATTCAGAGCAATCTGAAAAATTCAGATCAACGAGGAACATCACACGTAACCTTGCATCCCTTTGCATCAAGATTCATTAATCAGCCACCAATAACACCTTCCGAAAAGGCCTTGTCCAATAAGCCTAATTTAACCCCCAAGAACACGAAACTATGGACAGAAGCACACAATCTGAGGCAGCAGCATTAACCCCACCTCTTGTTTGCATCAAGATCAAAGCTGCTGCCAATGCCAAACGCTAAGTCCTCCCCCACAAGAACAATCCCTTAAAATCTTATTTAAACATGCATCATCATCTTCATCATCAGCAACACCTAGACCAATTAATAATCTTGAGAAAGAACCCTAAACATCTGACGGGCCGGACTAGACACCGGCAGCAGCTGCCGTCTCCTGCTGCTGCTGGTGTCCCTGGTACTTGGGGTCCTTCCTGACGATGCGCTTCCAGTACCAGTGCTTGTCGAAGAGCAGCCAGATCTCCTCGATGGGCACCTGCTTGGTTTCCGGCAGGAGGAGGATGACGAAGATCGACATGACGACGATGAGCGCGGCGAAGAGGATGAACACGCCCCACCGGAGGTGGCACAGGGCTGCGAGGAAGCACTGCGCGACGGCAGCCGTCCAGAAGAGGTTGACGCACACCACGACGCTCTGCCCCGCCGACCGCATCTCCAGTGGGAAGAGCTCGCTCGGCACCAGCCACCCCAGCGGACCCCACGACCAGCCGTAGGCGACGACGAAGAGGCAGATGGCGATCACCAGCACCGTGCTTACCCCCTTGGTGAGCTCCTCGCCATGCCCGAACTTGAGCGCTAGGATCACCGCCACCACCACCTGCAGGAACGCCGCGCGGTGTCTGTCAGAGCGTGCTTGCATGGTCGTCACTGTCACGAAGAATCAAGAAACATGTGTGGTTGCTGATGTTACCATGGAGGTGATCATTTGGATGCCGGCCTCGATGAAGAGGAAGCGGCGGCCGAGGCGGTCGACGACGACCATGGAGACGAGGGCGCCGACGACGAGCATGGATCCGGTGATGATGGAGGAGTAGAGGGCGGCGGAGGAGCCGAAGCCGAGGCTCTGGAAAATGACAGGTGAGTAGAAAAGGATGGAGTTCATGCCGGACAGCTGCTGAAACGCCGGGATGCCGAGCGCGCCGATGATGAGCTGCGGCCGGTTTCGCACGGCAAGCAGGTTCCGAAACGTGCCGCGCACCGCCCTCGCCGCCTCGCTCGCCTCCTTGAGGTCCTCGAACTCGGCGTCCACCTTGCGCGTGCCGCGCACCTTCTCCAGCACGGCGCGGGCCTCGTCGAGCCGTCCCTGCTCGACGAGGCTGTTGGGCGTCTCCGGCAGGAAGAGCGCGCCGACGAAGATGGCGGTGGCGGGACCCATGGCGAGGCCGAGCGAGAGGCGCCACCCCCAGGGGTGGATCCGGTCGGTGAAGTAATTGATGATGTCGGCGACGAGGATGCCAAGGCAGGTGGTGAGCTGGAAGAGCTGGTTGACGGCGCCGCGGATCTTGTAGGGCGCGATCTCGGAGAGGTAGAGCGGGACGGCTTGGTTGCCGAAGCCGATGCCAACGCCGAGGAAGACGCGGCCGACAATGAGCATGGCGATGTTGGCGGCGGCGGCGTTGATGGCGCCGCCGAGGAAGAAGCTGACGGCGCCGACCATGATGCTGGCGCGGCGGCCCCGGCGCTTGGTGACGTACGAGGCGCCGAAGGTGGAGACGAGGCCGGCGAAGTAGAGCGACGAGGTGAAGAGCGTCAGCAGCTGGTTGTCGTACTTGCAGTAGTCCGTCTCGTGCAGGTGCGCGTGCTTCCGCTTGTACACGTCCGGGAAGAACTTGATCAGGAAGTCGTCCATGGAGGTCACACCACCTGGTTGGTCAGCATCATCAAGAGAGATTACTAGTACATCTTAATTTGTCATCTCCATTGCAAAGCTTCAAGATCACAATGTTAGAAATGAGTGTTGCATTCTTGATTCTTTTCTGGTGCAGTGGGATTGCTGATTTGAGTGATCCAACTGTCTGCTAGGTTTCAGGTTAATTAATTTGACTGGTGGTTCAGAACGAGAAAAGCCGAAAACTGGTAGGAACAAGCTCAATATTTGCAGAATTTTGTGACACCAAGTTATGTAACTGACTGATTCTCGACGAATTGAATCACTCTGTTGCACTGTTCTTTGATTAAAATGTATTTGTTCATGGTGTTGATTTGAGTAGTGGAAAAACAAATCACATCTTATTCCTTTGTTCTTGTTGTCTTTGCTGCTGAAATCCGAGTGCTTCCTTTCGGTATCCAAAATTTAGTTTGGGTGTGCTACTCTGTAACCAGTGGCAATCCATAATTGAAATTTCTGAAATTCATATATTTGAACGTTATGTGGTTTAGTGTGGACATCATTTTTTTTTCTAGTCATAATCTTCATCTAAAATGCGCTCTAAATGAGAGAGGATATCTCTGCTGAAAATGAGAGCACATACACCATGTTTAGCAAAGCTTCAACGGAAGTGATAAGACGAAACAGGTGTTTATCATCACATTGAGCTAAACGTAGTTTCGCAGCAACCAGCAGAAATAATTGCCTCCCCAAAACAGAGTAAAGAACATATTTGCTTCCTTCCACAGAGAATCGAAATAGAGACACCATAATGACGACTATGTTCCTTTTCTCTTTTGGTATAAACAATCTGTTCTTTTTCCAAAGAAAAGCATTAACCATGATTGAGGCGTACAATCAAATCTTTACCGGAATATTCCTAGGACACTTTTACAATTTGCAAATAATTTAAAACCCCATGCTAGGAATTGTTTAATCCCCAATCGATGGACGAACCATTCGCCAAAAATACAGACTGAATTTTTTTTTAAAAAAGTAACCATTTTTCAGAGACAAAGATCTCGTACTACAGCGCAGCATCTCAGACCAGATCATTCATAGACACGACAGAAATCCAAGAACAAATGAAAAAACAAGAGCAGAGCAACAGCAAACAAGAACGACAGCAGGAAGAGCGAGTAATCACAAATCTTATAGTACTCACTGGAGACTCCGAGATCATAGCCGAAGAGGGATCCGCCGAACGACCCCACGATGCAGGCGAGGATGAAGTAGCCGGTGATCTTCCCCTCGTAGAACTCCGCCCTCCCGCCGCCGGCCTCGCCGCCGGCGAACCCCCCTGCCATCTCTCTTTCTCTCTCACAACACTCTTCCTCCTCTCCCTTCCAATCTCCCCTACTCCAAAACCCTCAGCCAAGAACGAACCAAGAACCTCACTTTCTCCTCTCTCTAATGTTTACACGCTTCTCTTTCCTGAAAGAAACAGGGCAAGGAGAGAGAGAGAGGCAGCAAAGTCAGCAGAGGGGAGTCAAGAAACGGCCAAAGCGTGGGTGGAAATATGAAACGAGACAGGAAGAGCAATTGTTCAAGAAAGCTACCTCTCCTCTTGGACTCACGGGCAGCTGCAGCAGGAAGGCGTGTAGTATTCAGACCGAATAAACAAATTGCTTTCTCGCTCCTAATCTAATCTGATGTGTTGATCTGATCGGGGAGGAACAGCAGAGCAGAGGAGAGGAGAGGAATCAGGGGATGATGGATCGGCGTGGGCGCGAGAGCGAGGGGACGCTGGCGGGATGGTCGTTGGATTGTGGCGGTTTTATGCGCTCGCGGGGGCTATGGGCACCCGGGTCTTGTGCTGCGACCTGCGACACTGTGACCAGATGTATGCACCGTTAGTTAGTTAATTATTATTTGGATATGGATGTGGCGGTGTAAAAAGTGCTTACCCGATAATCTGGGTTAGAATGTGACGATGTTATGAGTCAGAGATAAAGGTGTTTACGTCTAAAAAAGATACGGTGTTAAGATATTCCGGATTTCATTGTGAAAATATGTGTATTTTCCTAATTTGAACTTGGGGGGGCTTTTATGGGAAAAATTCTATTGTGCAACGGTTACACAAAAGAGTTTGTGGAACTAGCGAATCAGACGATGACACGTGACAAAAATACTGTAGCAACATTTTTAAATTATATTTTCTATACAGTCCGGTACTGTAACAGCAACTTAAAATATTATTTTTGTACGAACTACAGTACTGCTACAGTGCATCTACAGTATTGCTACAGTGCACATGTGCCGCGTGTCCCCGTCTGATTCACTAGTTACACAAACTCTCTCGTGTAATCGTTGCACAATAGAATTTTTCCTTTTATGGGCTTCGACCTTTGCAGGAACTATGTTTTAGGCTCATAGGTTTTGTACTGCATGTGGTATCGATCGGTGTAATCGAAGATGTAGATTTAGTTAAGTACCTTCTGGTTAGAGACGTGGTAGAGTAAAAAAGTGCCTACCCAATAAAACTGTGAAGATATTATACAAGTGAAAGAGGCGTGAAGATATTTTAGCTTGAATGGCTGCTGTACGTATTCAATGTGTGTCTAATTGTGATGTAGCCACGCATGAGGCTATGAGGTTAATTGACTCACAACTCTTTGTGGAAAATCCCAATATATGTGAAAGTTAAAGAAAATCCATAACACAATACGAAATTTAATGAAATTGACATCACAGAAATATGTCCCCCATATAATTGAAGTTTTGGCCTCACCACTATCTAATATGTAGATATTGGCTAATATTATATTTTTAGACCAGAAAATTTTAACATAGCTAATATTTCACATTGGTCTCTTCAGTTACAAATTTTTGTCTTCGGAGTGTGTGGTCAAAACTTTAAATCTCAGCTAATATTCTAACTCAAAAAGGTACTACAAATATATTCAATGTAAAAATTATATAATGTAGTAATTTTATGATTCCAACACATACATTATTATAAAAATAAATAACAACCAAAACTACACCACAGAGACCATGAAAAGCTAAATTTGTGACCAAAGAGAGTACAAATTTGGGACATATTGTAATTTTCTTATTTAATTCGCTACAAGCTGATTTTAGTCAAACCTTGTAGAAAATTCGACAGGTAACGTGTACTTTGAGGTACCTATAGCATGTTCAAAGCAAGCGTAACAAGTTGGATTAAAACAAGTAGGAAGTAGATGGCAGAACGGTTGCTTTGTTTCTTTGGCCCCATTCAAAACATTATACATTCACGAACAGTCATGTCGAAGGAAGACACCTCTAGGTTGGCACAATGTGAGCTATATTCAAATCCGGGTAATAGATTGCAAATATAAGAAATGACTATACATTAGTCGCATGATTTTTTGGGGCTGAAATAAGTCAAATTTCTGGACTGTTTAATCTCAATTCAACCAATCAGCTGCCTCCCTCCAACCCATATTAAAACGAAGTAGCTCCTATTCCATAACCCTAGGCTGCCTCTTCCCGACTCCAACCCTACCGCTACCTCCTCGCCAATGCCGATGAAGTCCACTAGTGAGCACCTCCCCCTAGTTGTCGACACCACCATCGGCACCGGTGCCATCCTCCTATTCATCTGCCGCCCCTCTGCCTGCTCCCCTCGCCGCATTGCCTTCTTCCCCATTTCTGGCATCCTCTCCTGTACACCCTCTCACTACTACAGAAATCGACATTACAGACGGTTCAGAAACGTCATCACAGACGGTTTTCTGAACCGTCTGAATTTATGGGTCAGTGATGATCGAAGGTTATCACAGACGGTTTTCGAACCGTCTGTGATTATTAGATATCACAGACGGTTTTTAATTAAAAACCGTCTGTGATTATCAGATATCACAGACGGTTTTTAATTAAAAACCGTCTGTGATAACCGATAATCACAGACGGTTTTTAATGAAAAACCGTCTGTGATACATATCACAGACGGTTTTTACTTAAAAACCGTCTGTGATATTCCTTCCTCCTAAACCAAAATCTATTTCTGTTTATTGGCTAGCCTCAGGAAATGCTAGCCATGCCCTCTGAAACAAGCAGATAATCACAGACAAAAAACATACAATTCACACATCTCATTTGCTTTCAGGTACATTTCGCAGACATAAAACATCCAATTGACATCGCACTTCATCTCACAGACATAAAGCATGCATCCATTTCGCAAATCAATTAATTGAATTGAACTGAAATATCCATTAACAAATGCACAGTTATAAAAGATCTACACTGCATTTACACTTAGTGATAAGACCAATAGGAAATCAGTGTGCGCAGTGGAACCGTCCTTCTGGCTGTATGACTTGAGTCAGCAAAAAGAACGCTAACTCTGATTGAACCTCTCGAAGCTCAGACTGTTTCAATGCAGTTGACGGGATTGATACAGCCTGTCGATAGGAATATCAATGTACATATATATGTAACGTGATAAGTATGAAGTAATTATGGGAAGAGTGACAAACCTTGCGATTGGTGACCCTCGAGGAATCGAGGAGTAGTTCCATATGTTGGCAAACGTAGTATCCACATGTGTTGCCCGGCTGCTGCTGGTGGCACTGCAAAAAATGGAATGTGTTAGTTCAAAAGGCATTAGTACCATCTGTTGCATAGGATTAATTAATGTGAAATAGCGAATACCTTAAAATCTCGAACATGTGTCAGCAGGCCGTTGGCCCCGCGCTTCGAGTCACCTCCCTTTTCAATGTACATCGCGAACGCCCTACGTAATTCGAAAAGGTTAACCTTAATCATTCGGAAGGAAAGAAAGAGTACAATGTAGATATGTATGGGGAATATGTGCTTACCTATCGATTACTTGGCCGACAATTGTGAAGTCCATTTTATTCTTACTTAGGGAATCAAGGCGACGACGGGCTCGGGATTTACTTGGATCTAGATCGAATAACTGCGCAGCGCACAGGGAAAACCCTAGCCAGAGGGTATATATAGGGAGGTTATCACAGACGGTTCTAACTCAAAAACCGTCTGTGATATTAATATCACAGACGGTTCCAAGTCTAAAACCGCCTGTGATAGTATAAATATCACAGACGGTTCTAAGTGTATAACCGTCTGTGATAGTCATATTATCACAGACGGTTTTAAACTTAGAACCGTCTGTTTTATTGATATCACAGACGGTTCTAAGTTTAAAACCGTCTGTGATAAGCCTTTGCGACTGTAGTTATTAAGACAACACCAATAACCACAGCTGCATTCATATCCACCACCAAACAGCTGCATTCATATACAACACCAACCAGCTGCATTCATATCAACCATCACATGTGCATCACACATATACATAAATGCCAATACTCATATACATTTTGTCACACATTTTCACATATACATCTCAAAATCGACTACATCACACATTTTCACATATACATCTCAAAATTGACTACATCATACATTTTCACATATACATCTCAAAATTGTCACACATTTTCACATATACATCTCAAAATTGACTACATCACACATTTTCACATATAGATCTCAAAATTGTCACACATTTTCACATATACATTCTTATTGTACTTGCTTATTTCCTTTAAAAATTAGCCCTTCATCATGATCAATGCGTACGTAACTAGTTTCGTCACGTTGTTCATCGTCGACCCTTATGCCATTTCCAAAAGGAGGTAACTCGTCAAATTGATTGTATTCCTCCTCGTCCACTACATTCTCCACTCCGACAATTCTCCTTTTTCCATGAAGAACTACATGGCGTTTCTTATTTGCCGGGTCGGTTACATAGAAAACTTGAACAACTTGATTGGCAAGTACGAATGGTTCGTCTTTGTACCCGACACGTTGGAGGTCCACGGTCGTGACACCGTACTTGTCAACCTTCACCTGTGGGAGATGCACCCAACGGCAGCGAAATAAGGGGATCTTGAAAACCACATAGTCGAGCTCCCAAATCTCTTCTATTAAGCCATAGTACGAGTTTCTCGACCCATCGGTACTGAATGCATCTATGCGGACTCCGCTGTTCTGGTTAGTGCTCTTGACATCCTGAGACTGCGTATAGAATGTGTACCCATTTATGTCATATCCTTGCCATGTCACAACTGTAAATGTCGGCCCTTTTGCCAACCATCTCAGCGTCTCACTCGGCGAGCTCCTAGCAATTTGCTCCTTCAACCATTGGTTGAACCAACGGTTGTGTTGCCTCATGATCCAAACATCCGGCCGCTCTGGATTCTGTTGCCGAAGCACATCCTTGTGCTGGTCCACATAAGGCGCCACTTCAGTCATGTGTTGCAACACCGTGAAATGGGCTTGAGTATACGTGTCCATATCTGGAGTGATTGCTTTCCTTCCGATAGTTCCGAGACCCTTCAGCCTCCCTTCATGACGAGATTGAGGGACACCTATCGGTTGAATCTGAGCCATATAATCGACACAAAACTCAATCACCTCTTCGCTTGCATAACCTTCGACGATGCTGCCCTCCGGCCGAGAACGATTCCGTACGTAGGACTTGAGAATTCCCATGAACCTCTCAAATGGGTACATGCTGCGTAGGAATACGGGCCCGCACATTTTTATCTCCCACACAACGTGAACAACGAGATGGACCATGATATCGAAAAACGAAGGAGGGAAATACATTTCAAGGTGACATAGAGTCATCACCACCTCGTCCTGCAGAGCATCTAGTCCTTCGGGATCGATGACCTTCTGAGCAATTGTGTTAAAGAAATAACATAGCCTCATGATTGTCTCTCGGACTTTGATCGGCAAAATATTTCTAATTGCAATAGGGAGCATCTGTGTCATCAGCACATGACAATCATGAGACTTCATGCCATTTAACTTCAAATCTTGCATCGAAACAAGTTTCTTCACGTTGCCGGAGTAACCAGACGGAACTTTCACACCATGCAAGCACTGGCACAGTTCTGTTTTCTCAGCCTTGGACAGAGTGTAACACGCAGGGGGAAGGTACGTTCGTCCATTATCAGTGCTTGTCGGTGCTAACTCAGGCCTGATGTCCATGTCAGCCAAGTCAAGCCGTGCGTTGACACCGTCCTTTGTTTTATCACGGATGTTCAGTAAGAGACCAATCAAGCTGTCGCACACATTCTTTTCTACGTGCATGACGTCGATGCAGTGCCGAACATCTAGGTACTCCCAATAAGGTAAGTCCCAAAATATTGATCTCTTCTTCCAGGTGTTCTTCTCATGAGCCCTCAATTTACGTCCCTTTCCGAGGACAACATCTAAATCCTTAACCATATCATAAACCTCGCGTCCCCTTAAATGCCTTGGAGCTGAACCATCTTCCTTCTCTCCGTCAAATTGTTTCTTCATCTTGCGGTATGGGTGAGCCCTCCGAAGGAACCGGCGGTGACGCATGTAGACGGTTTTGCGTGAGTGTCTCAGCCACACACTCTCGGTACCATCTAAACAGTGAGTACAAGCTTTGGCACCTTTTGTACTATGGCCCGATAGGTTACCAAGGGCAGGATAATCATTTATGGTGCAGAACAATAAGGAGCGCAGAGTGAAGTTCTCTCGTTTGTACGCATCCCATACCTGTACCCCTTCGTTCCACATTACTTTTAGATCTTCCACCAACGGTGCTAGGAACACATCGATATCATTCCCAGGTTGTTTTGGCCCTTGGATAAGTATCGACAGCAAAATATACTTTCGCTTCATACACAACCAAGGAGGAAGGTTATAGATGCAGAGAGTCACGGGCCATGTGCTATGTCGGCTGCTCATGCTACTGAAAGGATTCATTCCATCTGTACTCAGTCCAAACCTTATATTCCTTGGTTCTGCACCGAACTCTGCAAAACTCCTATCGATGTTTCTCCACTGCGCGGAATCAGCAAGGTGTCTTATCATTCCATCCTTCTTGCGCTCCTCCGAGTGCCAACGCAGCAGTTTTGCCTCCTTTGGATTTGCAAAAAACCTTTTCAAACGAGGAATTATAGGAAAATACCATGTCACCTTAGCAGGAGGTCCTTTCTTCGCCTCTGTTCCCTCGCCATCAACTGATTGATTGTTACGTTTGTATCGGGATGCGTTGCACACCGGACATACATGCATGTTTGCATACTCTTTACGGTAGAGGATACAATCGTTCGGGCATGCATGTATTCTTTCTACTTCCATTCCCAACGGACAAAGAACCTTCTTGGCTTTATACGTGGTTTTAGGCAACTCATTTCCATCCGGAAGCATGTCCGCTAAAAGACCTAGCAGCGCCGTGAAACTCTTGTCCGACCAACCGTTGCTTGCCTTCAATTTCAACAGTTCAAGCACGGCCAACAACCTCGTGTACTTGCATCCCGTGTACAAAGGTTTCTCTGAGTCCTCCATCAAGCCACGGAATTTAACATACTCTCTCTCATCATAGTTCTCTTCAACATCGCGAAGCATCTGATCCAGATTATCATCGTGCAACCTATCCGAATCCGACCCACAATCGACATCAGCCGGCGGCATGTCATTCAGTTCACAGGCGATGTCATCCGGGGGCATATCATTCACTTCACCGGCGATGTCATCCGGCGGCATATGATCATTCACTTCGCCATGACTGGTCCAACACGTATAATCCTTTTTGAAACCCCTCCGAATCAAGTGCGATTCAATTTGCCCTCGGTTCTTAAACATCTTCACATTCTCGCAGTCAGTGCATGGACAGCACATATATATCGCCCCCTTATTCAACATATCCTCCTCGGCAGCTCTTATAAAAGCAGAAACGCCATTAATGTACTCTTCACTCACACGGCTCGCGGCATACATCCAGCTTCGGTCCTACGTTACGTACATATATAACAACTTAGTATTAAAATCTAGATTAACTAATTATAACTACATATATACCGGCCACATTTATTATATTGAGACTTTATTTGCTAGATTCATATTACAAACACAACAGCTATTATATAACCAACAATTTTGCAAATTAACCATCTTCAATAACCACTCATGGATTACTTAGAACTAAATTGTAATGCAATTAAAGAAAAAAATAAATTGCATTACTAACCATATCTAGAACAACCAGCAAAGTATGAATCTTCAAAGCTCAATCTCTGCCTCTTCCCACCAAATTAACAAGGCCTGAAATCGCCTAGCTTCCTCCCGAGTGAAAAAGTGCGCAGCAGTGGCTAGATCTGGATCGAAATGAAGACAGATGCGGTCTGAGCAGCGCAATAAATGCCTACTGACATTATCACAGATGGTTTTTAATAAAAAACCGTCTGTGAATTATCACAGACGGTTTTTAATTATTAACCGTCTGTGATAACAAGGTTATTAACTATGAACCGTCTGTGATACGTTTGTATCACAGACGGTCTGTATTAAAAACCGTCTGTGATAATCTGGGATTATCACAGACGGTTTTTAATACAGACCGTCTGTGATACAAACGTATCACAGACGGTTCATAGTTAATAACCGTCTGTGATAATCCATTTTCCCGCCACAAATACCACAGACGTCCTCCAAATTACAACCGTCTGTAATAGTGCTCATTAGAGACGGTTTCACAAAACCGTCTGTGATGAGGCGTCTACTATTAGGCTTTCTGTAGTAGTGTCTTCTTCTTTGCTGTCATCTTCGATGACGAGTAGTGGCGACCTCGATGCATCTCCTTAATATAAGGAAAAGAAACAGGGCATTCAATAAAGCGTGCGTTCGTTGAAGGAGCATTAGATGGAGGGGGGCGTTTGGTGGTGGCAGCGATAACCTCGCCAGTGAAGAAGAAGAAGCCATCAGCCGGAACACAAATCCTCAAGCAGATCCAAAGGTAAAAAATTTGACTATTTTTTTTAAAAAAATCACACGACAGATGTTTAGCATTTTTGAATTAACTATTACTCTATGGTGTTTCAATAAGTATTTTTTTTGAGGGATTAAGCATTATTATTCTGTGAAGAGGAACAACAGGGCAGAAGAATCTAGCAGCAATTAAGTACACGCAGGCAGCTATGCAGTAGTTTGGAGAACATGAACAAGACACTTAGTAGATTGACATGTGGGATTACTTCATTTTGTTAAGCAGATGGGATTGTTTAGCTCTCTAGTTACTTATCATCTGGCCAGTGACAAGCCAGTGCGTGAACCTACTCAATTCATTAGAAAGTTATGTAGTTTATATAGCATTATTAATAGAAATAGAAAAAAAGCTAAGGGACCATGTGAGAAGATCTAGAATATATTTGTGATAAATAATTAGCACTTTCGTTGAGTGGAATTTGAATTTTGCAAAAGTTTTAGAAAATTTAGAAGTTTAGAGTTTCTATCAGGCTTTAATCGGTCTGACTGGCGGTTATGGAGTGGTCAGACTGGCCATTTGGTCTTTTGGAAGTTGTACATCAAACACTTGTGTAGGGCTATTTGGAGATGTGTTTGCACCAAGTGTTAATCAAATTGAAATTCTGAGTTGAAACTAGATCAAGTTTAACTGAAATTCCAAAAAAAAGTGTTTTCTGGTGCTCTTAAGCGGTCAGACCAGCCAAAAACTGGTGGTTAGACTGCTTGCAGTTTGACCATGCGACATGGTGTTGGTGGTATGATCGGCCTAGTAATGGCTGTTAGATCGGCTTTGGTGAATTGGTGCCAAAACTATGCATTTTGATTTGAGGTTTGGTCCTAGTGGTTGGGATTAGTGTATGGGCTTGATTTGAGAGTGAGCATGGCATAGGTGCTAGTGCTTGGTTGTATTGAGTTGCATGATGATTAACATGAGTCAAGTGCATGGAACTTATGCTTGAGATAATTACTTATTCTTTGGATGCACAAGTGACTTAGAGAATGTTAACGGCCAATGACAAAGGATCAAGACTAGGTGGGGGAGCTGATGTCTGTGCAATCGTGTAAATCCGGGTGAGGCTACGTGGCCCAAGCGAAAAGCATAAAGAAGAGAAAAATTGTGAAGAAACGAGTTGGTGAATGTTGTGCACCAAGTTATAAGGCCAATGCACGCAGAGACGGTTCATGGGAGACCGAATACGTGAAGACGTGACGGCTAGTCATTGGGTAGTACGAGCTACGTGTCAAAACATGAAGAGATGCTTTGAAGTGAAGACGAAAACGGAGTCAAGAGAAGGTGCTCAGAAGCATCATCAAGGATATTTTTATAGTTCGCCAAATACCAGGCTGGTGTCTTGATCAAATTGTGGCGTGGAGAGACGTAAAGGAGAAGTAGTTTAGGTCAAGGAGAGTTGGATAGCTAAGTGGATTAATCACTAATGGTTTATCGAGTTGAGTCATGTAAATGCTTTGAGAAATGTGTGAGAGTGTGTAAAATCCATGTTAGTAGGGTTGACATGTTTCCCTAATTGCTTAGCGGGTTGACACCCACTAAGTGATGTAGGTTATACGAGGGAGGAGATATGAGAGCTGGAGATGAGTGATTTTGGACCAAGTCTTGTATAGTAGCTTTTGTCCCTCCTCATACCTATGTGAGAAAACTTGCATACAGATGGTACTTTAGGAGTACTTTGTAACCATCCATGTACTCGTGAATCACCTACTCTTCTACTATAGATCAACTCCTTGATTCCTTCTAGGTGTTTCACTTGTTCTTTTCTTATTTTCGTGTTCTTGAGCAAGAAATTTGAAAACATGTTCAGGTGCTTTTACCTTGAATGTTTGCATAGATTATCTTGCTAGAACATGTGGGAGTAGATCTGGAAGACCTCTTGTCTTAGCGCTATGAGTAAGAAGTAATTTGTTTTACAGGATTTTTTTGGTGTTCCTGTGACTTATATTTGATTTCCTTCAATTCAGTGAATATGAGCCCTAGAACCCTGTGATTCTTGATTAGTTTTGGTTCCTATTACTTTGAACAATGTCTCATGCATAATTTAGAAGTGTTTGGATAAGATTTGACAAAGTTCTTGATATTTGAGTTTTATCCCAAAAGGTTTTCAGATATGAAAATAGAGGGCCAGTCAAACTAGTTTTAGGCCTATGGTCAGGCCAGCCTCGACGGTCAAACTGCCGTTGTGCCTACGGTCAAATCAGTCTCGATGGTCAAACTGGCCCATATATGGCAGCCTGACATGCCTAGTGCTGGAGGTTGTTGGTTTTGTTAGATTAGGTATCCAGTTTTGTTTTGATAAATCTAGTTGGTGTAATCTAAACTCGGTGATTCTCATAGTTATTTGAGCGAAGATTTTGAATACCATTAAAGAAAAAAGTTTTAAAAATCATTCACACTCTCTGATTGTTGATAGCAGTCCTACCAAAGCATTTCTAATGACCAAATTTTTTCTATTTCTAGTAGATGTCATCGACACGAAAAGGATAGGTTTGAGGTTTACTGTGAATTTGATACATCCTCTTCACTGTTACGAGCTATATTTCACCATCTGAATTTATTGGTAGATGGCATCGGCATAAAGGGACGAGAGGTAACGTATCCTGCTATTCCGGAGGCAGTTTCACCACCATAATGCTTCATCTCCTGTTCTTTGGGCGGTGCCGAATTTTTAGGCAATTTGCTGGGTCCTTTTCTGTTGGGAAGGGCATAGGTAAAAACACCCTGTTAAACATAGGTCTGTCTATATTAACTTCTACTTCTGATTTCTACTTGAAAAGTTTGAAGCCAATATAAACATCGGTTTCTCGAAGCGACTTCTGTACTTCTCTCATTTCTGCCTCACTCTGAAGATAAGGTAGGGGGCTTTGTAGGGGTACAATCGGAGCGGATATAGATGTATATCGCTTATCTTGTATCATATTTTAATTTTTTTCTCGAAGTCAGAGTCGGACATGGATAGTGCCAGATACCTATTTCTCAATTCCGTATTCGTTCCATAAGTCTTTGGATGGTCGGTTGGACGGAAATTATCTGCTTCTTTTGTACCTCTACACAAGACATTGAATAGTAAAGGTGCAATCAGAGTGAACACAGAAAGGCTAATCACCAAGATGTCGAAGGAAGTGCACCTAGCATCGCTGTCTATTTAGATGCGACAATCCGTCTATCTGTTATCTTGTTTCTAAGAGACATCACAACAGACTTACTCATATCACTTGATATACAGATATATATAGACAGATATCACTCATTTCGTATCCTATTACGTATTTTTCCTCGGAATTGGAGTCGAACACAGATAGTGTTGGATACCAATTTACACTTCCGTATTCATTCTGTGAGCCTTCGGTTGGTTGGATGGACGGAATTTATCCGCTCTGTTTGCACTCCTAGGGCTACAGACGTATCACGCACCCCACTTTTCTCGCTCCCATCTCGCGCACAGATCTCTCCTTTAGTTTCCCTACTGCTCATCTCCTTATTTTCAGCCAAAAGCGCTTAGTCACAACTAAGGGAGGTGCTTTCATACTTTTCTCAAAGTGATTTGTAACTTTTAAAGTAGAACTGAATGATGGATAGTGATTATTTACCCCTTCGTATGTTTTGAGACTAATACCATTCTTTTTTAGATTGAAAAACATGGAAACACTACTCACTAAGGGAGATGAACACCCCGTGACATCTGCCAATAATGCAACATATTGGAATAGTATAGCAGCAAGTGAAGTGAAACAAACCATCTGCCAATTATTCATACTAACATTGTTGATGTGAATAAGATTTTAAAGTACATGCAACATTATTGACATGAGAACAAGGGACATACATCTATTGTTAAAAGTATATTGCCGACTTTTTCTCAATACTGAAAGTTTTTGTTGAAGTTCAATATCTATAACTTTTGCAATATTTTTCTCGTGGGATATTTTTTTGGGGGGAGATGTTTCTCATGGGATCTTAATTTCAGTGAACTGGATAAAGGGAAAATCCACAGAGCGGCGTGTTTCGTTGTGATTTGTGAGTCGGCACTTGATTTGGAATTGGCGACGTATACGTGCACGGAGCATCCTCTGGAGCCCAACTCTTGAGTGCACTCAGGTAGGGCTAGCCCAGGCTGTGCTCTGGCCCAGGCTAACATTGAAGTATCTCGTTTAGAACAACACTGAATTATTTTGAGACGAATTTGGTCAGCTAATCACGGAATGAAGCTGTGGCGTTTTCGAGTGTATCCATTATCTCTGATTAATTCTAACACTATCCAAGCTACTATTGGGCATGTAGTTGAAGATTGTACACATTGTAGTTAATTAGATAGCTCCATGATGTACTCTGTTTTAACAGAGTAATGCTTTCCTTCTGGATTCAAGCACACGGATTAGTTATTCATAAAAGAAAAAAGCAAACAAAAGCAGAGCGGAAAGGAAAAAAATAAAACTAAAGAGAGAAAACATCAGTAGGTTGCTTCAGTTTTTGCAACAAAGTTGAAAAAAAAAAGAAAGGAAGGGAGTGTTAATCCATCTGATGATCTGTTCGACAATATAGGTCCATCAGTCCATGTAAAGGCTTTATGTGTGTAAACCGTATTAATAATACATCTATATGATTTGTGGAAATGGATTTACATTATTAAACAACACTTGCCAATAAAATGGACCAATACTGCGAAACAGATAGGGTATTACTTAAATTCGAGATGCATACTCTCATACGTACTGAGCCGATGGTTTTCCATTTGTTCCCCTCTGATTGAAAGCTTCCCACGCCTACTGAAGATGGCCAGCCGTATCACACGAAAGCCAGGAGCGAAGCGATCATTGCGATGTTCTTGGCCCGGTCTGAGACGAACGTGAATGTGGTCAGATGGAATGGAGAAGCACCAGAACAAGGGGTAACAACACAATGTGGTTAAATGGTTTGGTGTCTCAAGCATGGTGCACACCAAGCCTGAAAAGAGGAAAAACCAAAAGAAATTAGAAACATATTAACAGGGCTATGCATATGCATGCTGTAATAATGAATG
The DNA here is from genome assembly GCA_017311315.1 of Dendrocalamus latiflorus. NCBI lineage: Eukaryota > Viridiplantae > Streptophyta > Magnoliopsida > Poales > Poaceae > Dendrocalamus > Dendrocalamus latiflorus. Next base: position 28,560,974 of record CM029658.1, on the reverse strand, counting down.
TTATGTAGTTAATTGAACATGGCATACGAAAGTCTCGGTTGCTCCATGTTGAAAGCCCTCTATAAACATGTAAGTTTCTTTGTTCCAAATTGGGAGATTGGATCATATACCCTCCCTTTAGTTGGGAAATTGAGAATTTACCCTCCACATCTCAATGACACGTGAGATCATCATAAGTCACTGACACGTGGATCAGGAGGGTAAATCCTCAATTTCTATCTAAATGGAGGGTATATAATCAATTTTTTCTTCTACCATATCACCTTCAAGGTGAGCCAACGAGAAAATTGATGATTTGCCATCTTCAAGAATGGGCTTCGCACTTTTGCCACTTTCAATATTGGCTTCGTAAAAATGCCATGTAGTACATTAATCCCTTGATTAGTATGCCATTTTATCCCTTTAATTCATTTTCATTTTCTTTTTCTAATTTCAGGGACTGGAAAAGACCCTTCTACCCCTGGCTAATTTGTGAGATGAACTCCTTTTTATTCTCATACTATGGATGTGAGATGAACTCCTTTTATTCTCGACTTTAGATTTGTGAGATGATACTATGGCTGCGATATGCATTTGTTTATTATTTTAGCTCAATAATTATATTATGGATTTTTATACAAATACGTGCTGCATGGCATGGCACCAAACCATAAAAAGACCCTCCCGTGATCCCGTCCCGATATTACAAAGAAGAGGAATTAGTCAGGGGTAGAAGGGTCTTTTCCCGTCCCTGAAATTAGAAAAAGAAAAAGAAAATGAATTAAAGGGATGAAATGACATACTAATTAAGGGATTAATGTACTACATGGCATTTTTGCGAAGTCAACGTTGAGAGTGGCAAAAGTGCGAAGCCCATTCTTGAAGATGGCAAATTATCAATTTTCTCGTGAGCCAACATGCAGCCACACACGCACGAAGACATGGCATATGAGTCAACAGTCCAGAGCCACCCGTTGGATAAAAAGTACAGAAAGCCCACAAAGACATAAGAGCATCTCCAATAGTGACTTATGAGCTAGCTCTAAGCATATTATTTCATATTTTAATAGAAGAGAGAGAAAAGCTATCTCTTGATCAAGAGCTAGTCTTATACACACATTCCAAGATTATGTGAGAGTGTGATGTGATGCTATTTATGTTATGAGCTATGTGCTAAAAGTTAGTAGTATTGGAGAAGTTGTCTTAGAGCTAGTAACTAGCTCATACTGTTGGAGATGCCCTAAGAGGGGAATAGAGATAAGGAAAGGGCAGTTTTGGTAACATGCAAAGCCAGAGGCTGTCAAACCATATCCTTATAAGCTAGCACCATTCAAGCTAGCACCATTCTCATTTCTCCTCCCCAGCCGAGGGCTCACACAGAGAGCAAGACTTTCTCATCTCAATCTCTTCCCCTTTTCATTCCCCACTGATCTAACTGCCACACAGCCATACCATTCGGCCGGCACAAGCTAAGAACAAGGTAAGAACAAAGTAAGCTCAAACGAACGCCACCAAGCACTGGGACCTCACAGAAGCATTCACCATCCACTCACCAAATCAATTCAACACACAACATTGAACTAAAATAAATCAAGAAATAGAGAGAAGTAGCAGTAGATGGGAAGAAAAGAAGAGGAGCCGAGAGGAGGCGGCGGTGCCACAGCCATGGGCAGGGGTTGCGCATGGCATTGGGGTGGTCGAGAGGTGGCCGATGCACGGGGGGCGGACATGGGAGCCGACGGTGCTCCGAGACGGCCACGGCTAGAGCCATGGAGGGTAGGCAAGTGTAGGTCGAGCGTCGGGCGGAGGTCGGCGTTGAGAGCGGCATGGAGGCATTCGGCCGGAGGGGTTGGAACTAGGCAGTGGCGCCTAGGCGCGGTGGCCGATGGTCGGCCGGCGAGCCCGATCCCATGGGTGGCGGCACCATAGTGCCTGGACCAGGAGGGTCGGCACTAAGTGCTGGCGTCTGACGGCGGCGCGTTGGGGAAGAGGAGGAGTTGCTGCCAGTCAGCGGCCGGTAGGCGTGCTCTAGGCCGGTGTGCCTGCGAGTTCCCATGCGGATTCCAAATCACCAAAAGGAGAGGGCACCGGGAGGAGTTGGAGAGTGGTGCCGACACTGAGGTCGCCGAGCCAGAAGGGAGGCGAGGCGTCAGGCTCCTGGCCACCTGCAAGCTACAGCTGGCGAGCCCAATGTGGTGGTCTGGTGGAGGAGCAACGCGGGGGAGGCGGCCAGATCTGGTCCTGGCTGGCCAGATTTGAAGGGGGTAGCACCGGACTAGGAAGAGAGAGAGTGGAGAGGGAGAGACAAGAGGCAGTGAGGGTAAGGAGCCAGGCCATCCTAGAATTTTTTGTATGGATATTCCGTTTTTTATTCGAAAATACATAAGTATACCTGCGACAAAATTTTTTACAAAAATAATCTCCAGTCGCCACCCCATTGGGCGACTGCTGCCTTTCGCCCAACCGGGAGGCGACATTTAGGGAATCTGTGTACCGTTGGGCGACTTCTTCAATCGCTGTACCGTTGAGCGACTTCAATTGCAGTCGCCCAACGGTTGAGCGACTGCAATTGCAGTCGCCCAATGGATGGGCGACTTTACTCAGTCCCCGTGAATTTTTAGAGTTTTATCAATTTTGTAGTTTTAAACTGGAAAAAAATATGGTATAGTTGTAATAAAAGTTTATGTTTATTGTATGTTGTAGGTGCATTTAAAATTTTGAGAAATTTTTTTAAGTGCAATTGACTGTAGAACGTTTGATATATACATTGGTATGTTTTAAGGGTTTGCAATCCGCGTGATTTTTGTATGTTTTGTCAATTTTGTAGTTATAAACGGCGTAAAAATCAGATAAAGTTGTAATAGAAGTTTATGTTCAATGTAAGTTGTAGATGCAAAAAAAATTTTGGTAAATTTTTTTTAGGCACGATTGACCGTAGAACGGTCGATACATAAAGTGGTAAGTGATGTGACCAGTGGCATGTGTGGAACTCTGTACTTGTAATGTTCAGAACTCCACCGCTAGTCGTAACATACCTTAGGGAATATTACATTTTGTCTACTGGGTGTAGCGTGGTTGTTTGCCCTTTTTGTCGCGCCCTGAAGATGGCTCCGCTGCATCCTTCTTCCTGTCACTCTTGGTCTTGAGAGCTGCCTCACGAGCTTGCAGCTCTTCCTCCTGACGCTTGATGGCTGCTTCACGCAGACTTAACTTCTCCCGCCTCCTTTGCAGCTCATCCTCCTTGCCCTTAAGACGGATTTGGTCCACCCTCACGCGACGCTCTTGCTCATGCCGCATTTGTCGTTCCACCTCGCGAGCCTGATCCATCTTGACAAGGTATTGTCCTTTGTTTTCCACCTCGCGAGGGTACCGTGGCCATGCCGGCGGCACCCGATCCACCCATTCGATGAACTTGCAAGCCTATGTGAGTCGTGGTAGATGTCATGGATAAAGTTGAAGAACGATAACGAGAAACAAATGATTTAGTTGTCGTCGTTACCACGAAGTCGTCATCCAGGTCTGGACATTTGAAGTACCTACGGCCGTAATTGGCTCGTGGTAGTGGATCCGTCCAGACGCACAACATCGTCCTAAAACCGCAATGGCACTTCGGACGCTCATGCCACTCCGGCACTCCAAAAGGGTCGGACCTCCAGGAAGACATTGTTGTGTAGTAGTATTGTGATGGCTTGAGGAGGAGTTGTGTTGTGGTATGTAATACATGGGATGCCTTTATATAGGCAGGTGAACTGGTGCAGTGGGCATAGTCCATGGAGAGTACATATGAATCTTTTCGCTTTTTCAGGCTTTTCAGAGGCCAGTGTAGCAATAAATGTCCCTCCGTAGGCTTTTCAGAGGCCAGTCTATGTAGGCTTTTCAGAGGCCAGTCTATGTAGGCTTTTCAGATGCCATCGTAGCAATAAATGTCTCTATGTAGGCTTTTCAGAGGCCAGTCTATGTAGGCTTTTCAGAGGCCAGTCTATGTAGGCTTTTTAGAGGCCAGTCTACGTAGGCTTTTAAGAGGCTAGTGTAGCAATAAATGTCTCTATTCAGGCTTTTCAGAGCCCAGTCTATGTAGTCTTTTCGGAGGGCAGTGTAGCAATAAATGTCTCTATGTAGGCTTTTCAGAGGCCAGTGTAGCAATAAATGTCCCTCCGTGTTGGTATAAGTAGCACGGTTGGGGTCCCATGACATTGTAAATCGAACAAAGAAGAACCATCTCTTTCGTGGTGAAACATACCATGTCGGAAGCCGAGGGGCCAGTGGGATTTGGGTCACCGAAGGACGACATTCCCTTAGAAAGGAGGGATATGTTCGGTCCACAGTACCGATTGATATCAAGTCGGCGTGCTCAACCAGCGTGGCCGAAATGCAGACACAATGAGTACGCGGTCGTCCAGATCTTGGATTCCCCGAACGATGGCGGGCGACGTTTCTTCCGATGCTCACGCTCCGGGGTACAAATTAGTAATATTACATTCTTACATTGCTTATGGACCCGCGAAGTTTATCGTCCTTTTTTTTGCAGATTGCAAAATGCGACTTCTCCCGCTGGATCGACCCTCCTCATGAACGGTATGTTGATCGTTATGTGGGTACATTATGGGATCGAATATGGGACTTGGAGTACCGAATGGAGAGTCTCACTAAGGAGAACAACGACCTCCGCGAACAGATGCAACGCGAGAGGGGCAACGAGGAGGTCGTGAATATAGGAAGCTCTTACGATCCCACATGTTGCTGCGCGAACCCGAGCTGCATATGTGCATGCCACTCCCACGACGGCCAGCCACGTCCGAGGCGGCCCCCTCAGCAATTCTCCATGTGGGTGCCACGAGGCTCGTTTGGCATGTAGGTAATGAGGGTTATGGTTGTGTCGTATTTTATTTCATGTATTTGTTGATGTGTTCATGCTGTGGCGGTAGGACTGTTGTGTTAAGTAAAATTGTTGGGTGTAGTACTTTCCATAGATCCTGCATGTGCAATGTATGTGTTGTTTCATGTTGCAAGTGCGTGACTGGGCAAAGCTGGCCTCTTTTGTCATCTCGCAATAAATGACTCTAAGTAGGCACTGTAGAGCCTGTAGTTTCGTAATAAAAGTGGATTCGTAGCCACCAATAAATTAAGCTACTTAAAAGTGAACCAGTACGTTCAACGAAATACGTGCATTACAGAAAAGGGATGTAACATACAAGGTTTACAACTGGTACATGAATTGTAGCATGCATTACAACACCAACTACTGATCCGGAAATGCATTGCATCGTCTAGCTGTGTGCCCCTCCTGACCGCATCGCCCACAACGTGCACCAGATGTTCCAGCTTGTGATTCGTCCATGTCGTTTCTAATACGTCGGCTCTGTCGCCGACCCTTCCCACCCTTCAGCATGCTAATATCCGGAACCCAGGTCCTCGATGAAATGTCCAAAGTGGCGAAGTTTCCCACCGCCCTGAACCCCCGGAGCTCCCCACACCAAGCTTGCAGTATTCTCTCCTTGAAAAAGTACTCGGACATGAAGTTGGAAGGATCCATGCGCACGGTCCCGCATGCAGCGAGGACATGAGAGCATGGCCTGTGTAACAACTTGAGCTTGTTGCATGTGCAGCTAGGTTCATTTGCATGATCTCCAAGGCATACATCGTGAGTAACAAGTGAACGAGATGTCCCAAATCCGGTTCTATCACGGAGTACCACCTCGAAACGATGCTCCCTGTTGCCCATGACATGCACTGTGTGCAATTGACCCTTCTGTGCCTTATCCTCCATGTACGCAGTAATTTTTGACGAATACAGGGCTCCGGGATTGGCCGCATGAAGCGCGGCACTCGCGTGCCTCTCCCTGAAGTAGCGGATTGTGCTGTGAAGAACACCTTCCACGATGGCGACAAGGGGCTGAGAACGGAGACCTCTGAGAACCCAATTGTACACCTCGGCAAGGTTAGTTGTCATTATTCCGTACCTTGCGCCATCCGTGTCGTGCAACAGCGACCACTTCTCCAATGGTTCCCCCTCGATCCACTGCGAGAAGCACTTGATGTTTCGCGCGCTCCTCCTTCTTGAACCACTTGGGTTAGACTCATCGATTGCTGGCAAGCATTGCGGTTGTGCCTCCCCAGGAGTGACCGGCCCCTTGCTCCTCTCGTCGACGTTCTTCCTGGTGTGCTCATCCAACAACCCCCATAAAGCATCAAATTTTCTCTGCTGGTTCTGCCTAGCCAGCCTCTTGAATAGCTTCATCAAAGATTGTTTTGGGAATTGCTTGAAAAAGTTTGCCCCTAAGTGACGACTGCACCACCGGTTTCTCATGTCCGGCCAAAAATAGGTGTCCACAGGGTCTTCTTGAAGTTTTCGTATCGCCTTTATAATACCGGCGTGGCGATCATGGATTATGCACACACCAGGACGGGTGCCTACAACTCCACCCCTCACATGTCTGAGAAACCACAGCCAGCTCTCATAATTCTCACTCTCCACAAATGCAATGGCCAGCGGCAATATTTGATTGTTACCGTCAACGCCTATGGCCGTCAGGAGCTGCCCTTTGTATTTGCCTGTCAAGAAGGTCCCATCTATTGAGATAACTGGCAGCATGTGTCTGAATGCTTCAATGCTAGCACCAAATGCAAAGAATGCTCTCTGCAACACTGCAAATCCCGGTGGACTTATGGACGGCTTGTCATGCACCGCGATGTACGTGCCCGGGTTCCTTTGCTGCAACACCTTAAGCATACGAGGAAGGTTGTCGTACGCCGCTTCGAAAGTGCCAAAACGTTTTTCCAACGCCTTTTGCTTGGCACGCCACGCCTTCGCGTAGCTAATCTTATACTTGAATTTATTCTCAATAGCTAGCATAATATGTGTGGCCGCAACATCTTTCTTCTCCACTATCTCCCCATACATCAAATTGGCTATAAATCCGGACGTCAGGTTACGATGCCTCGCCAAGACTGTGTTTAGAATGCAGGAGTGCGGCTCCACCTTGGACACAATCCAGTGAGTCTCATACTTGGGTCTACGTGCGTGCACCCTAAAAGGACAACCAGTCTGCTCGCACTTCACAGTGTACTGCTCCTGGCTTGATTTGACGACGCGAAATGTCCGTTGCATTGAAAGGGCCCAAAGTTTGATGGCATCCTGCAGCGCTTCCTTGTCAGCAAACATAGCATGCACCCGAACCTCTGTTTGATGATACTCCCATGGCGATTCATGCTCATCATGTGCGGAAACACCCTCCGCATTATACTGGTTCCATTCTTCGGGGATAGGAACTTCTTCATCATCGGAACTGTCCTCCTCGTCGTCCTCTACAGCTTGCTCTTCATCCCATGCCCTCTGGTCATCAGATTCCATCTGCTGCACGATATACTCATTATGCTCTCCTTCATCAGCTTGCCCAGTTCCCTCTCTATAGCTTGACAGCTGTAACTCTCCTCCATGTACCGCATCGGCTTGCCCAGTTGCAGTTCCCTCTCTATAGCTTGACGGCCTTAACTCTCCTTCGTGTACCGCATCGCCTTCATCATGAGCAACTTCACCAGCTCCACCGACGTGCGGCCCGCCCGAGGTGCTAGCACCTCCCGAAGCATAGGCGGACGCACGAGCTTGCGCAGCTGCTTGTAGTGAGCACGGTTGCACAAGCAGGACACACTCGTATCCACGGCGCCGGCACCCTTGCACAAAGCCCTTCCACGAAGCAGAGCGCACCAATGTCTTCAACTCCCATCTGATGTCAGTGGAAGACCGACTCCAAAGCCCTTGCACAACGACGCTGCACACCTCGGGGTCCAATGAAAAACACTGGGTCAGCCAATGCTGCACATCTGTCATTCGAGCATTCTCGTCATCCGGAAGTACGAGAGTGACTTGCGGAAAATCGCTCAAATCCACACCAGTCGGACCTTCACGAATCATTCCAACACCATAATACACTCTCAATGTAGTACTGGCCATTACTGATGTATGCCTACATGTATGATTGAAATTTACGACATGTCAAATAACATGGGAGTTCAAGACTGTAAATACAACATAATTAAAAAAAATACCTGGATCCAAATCGATGGAATAGCTTGGACTTCTTCTTCCTCCCTCACCTCCTCTCCTTCTCTTCTCTTCTCCCCTCCCCTCCTTTTCTTCCCCTCCTCCCTCTCTTCTCCTCTTCTTTTCTTCCTCCTCTCGTCTCTCTGGGCAGAATGAGGGAATAATGGTTTCTGGGCAGAACGAGGGGAATGTGCTCGGGGGTAGTGGGCGGCATAATTGCAGTCGCCCTACCGTTGGGTGACTGCAATTGCAGTCGCTCAACCGTTGGGCGACTGCAATTGCAGTCGCCCAACGGTACAGCGATTGAAGAAGTCGCCCAACGGTACACAGATTCCCTAAATGTCGCCTCCCGGTTGGGCGAAAGGCAGCAGTCGCCCAATGGGGTGGCGACTGGAGATTATTTTTGTAAAAAATTTTGTCGCGGGTATATTTATGTATTTTCGAATAAAAAACGGATTATCCGTACAAAAAATTCGGCCATCCTATCCCCTTATCTCTATTTCCCTCCCTATTCTCTCAATTTAAACCACTCACATCTCATCCAATGGCTATTTTTTTATATTTTCACCATTTTCCCATCTATAATAAATAATAAAAAATATAGAAAAAATAAAATTTATTTTTTATTATAATTTATTTTACAGAAATTATAATTTTATTTTTTCTGTAAAAAAAATTATAATAAAAAATAAATTTTATTTTTTTCTGTATTTTTTTATTATTTATTATGGATGAGCAAATGATGAAAATATAAAAAAAACCTACCCATTGGATGAGATGTGAGTGGTTTAGATTGAGGGAATAGGGAGAACCCTGCTCATTTCGGCTTCAGTTTCTGGTTTCTGGCTTATTTTTCACTATTTATAAATTTCGTCTTTTTCTAAATTTTTGGCTTTTTCGAGATTTTTTGCCGGTTCTTTTTTCCCGTATTTGTTTGCATTATACGTGATGGGCTAATATGTTTTTTTTTCTATTTTTAAATTTAATTATGCTAAATAAGCATCTGTCAGCTACAGTGTTTTTTCAACCCCGCTACAGTGCTTTTCAGCCATAAGCCACTAAAAAAAAGCCATATTGATCACAGCCTAGCCAAATGGAGGGAAGGAGAGAAATGAGGGGAGGAATAGAGAAGAAAGGGCGAAGGGATAAGGCCTTTCAGCCAAAAAAGAGTTCAACCGGCTAAGAAACTAAAGGGAAAGGAAAAAAAAGAGAAAAAAGAAGAGAGAGAAGAGAAAAGAAAAGAGGAGAAAGAAAAAAAAGGAGGTTTCATACCTGCTTGTCGGGTCCTTAACCCTAGGCGTTTTTATGCTAGTACTAGGTTTATGCATAGAGTTGATGCCGTTCATTTAAAGCACATGTACCGATATTCTATTCTGAGTCGGGATTAACTACCTGTTCAAGTGAGGGTCCGAGATCGACGCCGTCCGCACGTCGTTTCACTCCACTTGGTTAATAGGCAAGTGCATGGTAGAGCGGTAGACTGTAGAGTTTACGAAATATGTGATGTTTATATAATATGATGATGTTTATTTAATGATGACAATAGTAATAGAACAGGATAGTAGCGATACTACTCTACCAATGATAATACTGATGAAAATGACAATAATAATGACAATGAGTATATGCATTCGCATCATGTGCACTCATGAAATGAGAACTGAGATCCACCTGGGTGGATCCCACAAGACCTACATCGGTAGGCCTCCACAGGAGTGGAGAGACCCCTGTGCCGATATGGGTGGACCCAAGATTTTGTGTGAACATCAAAATGTGTTCACTCGGTAATACCGGTATATCCAATGAGATAAGCAAATAAGCATGTAGAGTAGTGCTACATTGCACTAATGGTATGACAATGTTGGAACATGAAATTATAATATGAATATGATAATGTATGTAGAGTATGTTATGACTGGTAGTGTTTATCGTTTTATTATGTACTTACTGAGTCTCCGGACTCACCTTTACTTCGTTTATTTCTTTTAGGTGATCATTGAGGATGTCATGCACGGGCAGAAGTAGCACATGAATAACTTCACGTACTTGTAGCACTTCACATATCAAGTTTTGTTAGTGTATTTAAACTTCACTAGTACGCTAGAATAGTTGTTTAAAATAGTATGGTGTAAGTGGTCACTACATTATGAATAAAGTAGTGTTTGCTTAAAATGGTTAGCAGTTTTTAAAAATGGTAATATTATGCAATGATGGTAGCACTCTGGACACAGAGGATGAACGGGGTGTAGCACAAACACCTTACACCAAAAATTTTCATGTGACTGAAATTAATCACCCAAAGTTCTTCTATTCTCCCAACATGAGAAACAATTCATAGAAAGATCCACTCAGAAATCAGAACCACATCATGTGCAGAAACTCATTGCAATAATGTGTGAAATAATCACATGATGTGTGTAACAAAAACTCATAGCAATGTGTGAAAGACTCACATGATGTGTTCAACTGTTCAAGTGACTTGCCGGAGAACATCCACGAGGATCTGGCTGATAAGTTATGCAGTCCATGCAGATTGGAATCCGATTACCTGCCAGTCCTAACTTATCTGCATGGACATAACTTGTCTGCTTATAAGTGAAAGCCAAACTTTATATTATAGCAAAGTCAGACTATGATGAACAGATCCAGTTTAATTGTCAGGATATCTCACTTTTCTGCACACTTAGGCTTAGCCTCATCCATAGTCTCCCACAATGCTCTCTCGCACTATTTTAAGGCCACTGTACTTGTGTTGGGTGCAAAACATTTACTGTGTTCATCACTCAGGCCAGTTCAGGAGACACATGCTTTGCTTATTTAAAGAGGTAGACTTGCCTTCCTGCAACAGTGCACGAGCTCTCATTATTGTATAATATGTTGTCTCTGTAGTTCATACGGTAACATTGCTTTTAAGCTGCAAATCCTGTAGTTCAGATGCACCAAGTGTTATTTTCAAGTACAAATTAATTAAATAACATGGACAGTGCATTTTCCAGGTAATAGCTGTCCAATGAAGAATCACATAGTCCATTTCGAGCGCTATACTGCATCCAATTGTCCAATCTTTTATGTGAACCTTGAATTTCTGATTGAACGGTAAACACTCTTTGTATTATTTGCGCCATTTTGATGCATGGCCAAGCCGAGGGTATGAATCTCCACAAACTGCACTTGTGCTCAACTTTTGTCAAATACATCCCACAGAACATTCATACAGTAACTGATTTGTGGGGATATAAAAGTTCATTAGGGGGTAAGATAGGAATGTTTCTGTCACTCGTCCAATGATGTTGATCGGAATGATTTCTTTCTCTTTTTTTAGGATTAGACTGCCTTAAATATCACCTATTTAGTTGCTTTAGTTAGCTATTAATTAAGATTATAATGAGGTGTTATATCACTATCAGTACCTACAGGAAGGGAGTTATTTGCTTAAATGCACATATCTGACTTCAGGCCAGGTAACAAGTTCGTTTTCTTCAGCCTTATGCACGTATTTTTCTTACCCAGATCTAAAAAAATCATCTTGAAAGAATGACTCTCTTGATATCTTGAAGTTGCTGCTGTTCTCGATGGAACTGAAACTTGAAAACACTTTTATGCTCAACCAAACACCGATTCATACATACGAACACCGTACAAGTCAAGTAGTAAAACACCCTTCAAGGCAGATTCTCTAGCTCATCCGGCCAGAAAGTGTACTAGCATGAACGGAATGTGAAAATGCCAGAGTTCTGTGTGGTCTGCTTGGTGTGCAACAAAAGCATGTTGAGGCCTAATAAGAATAGTGGGAGATAGAAATTAAGGCAGTCAAGTACAAATGAAGCGCAATAAGGAAGAAAATAATCAGAAGTTTCATTTCGTATGCATTGCTTTGAGAAAGCCTAACTAGTGTAATCATATTAAGGAGCTAATCACAGTTCAGGTGAAGAATCAAATGCAAACAGGATATAATTATTATAGAAGAAACACATAAAACAATATCTTTAAGAACAAATTAACATGGAAAGGGCAAGATTACCTATCTTTGAGTAAGTATGCTTCATAAGCTTTCCTTCCAGATATGAGAGCTATAGCATACAATGAGCAAGTTCCCATTGCCTCCCAAGCATACCATCTAAGACCAACGAATGGTGGTTGTCATGGTTTACAATGTACATTTTGCGACTCTCATATCTTGTTTCGCAGCCTCTCAGCATACTCTTGGTGGCCACTTCAAAATCATAGGCATTGGTCCTAGCAATAATAATTTATCGGGAGGTGCTTCTATGCGTTCCCCTATAGTGATTTGCACAATTTTTAAAGTATAATGAATGGTAGATAGATGTTACTTACCTCTTCATTTACTTTGATATTAGTTTTACTCTTGTTAAAGAGGAAAGTATAGATCTAATTCATCACATGAATATCTCTATCCTCTCTAATCCTTCGTACATGTATTCTTCATGTACATGAGGGTGTCTTTGTTGCAATAGCTTTCCACATGCTCATAACTCCAACTCATCAGTAGGCTCCACTTCTGTCAGCAATGTGTAACATCCCAAAAATTGGATGATAAAAAATATGAAAATTTTCATAACTCTTTAATGCATTTTTTGTTTTCAGATTTCCTGGAATTTATTAGGGCCTTTCTGGAATTTGTGTTGTGCAAGATCAAATTAATAAATGGAAAGTGCGTAATAATAAGGGGAATTTGATCATTTGTCCTATCTTTTATGTGCCTTTGATCATTTGTCCCATAATATGTCACTAACATACGTGTCCTTGTTCACATGTGAGTGAGACATCATGGGACAAATGATCAATGGCATATCAAAGGCGTGGCAAATGATCAAATATTTCCAATAATAATGAGGACGATGATGATAAAAGAATAACAAAATTTACATCTAGGATAAATGTCACACAAATTAGAAAAATAGAATTTAAACAAAAGAGTTGGATTTAAAAGGTTGAACCAAGATTTGAATTGAAATTTGCATTATAAAATTGGAAATAAAAAAACAAATAAAATCAAACCCTAGGACTAAGAGCCAAGCAATTAGCAAAGCAAATCAAAAAAAAATCCTAATTTGAAAAGACGATCCATAATTTAAACAAGGAGAATTTAAATTGAAGCGAAAGTTTGAAAACAAAAAAAATTAAATTTGAATTTAAATCGCTTAAACAAAGACTAATTAAAGCTAAATGTGAAAATAATTGTGAATCAAAAATTAAATAAAAGAAAAATGTTAAAACCCAAGTTAGGCCCACCCAGTTTCCTTTACCCTCTTTCCTTCCTTTTCCTCTCAGCTCACTTCTCTCTCTCTCTCTCTCTCTCTCTCTCTCTCTTTCTCTCCCTCTCTCTTCTCCCATATCATGCTCTCGACCTAGCCCCACTGCGCACACCACACTGTGCCACTCGCGCCCACGCCGCAGCACACACTCGTCATGTTGCCATGTCAAATGCGCCCAGACCGCTCAACCTGCATTGCTCCGCGTTGCACGCTTGCGCCCATGCTGCGCTGTCATCACCATGCCACACGCATGCTCAACTTGTGCCGTGCACAGTGCCCGTGTTCCCAGTGCCATCCTTGGTCACCGCACAATACCTCGCGCATATAGCACCAACTCCCTCTCCGCTCGGCTATTTAAGCTGCCGAGCTCTCCCTTACCTTCCTCACCCCTCCCACACCTCTCCATTGCTGCACTGAGCTTGAGCTGAGCTCAGAGGTCTCACCACTGTGCGTTGCCATGACCGCCGCACCATCCCTGCCACTTCGGTGAGCTCCCCACCGGCTCGACCACGACAATTCAAGTACCTTGCCATCCTCTTCAACCCTCCTCATGCAATTGAACTTTCCTCCACAAGAGCTTACCGGCGCCGGCATCTTCTTCACTTCTGATCGCATCGCCTCTATCACCGCCATTCTCTCTTCGGTGAGCCCTCGTCCAATTCCTTCTAGCTAGAGCACCTTATTACCATCCTCTCACGATCCCTCCTCTCAATTCTGGTAGCCAATCACCTCTGCTCGCCATCACCATTGAAGATGGCCGTGTCGCCTCAGGTCACTATCACAAAACATCACAACACTTCCCTGACCTCGCCATCGCAAGAACACCACAACACTTCCCCGACCTCGCCATCTTCTCCGGTGAGTTCCCGTGCCCCATGGATGCTCACAGTTCCAACACTAGCTTGTTTGCCATGGCGTTCATGCCTCTGCGACCACCATGCATTGTTGCATCGCCACTATTGCTCACCGTCAACCGCGTCACCACACCTAGGTTCGTCGGAGTCTTGCCAACCCATTTTGGGCTTCTATAGTGTTCATCGTCACTTGCCTCACTGGCGACGAGCTCGGCCAGAGCGCCTCCTCTATGTGCAAGGGGAGCCTATAGCATTATCATTAATATTAATGATGTTATTAAGCCATAATTAATTGGGATTAATGACACTCATTAGTTTATAAGTAATGGGTAACTGATATGTAGGCCCAAATCATTAGAAAATCTAATTAAAGCTAGGATTAAGTTATGAGACACTGATATGTGGGCCCACCCCTCTTTAGTTGACACATGGCCCTGGCCCACCTGTTAGCCACTCTTGGCATTTCTTTAAGAAAAATAAATTTAAAAGAAAAAAAATCCCTTGTGGCCTCACCTGTCAATCTCCGTCACCTTTCCTAATAGGTAAATAAATTGGAAAGAAATTAAATTCACAGGTCCCCAGCTGTTGGTGAGAGACATACTCTTTCCTCTATTTATTTAGAAACTTTTCTGATTTAAAATTTGAAAGGCTCGTTCTCACTCATTTTAAATCCAAATTGAGTGAAACTTGTTTCTAAATTCATCTAAATTCAATATCTTTCTAACAAGAGTGAAATCATGAATTTTGGAGTGTATTCTAATTTACTAGGAAACAAGTTAACTATAGGTTGCTAATTAGCTCTGCATGTAATTTCAGCCATAGATTGTTAGTCACTTACATATAGACCTTCACATCAGTAGCTTGCTATTAATAGTTAATTGCCGAGCGGTTATTCTTTGATCTAGGCTTGGAGTATTAGGATTATTTCTCAGCGCACAGATTAATCAAAAGTTAAAAACCCTAGGATTGATTATTTATCAACTATTGTTTATGGGTAATTAGTGGCCTAACTAAAGCTAGCTGTTAATTATCAATTAGTGGTATGAACTGTTAGCCACTTAGTTGTGTCTCCATTATAGGGATATTATAGAAGTTAATTAAATAGATGTTCCCACATTTTAGTTAACTATTGCACTATTCATTTGATTAATTGGCAATTGAACCTCAAATAATAATTTGTCATGAGATTCCTAGCAATGTGAAACCTAAGATCAATCTGGTTAATTAAAATTATATCTATTGCGTATAGAACCCAAGTGGTAATCCTTAAATAGTTAGTACATAATTTCCAGTGTACCATGTAGACCCTCATATGTGTGCATAGGTCTCACCTAACTTCCTTAATAAATAGACAATAATAAGTAAATCATTAATTTAGGTTCGAGCAATAGTATTTAACGGTTAGCTATGTACAACCGCCTTTGAATCCAAAGTGGAGGATTCCCATGAATATTCATTCATCCTCCTTGATCGCTACTTGGTTTTCTTCCTGGCAGATTTCCTCCATGCCATTTCCTCTTCGCTCAAACTTCTTGACCTTCTAATATCCCGCACTCTCGAAAACCCTATCTCATGTCACCAAATTAATCATTATGGAATTTAGTTGAATGCAAACTATATTGCTTTAAATTATCAAATTGCAGGCCTTACTTTGATTAAAATTATGTTGTCATTAGATAGTAGCTAATGCTTTAATGTTACTCACACTATTAAACTCTATCCCTTGACTTTGGACATAATCCCTTGTCACCATAGAATTACTGGTATACAAGCTAATTGATAAGCCCACATCTAAATACCATACTTAGCCTTACTTAGATACATGTGAGCATTAATTTGCTCTGCCATCATTTTAAACATGAAAACTTGGTGTTGGAAAGCCATTAGATAGAAATGGCTGGTATGTTGAACTAAGAAATAGTATTTTGAAATCTAAAAATCTAAACTTAATTCTTACCTAGGAGGATCATAAGTTGGGCTAGTGCGGATAGAACATGAGAGCTTGGTATACCCAGTGAATATAATGGGTGGATAGAACCTTAGAAACAAAAATAGCATATGGTGAATAGAACTATATTCTGTAAAAGGTGGATGAAACCTTCACTATGATTATTATTGCATACTTTTACATTATTTAAAAACATGGTTCAGTTAAAATGTTAAGTCCCAGGCTTTCTACTTGTTATATTTCAATCGTGGCTTTCTGCAAATAAAAGAATCTCAATCCCTCCTTTGTTTAGCCTTGCATCTATTACATCTATTATAATTGCATTGTGTGTGGTGAATTGTTGAGTACATTAGCACTCACTATTGTTTAATTACTATCATTTAGTAAGTAAGAAGAGTAAAAACCACATAGACAAGCATTATAGAATAATAATCTCCATCAAGCACTCTATGTTAACAAAGGTTTTGATCTCCGATTTTCTCATGGAAAATATTAAAAAACATGCCAGAAGATCCCCAAGCCGTGCCAACATCTTTCACAAAAGAAGACAACCTCGTGGAAATCTTTCTCATGAAAAGATGATCCTGGTTTCTTCCATCTAATGTCAACAAATCACATTGTAGAAATCAACAAATCACACTGTAGAAATCTATCTGAAAGATGGAAATCCCTAGCTTCAACGAAGCATGGCCATAGGCCATAGCGTCTATTCTTCTTTGATCAAGATGCAAAAAACAAAAAAACAAAACGTGATTCGAAGTATGTGAAGAATCTTACAAGTGAGAGGTGTAGAGCATCAAATAGATGTATATAGAAATTTTATTGAAAGACAAAATACTACTATCTGGTACTCATTTAGGGATGATAATGGGCATGCCCATAGCGTCTATTCTTTTTTTTGATCAAGATGAAAAAGAGAACAATGTGATTCAAAGTATGCGAAGAATCCTATAAGTAAGAGGTGTATATATATAGAGCACCAAATAGAAGTATATAGAAATTTACTTCTATCTGGAACTCATTTAGGGATGACAACGGGGCGTTCACTAGATCCGGCAATGAGCTCGGGGAAGCTTTCCTCCCGTCCCCATCCCCAACAGATTCTGGGTACCCGATGGGTCCCCGGTATCATGCGAAACAAGGGGAGGAAGAAGGCACTGCGATGAGAAAGAGACACGAATGCCATGAAGAAATGTAACATAGCCGATGCTAAGTAAAATCCCATTGCTTCCCAAGCCTAACATAACAACTATACTACGAACAAATTGCAGTTTCTGTTGTACAATCTCTCTCTCCTCTAGTGCCAGGTTTATCTTCGTAGTCTCGTACAATGCTGTGTCATTGTGTGGCTCTATTTGAACACCTTCTCTGAGACAACTGCGCCTCAGGCAAAAGATCTCCGTACATGCTTTTAGTGGCGAAGCTATATACAACATTGTGGATGCGGATGCACCCACGAAAAAATAGAATACCATTGAGTAGATCAATTTTTCACCATAGCTACGGTTCAAGTCTACCGATCTATAAAGCAGACGCACCCCCCTCTGATTTGCTCTAGC
Organism: Dendrocalamus latiflorus; assembly: GCA_017311315.1. Taxonomy (NCBI): domain Eukaryota; kingdom Viridiplantae; phylum Streptophyta; class Magnoliopsida; order Poales; family Poaceae; genus Dendrocalamus; species Dendrocalamus latiflorus. The sequence continues at coordinate 28,543,317 of CM029658.1, read as the reverse complement.
TTCGCCACTATTGCTTTTATAACTTTAGGCCTGTTCTTTGCCTTAAAAACTGATAGCTTTTGGCTTTTGCTATAGTACCTAACTTTCAAACGAAGTATTTTTTCAAGACGGAGTCTACAAGTTAAACGATCTACATGTTAAAAGCCCAACATCTGTACCAGCCAAAATCGCAAGTGAGTATCTGTCTCTCCGTAATCTGTACCGTAAACAGCCAAAATTTTAAAAAAATTTCAGCCAAAAGCCGCAGCCGAAAAGAACAGGCCCTTTGAATCAGAGGACACATGATAGCCTTTTAATTTCCATATCCACCTTTTACTGGCTACTCACTTCATACTTTTTTTTACTTATGTTTTGCTTACAGTATTCGAGATATAACTTTGATCGCTATATTTTATAATTTTACAGTAATATATATTAATAAAATTGTAATATTATGAAAGTATTTTTAACGATAAATCTAATGATATAATTTTCATACAACCAATATATATAGTTTTATATCGATTAGTGATTAAACATTAGAAAATTTGATGATATGGATTCTAGGAAATCAAGTAAAAAGAATAGAGGGGGTATATTTTTTGCTCAGTTAACTAAAGTACCGTAGAATTCCTACAATTCACCAAATGCTCTCATTATTGTGTCAGGTATTAGTTGAGTTAGAGCATGTACAATTGCATAGACAGCTATTATCTATAACACTTTTTTCATATCATCTATAGACAGCACGAAAGACAGCTCGTATAGTGAGTTGTCTTTTTTGCTTGTCTCTATATATAGATTACAGTCTTTTAATGCCTGCATGGATGTAAAGAAACAAGGTGATGAATTGTAATTTTCATCTTTGTGTGCTACTTGTGTTGGTTTTTTTTGTTTATTTTGGATACATGATTAAAAGAAAATGAATGTGATTGAAATAGATAAATAATGATAATTTATATGGTATGATAAATACATGAAAATACATGTGAGAATGACGTTAACTACGTGAACAGACCGGTGAATGAACAATGTGAAGAATGACGTTACCAACAGATAGTTTAGTACGTATAACTGGGGAAACCAGTTTGCAATGAAATAGTAAAAAGGGTAGATTTAGTCTACAACAGTTTGACAGAATAAAAAACTGGCTCCAACACTATACTATCCTATTACAAGTTTTTCATCTGCCAACACCCGACTAATCCAAGTCTTGGGCAGTTGCGCCACAGATGGAACATCACTCTATTCGCTATATTTGCGCTTTATGTTGTCTAGTAAGTACTAAGAGCATCTCCAAGAGATACTCTATATGGCTCTTAATATTTAAATTTTAGAGTTGAAGGGTAAAAAGTAGCTCTAACAGATTCCCAAATAGACTCCCAAAAATAGAACACACCCAAAAAATGGGCTCTCGCTCTCTACTTATAGAGGATGATCTAGGCTCCCAATACTGTTTTTCTGGTTTAGGGTATCTGTTAGAGGGAATGATTATTTTGGGACCTTATATCGTGATTAGGATCTGTAAAAAGAGATTTAGGGTGTGAATTTATTAGGCATCTCTTGGAGATGCTCTAAGTACTGAAGTCGTAGCAACTGTTAGAAGATGATGCCAACATGTGACCAGCTTTGTTCTTCCATACCAATATCAAAGCCCATATAAATGAAGCTGTAAAATCGAATCAAGGAATAGTCAGTAAAGACACAAAGAAGATGGTTACCTTCTAATTTCTGAACACTCGCAGTTTCCAAAACATATGCCAACTGCATTCTTGATCCCGCCGGCCGCGACGAACGATCTTGAAGGCGTCCATGCACAGGGCACCCGCCTTCCCCATTTCATGGACTAGCGCAACCATCTGTTGGAAATCATGATCTGATCTCCTACCGTGTTTACTATTTCCTTGTATAGCTATTACCTTGTATAGGTTTCTTGCTATGTATAGCTTCCGCCATGTATACTATATATATCAAATATAGAGCCTGCACTGCGATTGCGCGAGGCACTCCTTTTCTCTTTCGTTCTCCTCTTTCACATGGTATCAGAGAAGGTCTAGCTTTCGCACCTGCAGTTCTTCGCCTTCGCCAGTCGCCATGAGCACCACCGCTTCGTCGGGTTCAGGCACCATGCCGCCCCTCACCTCCCCTCCATCCACCGCCGCCGTTGCATCGGACGCCATGTCTTCTGTCATCAAAGTGGCAAGCGTGAAAACGCATGTGCCGATCACACTCGACGTCAACGGCTCCAACTTCTCCCAATGGAGCACCCTCTTCACTGTCTTCGTCGGGAAGTACGGCCTGATGAGCTTCATCGACGGCACCGCCGACCCCGATCTCGACGAGCTGCATCGACGACAGGACTTTGCCATTCGTTCGTGGATCTACGGGTCCATCTGTGAAGACATATTCGAGATCATTGTCGAGAAAGATCAGACCGCACGGAAGGCCTGGGTCGCCATTGACGATCTCTTCCGCGACAACAAGGAGAGCAGGGCTGTCTTCCTCGAGGCGGAGTTCCGCTCCATCGTACAAGGAGACATGTCTGTGCACGACTACTGCCGCAAGCTAAAGAAGACGGCTGACGCTCTGCGAGAAGTTGGCCAACCCATCTCCGACAAGGCTCTTGTCCTCAACACCCTACGAGGTCTGAATCCGCGCTTTGAGTCGACTGCTCAACTGATTCCCATGCTAGATCCTTTTCCCAGTTTTCTGCGTACAAGGTCCATCTCGGCTATGGCCGAGACCAAAGCTACCAACCAGTCTGCGGTGGCAGCCGGAACAGCTCTCCTGTCTTCTACAAGCGGCAGCATGCAGTCGAGCTCGCAGCCTTCCAATGGGAAATCTTTCGGAGGAGGTAAGAAGTGGAAGCCAAACAAGAAGGGAAACGTCCACGGCGGCTACAACAACCACGGCAACAACTGGCGCCCAACGTCTCCTGGTGGAGGGCCATGGTTTTGCTTCGCGCCGTGGGCCGGGCCTCCACCTTCGTGGTCGCCTAGCTGGGGCGCTCCGTGGCGTTCTGGATCGGCTGGCATTCTTGGGTCACGTCCGAACGCCCCGCAACAACAGGCCTTCACTGCATTCGCTCCAGCTCTGTCGGCGCCTCCTGCAAACTCCTTTGGTGGATCGCCAGCAACCTCATGGGATTCGGCCGGCCTCGTCGCTGCGCTGAACGCAATGACTCTACAGCTGTCTGGTGGATCTGATGGTGACTGGGTGATGGATTCCGGAGCCTCTTCTCATATGTCCTCCAATCCTGGTATACTAGTCTCTCCCAAACCCTACCGACTTCCCTCTTTTGTTACAGTCGGCAATGGTTCATGTCTTCCTATATCATATATTGGTCATGCCTCTCTTCTAGTTCCTAACCATACTTTCAACTTAAATGATGTTCTAATTGTTCCTCACATCATCAAAAATCTCCTTTCTGTCAGAAAATTCACCCGTGATAACCTCTGTTCTGTTACGTTTGACCCGTTTGGTTTTTCTATCAAGGACCTTCACTCCAGGACCGAGATTCTTCGCTGCAATAGTGAGGGGGACCTCTACACCTTCCGACCTTCAGCATGCACCACGCCAACCACCTTCCTCGCATCGGCCTCCATAGATCTGTGGCATCGTCGTCTCGGGCACCCTAGCTCCCTCCCTCATGTTCCACAAATCTCTCGATGTAATAAAATGAGCCAAACTCCTTGTCATGCTTGTCAGCTAGGGAAACATGTTCGGCTCCCTTTTGATCGTTCCACTTCCTCCACCTCTAAACCTTTTGAATTGTTGCATTGCGACTTATGGACATCTCCTATTTTAAGTTGTTCTGGCTACCAATACTATCTTGTTATTCTTGACGATTACACCCACTTTCTTCGGACTTTTCCTCTTAAGCGCAAGAGTGATGTTTTTGATACCTTTCGACTTTTCTTTCCCTATGTTTACACACAGTTCAATCAACGCATTCTTGCTGTCCAAACTGACAATGGTGGCGAATTCACGGGCTCTCGCATGTCTGCGCTTTTTGGTACGCATGGCACCCTTCTTCGTTTTTCATGTCCCCATACTTCCCCTCAAAATGGCAAAGCCGAACGTGTTATTCGTACTATTAACAACGTCATCCGTACTCTTCTAATCCAAGCCAGCATGCCCCCTTCCTTTTGGGCCGAAGCTCTCGCCACCGCCACATATCTCATAAACCGTCGACCTACATCTACACTTTTTTCTTCCACTCCGTTCGAGTTTCTCCATAAGAAATCACCTTCATATGATAATCTTCGTGTCTTTGGATGTCTTTGTTACCCTAACACCACCGCCACAGCCCCACATAAATTAGCCCCTCGTTCTGTTGCCTGTGTCTTCTTAGGTTATCTTAGCACTCACAAGGGGTTCCGGTGTTACGATCCAGTCACCCGTCGGGTTCTCATCTCTCGGCATGTCATTTTTTATGAAGATATTTTTCCATTTGCTCGTCTTCTATCTCGGATGGACACTGCTGGTTTTGATTTTCTACAGGACCGCGTCACTACACAGGGCTCCGCGCATGTGCATGGTCCTGTTCCCAGCCACGTCTCGGGCGTAGCCTCCCAGGCGGGCTCCCCCGGCGCGTCTCCCGGCCAGCATGGGCCGGCTTCCCCTGACGGGCTATCCGTCTCTCAGATGGGGCCGGTTTTCCCTGGCTCTCGAGCGGCAGCCTCCGTCAGCACGTCTGACTCTCGGGCGTCAGCCTCCGTCGGCGCGTCTGGCTCTCGGGCGGCAGCTTCTGACGGCGTGCTTGGTGGGCCACCTGCTTCTCCAACCGGGCCGGCCTCCCCTGGCTCTCAGACGGCCTCCTTCGACGGCGCGTCCCGTGGGCTGGCTGGGGCGTCTTCCTCCATGACTGGTGACTCGGAGTCTCGGGCGGCTTCTTCTTCTGTGGATCTGCATCTTCCCGAACCGGCAGTTGCTCCCACCACGGCGTCTGTTGCCCGCCCTGCTCCTGGACCTCATCCCATGATCACTCGAGCCAAGGCTGGTACTGTTAAGCCTGTTGAGCAACTCAGTTTATCTGCTGTTACCACTGATATTTCACCTGTGCCGAAGACCTATCGTGCCGCTCTTCAGGATCCTCATTGGCGACAAGCCATGACAGATGAATACGAGGCTCTCATACAGAACCAGACATGGACCCTCGTTCCTCGACCAGTCGGCGCCAATATTGTAACTGGCAAATGGGTCTACAAACACAAATTTCATTCAGATGGCCGTCTTGCTCGATACAAGGCACGGTGGGTCGTTCATGGTTATTCCCAGCAGCCTGGTATTGACTTTGATGAAACTTTCAGTCCAGTCGTACAGCCTGCCACCATTCGGACAGTTCTTAGCCTTGCTGTCTCCCGTTCTTGGCCGATTCATCAATTGGACGTCAAGAATGCCTTTCTGCATGGCTCTCTTGATGAGACAGTGTTTTGTGAGCAGCCCTCTAGTTTTGTGGATCCATCTCGGCCGTCTCATGTTTGTCATCTGCACCGCTCACTTTATGGTCTCAAGCAAGCTCCACGAGTCTGGTACCAACGGTTTGCCCAGTTCGTCAGCACCATTGGTTTTACTCCCTCTCGGTCCGACACTTCTTTGTTCGTTCTCCGTCGCGGCTCTGCTATGGCTTATTTGCTTTTGTATGTGGATGACATTATTCTCACTGCTTCTTCTGCGGATCTTCTCCGGGCCATCACTACCTCTCTCAGTTGTGAGTTCTCCATGACTGACCTTGGCGCCATTCATCATTTTTTTGGGTATTTCAGTCACTCGCACCTCCGATGGGATGTTTCTGTCTCAACAGAAGTATGCTCGTGAGCTCCTCCTCCGTGCTGGGATGTCTGATTGCAAGTCGTGCACTACTCCTGTAGATACTAAGGCTAAACTATCTGCCACTGATGGAGCCCCTGTTGCCGATCCATCAGAGTTTCGGAGCCTCGCCGGTGCTCTCCAGTATCTCACGCTCACCCGTCCCGACATCGCCTATGCGGTATAGCAAATATGCCTCTATATGCATGCTCCACGGGAACCTCATCTCCAGTTCCTCAAGCGCGTCCTTCGGTATATTCAGGGCACTCAGGACCATGGTCTTTTCTTGCATGCTTCTCCCTCGACACAGCTGATGGCATATTCTGACGCTGATTGGGCCGGTTGCCCCGACAGTCGTCGCTCCACATCAGGCTTCTGTATTTTCCTCGGTGACAACTTGATTTCATGGGCTTCCAAGCGCCAGGCTACTGTCTCTCGCTCCAGCGCTGAAGCAGAGTACCGTGCTGTGGCCCATGCTGTTGCGAAATGTTGCTGGCTACGACAGCTACTTCAGGAGCTCCATTCTCCGCTTTCTTCGGCCACCGTCGTCTATTGCGACAACGTCTCCGCCGTATACATGTCCTCCAACCCTGTGCAGCACAAGCGAACCAAGCACATCGAGATTGATATTCACTTCGTTCGGGAGAAAGTCTCTCTTGGAGACGTTCGTGTGCTTCATGTCCCATCTTCACATCAGTTCGCCGACATCATGACTAAGGGCCTCTCTACTCTGTTTACGGAATTCCGGTCCAGTCTTCATGTCGGTCCGGACCGCCATTCGACTGCGCGGGGGTGTTGGAAATCATGATATGATCTCCTACCGTGTTTACTATTTCCTTGTATAGCTATTACCTTGTATAGGTTTCTTGCTATGTATAGCTTCCGCCATGTATACTATATATATCAAATATAGAGCCTGCACTGCGATTGCGCGAGGCACTCCTTTTCTCTTTCGTTCTCCTCTTTCACACCATCGACTCGAACTGCCTGCCCTTGCCAGGGATGTGGACCATCTTGCAATAGGTGATGGGGTGTGCACAAACTCGCCGGACGCGGTGGCCCGCCGGAAGTAGCGGTGAGACGGCCTATGCGCGTGCTTGAAGTGGCCGAGCACCGCGAGCACGAGCGCCTCGGAGAGCGGCGACGAGACAGCGGAGAGCACGGCATCAAGGTTCGCGTCCGCGTTGGCGGAGACAACGTCCGCGATGGCGGTGCACACGCGGCCCATTTGCTCCGGGTGGCTCGACGCCGCCTGCGGCGGCGAGCCCCCCTCGTCATCGTCGTAGTCCGACGTAGACGTCGAGAGGCACCTCGTGACCGGAAAGCGGAAGCGCGCGTCGGCCCCGCATGCCGACGCTTCGAGGGGATGCGCGGCGGGGAGGGAGCGGGATCTCGCCGACAGCAGAGCTCACGCATGCGCCCGTGCCCTGGAGGTGGCGGCCGCCGGCGTTCACATGTGGTGGGTGCAGTAAAGGCGGAAGTGCTCCGGATCGGCTCTGACGTCGGATAGCATACAATGGCAGCGGAAGTCGTTGCTATTTTCTTTTTTCTCGTGAAATAGCCGGCAATTTCACAGTAAACAATCTATTTCTCTCGTTTTATTCTCTTTTAGTTATATTAGTTAAAATTATAAGTGACAAAGGTTATAGACAAGAGATGTAAACCTATCGTTCTTGAATGTTTGTGTGGGCGTAAATGAATGGACTTGTATTCTTAATTCTAACTTACTGTCCAGTGTACTCAGAGAAGGTTTATTCCATGAAATAAATCAAAACTCCCAAATCTCTCTCCTGTATCCTCTCTTCTTCCCACTCCAAACTCTGTATTCTATCCTCTGCTCTTCATTTAATCCAGTGTATTCACTACAACTTGTCACAGATCGTGAGTCGTGACATATTGTATCAATATCTTCTATGTAGAGCTCAAATGGAACCGAGTGCGCACTTTTTGGTTCAAATGGCAACAACTCATGGACTATTGCAAGTTGCAACCATTCTTTAGAAGATTCTTAAGCTGTGCTAACAACTTTTACTAAAAAGGTCATTTAAACAAAAGATGATCCCTAGTCTTTTCCATTGCTGTCAAAGAAGCACAGAAAACTGAAAGCTAAAAATTCTCTCGACGAAGCATGACACCTGTGATAGGTCTTTTTTTTTAAAAAAAAATCAAGATCCAAATTAAAACCTTGTGCTACGAAGTATGGGAAGAACCGCAGCACCATTTATATATTTGACTAATTCACCACAAGAATCTCTATGTCCTCTGTCTACTTAGAGCAAGTATAATAAGAGGCTGTTAGTAGGCTGTATGCTGAGGTGGAGGAGAGAGGGGAGGAGAGAGAAGAAAGGTGGGCTGTAAGTTTATAGCCAGTTGAAGCACAAGAACCAAGAAACTTTGTGAGAGAAAGGGGTGTGTCATACAGCCTTCAGCTGGCTGTAAACTACTATACAAATGGACTGATAAGTTGGTTGTAAGTGTCCATACAACCAGCTGAAGGCTGTATTATTAGCCTTGCTCTTATATTATGGTGTGTGGCTGTTCTTTTAAGGAAAACGGTACATTGGGAAGGAAGAATCCTGATGTGCATAATGTAGTAGATTATTAGAGAATTACCAAAGTGGATTAAAATGCAAAAAGGAAAAAAATGCATGACGTTACGAATCCGAGATCTCCAACCAAGCAGTAATAAAAAAGAAATTTAAATACTCCTTTGGATCGGTACAAACATCATGAAGTTTACATGCATGTTCCGTAATTAATTAAAGATGGTATATGAAAGTCTCGGTTGCTCCATGCTGAAAGCCCTCAATAGACATAAGTTTCTTTGTTCCAAACACCTTATATACCAAAACTTTCATGGGACTGAAATTAATCATGCCAGGTTCTTTTTTTCCCAATATGAGAAACAATCCCTAGAAAGAGCCACTCAAACCGCTAGAAAATGTGTGGTTCAATTGAAAAACTCATAGCAATGTGTGAAAGGCTCACATGATGTGTTAAACTAACTTGTTGGATTACTGGAGAAAACACATGAGTGTACGGCCGATAAGTTATGCAGACCATGCAGACTGGAATCCTATCTCCTCCCAATCCTAACTTCTCTACGAGCAGCTACTATGAACGGATACAGTTTTAATGTTAGGACATCTCACTTTTCGCACGCTTAGGCTTAGCTTTATAGTCTCCCACAATGGTCGCGTAGGCTTAGCCAATGTTGTTGTGTTGGGTGCAAAAAGTCAGTGTGTTCATCATAACTCAGGCCAGCTCAGGGGACACATGCTTTGCTCATTTAAAGAAGTGGTCCTTCCTTCCGGCAACAATTCACCATGCTCGCATTATTGTATTCTCCATCTCGTCGTCTCAGTCCAGGACCACGGGAGATGATTGGACAAAAGTCCATAAGACGTCCGGTGAAGCGAAGACTGTAATCATGCTCAGTTTTATGGTAGAACTAACACTCCATCTAGCGGGACTTCCACTTCATATGGGTCGAGTTGGCAGAGAAGGCTCGCGAGGTGGGATTGCAAAGCTGTAGGCTACCGCTACCCAGATTGGAAACCTGGCCAAGACTGATGCACTTTGGTTGGCATCGGGCATCATGAAGGGACGCTGTTGGGAGACTAACAGAGTGTGTAAGAAAATAGGCTATATGCCTCTCTTGTAAACTCAAGAAAGTATATATATAAATATATGGTCATAAGGCCTTCTTACAATAACGCCCCTACCACAGGGTACTATTCAGAGGGTATACATGTCTTTTACATGCCTTATTGAGATTCTTAGCCCAGCAGGCTGAATGGATGTCGGTGGGTGCATCCCCACAACAGGAGCCACCCGTAATGAAGGGCTTCATTTTGAATAGACCAAAACCATGTTGCCTAGGCCTTTTGGCCCCCTCCGTCCTTTCAGCCTGGTAAGGAATTGGACTATGCATTTGGTCTTGTTGACCGTGGTCACGGGCGGTTGCTGTAGTGGGGGACAAGCGTACACTTGTAGTTGGTGCGTCATTGTCTCGTGGCGCGAGTTCCAAAGGGATGGCCAAAAAAGGCATTTGCCTTTAAGACCAGGCGCCCTGGCAAAACATCGCCCCCATTGCTGTTCTTTTTCGTCTTGTGTGCACCGGTTGGTGCCCTCACCCGCACTTTTTCCTATAGTACCGCCCCCGCTACCGTCGCTCCTTCCATCGTGCCGCCCGTGCCCCGCCTGCAAGCGCGGCAACTATCGTCGCCTTCGTTTTTAGTGGATGGCCCATGGTGGCGATCAATGTCCTTGTCGCACTACCGCAGGTGCAACACATTCGCAAATGCAAGCCTCAGGTCAACATGAACTAGAGCAAGTGAGGTTTGAGCTATCAACACATGATGAGATTCAAACTACTAGACATGACCCCTCTTAATAGTACGGCAACCTATACTAGCAATTCGGTCTTCCAACCAAACACCAAGACCGGTAAAAGACTAGGAACACATCCTTAGCCCTAGCTAGTCATACCTTTGTCTTGAGTCATCGTCTTGATATGCATCAACTTATGATGCATCATTTTCATCAACTCCATCAACACATGATGGTCTTCACTTGAATTGATCAACACATGATCACCTTGGCCATGCATCAACCCATGATACATGTTCTTCTTGATGGCCTTCAGCAAATGAAGCCTTCTCCTTCTTTGATAGCCTTCAACTCCTAAAGCTATTTTCTTCTCAATCTTGACTTGATGATCTTCAACACATGAAGTCATCCTCATTTGTGGAACCTAACCTATTTATCCAACTTATGAAAAATGTTAGTCCACAAAACAATTGCCATCAATTACTAAACTTCACCATTAACACATAATGGAGGGACTAGATTCAACAATCTTCCCTTTTTGGTAATTCATGACAATCTCAACAAATAATAAGATATAAAAATTGATTTTTGAGTATACAACTTGTACACAACAATTGTATACTCTAAGATAAGCTTTAGACAAAGCTTACTTATCCGGTTGTCATTAATCATTCAACCATTAACACATAATGGAGAAGTTAGATGACAACCCGATTGCACATAAGTATATATGAACTATTCAAGCTATATATACTCAAGAATGTATTTCAAAGTAAAGATCCTAAATATGCATATTAAAAGAAGCATGGATCAATACTTATGAAACTCCAAAACATAGAGAGAGCTGCCCCTAAATTTGTGCATACAAGTGTATATAACGAAGACATATACACATATTCATTTTGGACTAATCGAGGAGTTCAATCTATATTTTGGATCTAAGGGATGCATTAATATATGAGAAAGTGATTTCGAATGCATACCTCTTTGATTTCACCTTTCCATCCAAATGAGACTAAATATAAACAAACTTAGACAAGTATATTAGTCTCATATATGCATTTGTCATTATCACCAAAAAATTATAAAAGTATTTGTCATTATTACCAAGATCTCATAATAGTATTTGTCATCAACACCAAACCAACTTAATCGGATTTTGATCTTTCAATCTCCCCTTTAACCAATTTAATCGGAGCTTGATCTTTCAATCGGTCTCCTCATTGTCCTCCCGTCAAACTACCTTAACAGTGATGCCTAAAAAATGGCACTCCCTCACTCTGATGGTCGCCAAGTACTTGGCAAGATCTGGGTCTTTAGCCTGGTAAGATTTGTCAACATGCCATACAAGAAAATGGGAGTTAGTATGCACTAGCACTCTCTGCTCGCTTAGGGCCTTGAGCTTGCAGAGGCCAAACAACAGGTCCTCATATTCGGACGTGTTATTTGTCACCAGGAAGTCTAGGCACGTGGAGTAGAGCAGGCGACGTCCCTCCGACGTAGTGACAACTGCTCCCACGCTCGCGCCGGAGGCACTATAAGCTCTATTGGTGTGGAGACTCTAGATCGTCTCAGCAGGTGGCTGTATTTGTGGTTGGGCCAGCGGGGTCCACTCCGCAACGAAGTCTGCGAGGATCTGGGATTTGATCACCATGCGGGGAGCATAGGTTAGGGAGAAAGGTGCGAGCTCTGTCACCCATTTGCCGATACAACCTATTGACTCCCTATTCTACAGCATTTCAGCTAAGGGGAATGATGACACACCATGATATAGTAAGCCAAGAACTAATGGTGGAGTTTTTGTGAGGCCACGAGAAGCGCATAGGACAGCTTCTCTAGTTCAGTATATCGTGTCTTGGCTCCCTGAATGGTCTCCAAGACAAAGTACACCGGGCGCTGGATGGACCCCTCCTCCAAGATGAGGACCACACTTACTGCTAATGGTGCAGCCGCTAGATAGAGCAACAGCGGAGCCTCTGGTGCTGGGGAGACCATAGTTGGAAGGTTGGCTAGATGCTTCTTGAGCTCGTCGAAGGACACCGTGCAGTCGTCGGTTCAATGGAATCCATCACAAACTTGGAGCGTTTTGAAAAATGAGACCTTGCTCGGCTGCTCTAGATAAGAAGCGGTTAAGAGCGGTCGGTCGGCATGTGAGCCTCTAGACCTCCCTTGTTGTCCTAAGCGGCTCCATGGATAGGATTGCATTGACTTTTTTTGAGTTTGCATGTATTCCTCATCCAGACACGAGAAATCCGAGTAGCTTCCCTGCTTGCACTCTGAAGATGCACTTGTCTGGATTTAGCTTGGCGTTGGCCCATTAGAGGTTGTCGAAAGTTTCTTGGAGGTCTTGGCCTTGGGGCCTGACTTGCTTGCTTTTAACCACCACGTCATTGACGTAGGCTTTGATGTTCCTTCTGAGCTAGGTGGTGAGGGCGATGGCGACCAGGCGGGTGAATGTGGCTCCCGCATTTTTGAGGCTGAAGGACATTCGAATAAATCAGTATGCGCCTCGTGAGATGATGAAACTTGTCTTGGTCTCATCTTCTCTAGCCATATGAATTTGTTGGTAGCCAGAGTATGCATCTATGAAGATCATTATCTCGCATCCTGCCATGGTGTCCACCAGCTGGTCGATCTGTGGAAGAGGGTAGGTGTCTTTCCGGCATGCCTTGTTGAGACTCGTGAAATCGATGCACATACGCCATGCCCCGCTGACCTTCTTGACCAGAACCAGGTTGGCGAGCCATTCCAGATGGTGCACTTTGTGGATGACACCGGCCTGGAACAGCTTGGCGACCTCCATATTGGCAGCCTATTGGCACTCAAGGGGCATGCATTGTAGTTTTTGTTTGACTGGCTTGGTGTCCGGGCGCATCAGCAGGTTGTGTTCAATGATGGACCGGTCTACCCCCGTGATGTCGGTTGGCGACCATGCGAAGACATCTGTGTTGGTGCGAAAGACTTAAAGGAGTTCTTTCTCGACCTTTGGGGGAGGCCCCCCACCGATGGAAACTTGCCGCGAAGCATCCGTGTCATGCAGGGGGACCCTTTTTACATCGCCGTCAGGCTTGGGCTTGGGCGTCCACCCCGATACTGACGGTGACGATGGTACGGGTGTGGCAAGGGTGTTGCTCATGGCGTGCACCTTGCGGAGGGGACCACGCAAGCCTAGCTCTATTTGACGGGTGAGATCCTATCCTCTGCACACGGTGATGATGCCATGAAAACCCAGCAGCTTCTTGCATAGGAAATTATGATGTGGTACTGCTCCGAAGGTGTTGAGTGTGGCCCTTCCTAGGATGACATTGTATAGGTATGGGAGATCAACGATGTCAAAGGTTATGTGTTCACTTCTCGTCTGGTCGTGCTGGCCAAAAGACACCTGGAGTTGCACCTGACCCAGGGCCCGTAGTGGTTGGCCCCCGAAACCCTGGATTGGTACAGTTGACGGTTGGAGCCTGCTTTGAGGGATGCCCATCTGGTCGAAAGCAATGGCGAACAAGATGTTAGCCAAAAGCCAGACATAACGAACTTCCATTATGCTAGCACAAACTTCTATTGCTATCTTCAGGGTGTGCAAGGCTACAGACAACCTCTCTATCACTCCACGGTCTCCCCGTAACAGCCTTTCTTTACTGCTTGGTGTGTAACTACAACAGTGGTGGATTGTTGAGTAGCTTAGCGTTCGCTGTTACTCAATTACTATCATTCAATAAATAAGAAGGATAAAACTCTTATGATTATCTAAAGGTGTTGACCAGACTGGAAGATAAAGAGGTTAAGTTTGTAGGGTGAAATATATTCTACGCATCAAGTTGCGTGGCCATTTTTGAAGGGAATTACAGTAGGGTGGACGACTCTACTGTGTACAAAAGAGAATCACAACCCATATCATAAACGGAAAAAGTTACATTAAATTACAAAGCCACGTTCTCCAAGTAAGCAGTAACAGAAAAAAAAGTTCAACTCTTTTAGCTCTTTACAAAGTAGCTCATATTCTCGCAACAAGTACTGGCACAAATGTTGGAAAGAATTAAGGAACTGCATCAAAGGCTTTTCTGTTTCGCTATCCATATAGACAAGCATTATAGTATAATAATCTCCATCAAGCACTCCATGTTAACAGAGGTTTTGATCTCTGATTTTCTCATGGAAACTATTAGAACCATCCTAGAAGATCCCCTAAACTATGCCGACATCTTTCGCAAAAAAAAAAAACCTTGTGGAAATCTATCTCCTGAAAAGATGATCCCTTGTATCTTCCATCTAAATGTCAACAAAGCACATTGTGTAAATCTATCTGAAAGATGGGAATCCTTTCAACGATGCATGCCCATAGGCCATAGCGTCTATTCTTTTTTGATCTAGATGCAAAATAAAACAACATGATTCGAAGTATGCGATATAGAAATTTTCCTGAAAGACAAAATACTTCTATCTGGTGTTCATTTAGGAATGACAACGAGGCGTTCCCTACGAGGATAGTGTAATGTCCCCACCCCGGTAGGGGAAAAATTCCTCTGTTCCCTGGACCCAGCAAGGAGCTTGGGCAAGCTTCCCTCCCGTCCCCATCCCCAACAAATTCTGGGTAACAGATGGTCCCTGGTACCCTGCGAAACAAGGGGAGGAAGAAGGCACTGGGATGAGAAAGTCACTCTAGTTGCAACGCCGATCTGCAATATGACTGCCGACCAGTGTGAAGCTGATCTACCATGCCAATGTGGCAGGAGGAGGCAACCGACGGCGGGAGAAGAGGCACCAACAGCTCAGTGTGACATAACTTGTAGGAGTATGAACACATATGACAGGTAGAAATGTAACATAGCCGATGCCAAGTAAAATCCCATTGCCTCCCAAGCCTAACATCTTACAATGAACAACTATACTACGAACAAGATGCAGTTTCTGTTGTACAATATCTCTCCCCTCTAGTGCCAGGTTTATCTTCGTAGTCTCGTACAATGCTGTGTCATTGTGTGGCTCTACTTGAAGGCCATCTCTGAGACATCTGCTGCGCCTCATGCAAAAGATCTCCGTATATATGCTTTTATAACTTTGAATCAGAGGAAAAATGATAGCCTTTTAATTTCCATCTCCACGTTTTACTGGCTACTCCTTCCATTCTTTTGTATTTGATGTTTTTATTTTTTAGGTCTTCGAAATATAACTTTAATCGCAACTTTTCATAACTTTATATTAACATACAATAATAAATGTGTAATATTATAAAAGTATTTTTAACGTCAAATCTTATGATATAATTTTTGTATAAAAGTTTGATGATATGGATTTTAAGGAACTAAAAAAGAATGAAGGGGCTATGATACAGGGTCGTCCGATCTTCTCGACGTAGGATGGATACTCACGGGAGTCTTGATGAATCGTAATGATCCTCCAATGCCAGTGCAAGGGACGAACACTCTTTAATCCACCAAAACACACTCGTGTTGATTTCGCCGACCACCAAGCGAAGATCTATCGTGCACCCAATTCCCAGCGGAAAGGCTGAACGATCTTGATTGAAGAAGACACTCCTAATTCCATAAGGAATTTCGGCAGCAATGCTAAACTTGAAAACTTTAGTAGATTAATTTTTCTCAAACATGGTCTAAGCCCTAAAGGCTGCCAATATAAGGCTTATATAGCCCCTTGGAACGTCCATATGGTCTCCAAACCAAGTACAACTCAACCCTATATGGTTTTAGATACGAACTCTCACAAAAAGGAAACTATATTTTCTACCCATCATATTGTTTCGGTCATAACTTTTTTCCATGATGAATTTGAAGGTGGGAACAGATCCATTGCGTAGCCCTTGAAATTATCTTTCTAACGAGTACAAGAACACCTGAATCGGACTCCGTTTGTGAAAGTTATGTCCTTTTTAGTAACAGCCTGTCAGGCTGTCCCCAACCGAATCCGAATTGAATTCTGAGTTGAATCCAAGTTTGAATTGGGCTGAGCACGTGGGAAGTCCGTATTTGGCTTGAAAATCTTATCCAAAACTTGTAGTTTAAGTCCTTGGGCTCCTCCCTTTTTGCTTTCCTACTGCATGTGCTTTTTTCCTCCTTAATCAGCTGCATGGCTTACTTGGCTTTCTTCTTTCCATTCCCATAGGCTTTGAGCTTTTTGTTCTTGGTAGCAAATATGATTACCCTCCTTATGCTTCTCCATTGCTTTGGCCCCGGAATCATCATAATATTCAAACCTAATAATAAACAAGAATTTGGCACAAGGTAGTATATCGTTCCCACGAATATAAGGAAATTCATTAAGAAACAAATTCACCTGACAACATTTAATACGGCTCAATATTTTTTTTCAGTGAAATAATGTATTTGATTTAAAAGTGCTAAACATGTGCGTATCCGCATCAGGCTATTTTTTGCTCAGTTAAGTAGAAGTACCGTAGCGTTCCTGCAATTCACCAAATGCTCTCATTATTGTGCCAGGTACTAGTTGAGTTAGAATGTTGTGTGGGCGTCAATGAATGGGCTTGTATTCGGCTACAGCTTCTAACTTTTAGCTTTATTTTTTGGTTTTTGGTTTCTAGTTTGTTATTTCTTAATTTTGTTTTTTTCTAGTTTTTTAGCTTTTGTTTGGGCATTTTTTCTTTTTCTTTTTCCCAGTGTTTTTTTATATTGTCCATAATAGGATAACCAGTTACTCCATTTTTAATTTTTTAAGTTTAATTACGCCAAAAAACTATCATTAAACGCCAAAAAACTATCAGCTGCTACGGTGCAAAATAAACCAACTACAGTAAAAAACCAAAAGCCACGTAAAAATACCCAACTGAGCACAGCTCTTCATTTAAGGAATGAAATATATCAAAACTCCCACCCCAAACTCTGTATTCTATCCTCTGCTCTTCATTTAATCCAGTGTATTCACTAGAACTTGTCACAGATCGTGAGTCGTGACATATTGTATCAAGATCTTCTAGTTCTATGTAGAGTTCGAATGGAACAAAGTGCGCACTTTTTGGTTCAAATGGCAACAACTCATGGACTATTGCAACCATTCTTTAGAAGATTCTTAAGCTGTGCTAACATCTTTTACTAAAAAGGGCATTTAAACAAAAGATGATCCCTAGTCTTTTAATGTGCTAAAAATTCTCTCGACGAAGCATGACACCTGTGATAGGTCATTTTTTTTATAAAAAAAATCAAGATCCAAATTAAAACCTTGTGCTTCGAAGTATGGGAAGAGCCCCAGCACCATTTATATATTTGACTAATTCACCACAAGAATCTCTATGTCCTCTGTCTACTTGTAATAAGGAAAACGGTACATTGGGAAGGAAGCATCCTGATGAACATAATGTAGTAGATTATTAGAGAATTACCAAAGTGGATTAAAATGCAAAAAGGAAAAAATGCATGACGTTACCAATCCGAGATCTCCAACCAAGCAGTAATAAAAAAGAAATTTAAATACTCCTTTGGATCAGTACAAACATCATGAAGTTTACATGCATGTTCCGTAATTAATTAAAGATGGTATATGAAAGTCTCGGTTGCTCCATGCTGAAAGCCCTCAATAGATATAAGTTTCTTTGTTCCAAACACCTTATATACCAAAACTTTCATGGGACTGAAATTAATCATGCCAGGTTCTTGTTTTCCCAATATGAGAAACAATCCCTAGAAAGAGCCACTAAAACCGCTAGAAAGTGTCTGGTTCGATTGAAAAACTCATAGCAATGTGTGAAAGACTCACATGATGTGTTAAACTGTGACTCGTAGGATTACTGGAGAAAATGCATGAGTGTACGGCCGATAAGTTATGCAGACCATGCGGACTGGAATCCTATCTCCTCCCAATCCTAACTTCTCTATGAGCAGCTACTATGAACGGATACAGTTTTAATGTTAGGACATCTCACTTTTCCGCACGCTTAGGCTTAGCTTTATAGTCTCCCACAATGCTCGCGTAGGCTTAGCCAATGTTGTTGTGTTGGGTGCAAAAATCAATTAATTCAGTGTGTTCATAACTCATGCAAGATCAGGGGACACATGCTTTGCTCATTTAAAGAAGTGGTCCTTCCTTCCGGCAACAATTCACCATGCTCTCAATATTGTATTCTCCATCTCGTCGTCTCAGTCCAGTACCATGGGAGATGATTGGACAAAAGGTCATAAGACGTCCGGTGAAACGAAGACTGTAATCGTGCTCAGTTTTATGGTAGAACTAACACTCTATCCAGCGGGTCTCCCACTTCATACGGATGAGTTAGCAGAGAAGTCCCGCGAGGATGGATTGCGGAGCTGTAGGCTATTGCTGCCCAGATTGGAAACTTGGCCTGATGCACTTCGGTTGGCATTGGGCATCATGAAGGGACGCTATTGTGGCTACGGGTCAAACAGTAAGTTAGGAGACTAATAAAGTGTATAAGAAAATGAGCTATATGCCTCCCTTGTTAACTCAAGAATCTAGGCCGTACGGAGCAGATCGGATGACTGTGGAGAAGTATATATATATATAACGTATCCAGTGCTAACAGTCTTTTCAGTGCTAACATGCTAACACTTCTCACAGCCATCCGATCTGCTCCGTACGGCCTAGATTCTTGAGGGTGGAAACACCAACTCACTTATGCCTTTTCGCGCAAAACCCCCTACCGGTCTGAAATTTTTTTTCCAACCCCCGCCGTCTAAACTTCTCCTCCTCACGACCAGCTCCCCGCGCCTGCCGTCCGCCCGCGCCGATCACCGCCGTCCCCCCGCGCGCGCCGAATTTTGGACACTGTTGGACCCCTGTGCACATAAAATTCCGTTTTTGGCCCCCTAAACACAAAAATTCCAATTTTGGACCCCTCTCGACCGCGCGTTTGTGTCGTCGCGCCACGCGTCCCGGTCGTGCGGTCTGGTACCGCACGACTGGACTGTTCACCGGGTCGTGCGGTACCAGACCGCACGACCCCGCTGCCATCCGCGCCGAGCGCGCGACCTCCCGGTCCGAGCGCACGACTCCCGTCCCGCGGTCGCCCGAGCGCGCGTCTGCCCCGCCGACCGCGCATCCGCCCCGCCCGAGCGCGCGTCTGAACGTCCGATCGCGCGTCTGCACTCCCCGAGCGCGGGATTGATTCCCCGACCGCGCGATTCGCTCGTCCGACCGCCTGTCTCGTGATGTCTAATCCCTCCGCCGAAAGCATCACGGGCTGGCTCTTTTTACGGCCGCTCGCACACGCGTCTGCACCCGGGTTGGCCCCTCTACATGAGTGATATGGCCCCCCAAATTTTGATGAATGGGTGAGGAGCGTTCGCGATAAAATGGCTTTGGAGCTCGCTTGGTGAGCAGATGCATGCGGTGAAGTCTTCTGGTTCGCAGTGAAAGCAAAGACAGAGCGAGAGAGGGAGTGAAGGGAGGAAAAGAAAGTGTGGAAACTCAGATTTTTGAGTTGCTTTTGTTTGGAGTCAGCAGATTTTGCAAATACGAAAGTTGTAGATCGTCTTCTGAGCTTCAAGTAGAGGTAATTTTTGGCCCCGTGCAAGTATTTTTCTGTGAATGTCATTAGCCCGTAATTAGGGGAACCGTGTTTCGTTAATGTTCTTATAAGCCAATACGGTGTGTATGTTGTAGGTAAACATGATGCATGATGTATTGTAGTGCAGAAAATGTCGTATTTATTTGTTGAAGTTACGTTGTGTAATGTAGTTATTTTTTGATGAACAAACGTGCTTACATGCGTAGGTGTTGAATTTATGTTAGAGCATTTGTGGTTGATAGCAACAGTAGATAGATTAGAGACAATTTGTATAATTGGTAGGCTTATACAATTTTTGGTGAAGAAAAGTGAGGAGCGAAAGCCGGAAGAGTTGAGTTGTTTTCGTTTGGAATCAGCGGAATTGGCAAGTACAAAAGTTATAGATCGTCTCGTGAGCATCAACAAGAGGTAAGTTTTGTGCCCGTGCAACTATAATTTTATGTATGTCATTAGGCTTTAATTAAGGAAACCATCTTGTGTTACTGTTATTTTATGTCAATCTTTTATACGCTATGTATGTATAGCAAATCTTGCAAATATTAGGCATGATGTATTGTAGTGTATATAGTGTTTTCCTTTTTTGTGAACATACGTACTGTAAAGTAGTTTCAGTTAGGTGGAAAATATGAAATTGTAGTGTTAGACGTTGAGAAAATACATATTTATGTTAGAGCAATTGTATGTGATAACAATAGTACTAGGATTAGAAGCATATGATTAGTACGCTTAGGGAAGAACTACATACAGTGGGGTAGGTGGTAAAAATAAATTAGAAATAAATTTGGTAGATTAGAATTAAAATATAATAGCAGTCATAGAAAGTTATAGTAGAGCTACATAAAGACTATATTAAGTTAAAGTTAGAAAAGATTGTAGTGTAAATAATGTGTAGGTGTTGAAAAAGTAAATATTTATGTTGGAGCATTTGTAGGTGGTAAATTTGTAGTAGTTAGATTCGAGACAATTTGTATAATTAGTATGCTTAGTGAATGACTGTAGTATGAATGACCGTAGTATGGAAATAAAAATGATATGAATATTTAATTTGATGTATGGTACAATTTGAAAGTAAAATAGTTACAAATACATCGTAGATTTAGAAATACAAAACATATACTAATCGAAACTGTTAATTAGATGGTACGATTGTTACATGCTGTGTACTAAATTGGTTGATTATGCACTTATGTTAGGTACGCAATGGCTGGCATTGAACAATTGTTCGTGTTTTATGGGAGTGGTCTCGTACGTGATGGGCCGTATGGGGCGGACCTGTCAAATTGCGAGCGGACCGTGATCCGGGCACCCGGTCTGAGCGCCATGAGCTTGTCTGAGCTACGGAGGTGTGTCCATTCAGCGTTCGATCGACAGACCGCAAGGAATAAGTTACGGATCGAGGCAGTCTATGCCTCAATGGTGGATGATGGAAGGGAGAGCATATGGCAACTTCTGAAGGTGACCAATGATGCCTCATGGACGAACTACATGGAGGTCGTGTGCAACCCTGATGCTGCGATATATGAGAGGCCAATGGTGTATGTGGAGTTCGTGGAGAGGGCAGAATCATCAGCCATGGTTGGTTCAGTTGCCGCTGGTGGAGATGTAGTGGCCGGCGGTCATGAAGACGCTTGTGCGGGAGAACATGTGGGCGAGGAAGTGGGTGATGAACACGAGAGGAGGCGTGCGGAGAATTTCCAACCCAACAAAGGTGTGGAAGAGAGGTGCTGGGCCGCCCGTATTGACTGTCATGAGTATCTGGGGGACCAGGTGGAAGAAGAGGGCAGCGAGGAGGAGGAAGAGGTTGACACAGGCAGCTCTGGAGAGGACGAGGATGGCGAAGGTGCAACTGGAGGCGTGGTAGGTCGTGTTGTGACCACGGAAGGTGCGTACGTGTCGTCCAGACAGGACGACATCGCAGCGGTAGCCCTAGTTCTGCCACAGGCGGAGGAGGGAGAATGGGGGTTCAGCGAGGGCGCACTGTTTTTGGGGCAGTGCTTCCGTAATAAGAGTGCTGTCCAGCAGGCTATTGCTAGACATGCCGTCAACATAAGTCGGACGTATCGGGTCCACAAGTTAAAGCCGGACACGTACGTCGTGAAGTGTGTTGATGGGTCATGTGGTGGCAAAGTCCGTGCACAACGGTACAAGGGCATTGGCACGGAGTTCCGGATAACGGTGCTCCAAGATCACAGTTGCGAGCTTGCGGGCCCAGTACATAGACACCGCAACATGACATCATCGTATCTTGCGGAGGTGGTCGCGCACCTTGTCCAGGCGGATGTGTCAATTACCCCGAAGGTTCTAATGGCAGAAGTAGCGAACACGGCGGGCTACGAAGTGAGCTACAAGAAGGTTTGGCGGGCGAAGCGAAAGGTGCTGCAACAAATGTATGGGACGTACGAGGAGGCGTACGACCTGGTCCCAAGAATGCTTCATCAAATTTCACAATCAAACCCAGGCACGTACATAAACAGGCAGCAGAGGGCTCATCCTACGGAGGGCCCGAACTGTTTCATTCTTGACAGGGTGTTCTGGGCCTTCCATCAGGCGATACAAGGGTTTAGGTGGTGCCGTCCAGTGCTAACCGTAGATGGGACGTTCCTATCCGGCAAGTACAAGGGTACTATTCTGACCGCAGTTGCAGCCGATGCAAATGACCAGTTACTCCCAGTGGCATTTGCAATTGTGGAGAACGAGAATACAGATAGCTGGCTGTGGTTCCTTTGCAATTTGAAGCATGCCGTAGTGCAAGAACGCCCTGAAGTGTGCCTTATCTCCGACCACAATGCAGGCTTGCTGTCTGCGTTGCGGATGTTGCAGAATGGGACGCAGCCCCCCTTCCAGTGGACTAATGTGAAGAACCGCTGGTGCATGAGGCATATTGCTGCGAACTTCCACAGAAGGTTCCGTAGCAAGGACCTAATGAAGATGTTCAAGAAGCTATGCATGCAGAACCAAACGCGGAAGTTCGACACCTTGCAGAGGCAGCTCGATCAGGAGGCTACGAAGCATATGCATACAGAAGCAGGGGCCGTGGAGGGGGGATCCACAAGAGTCGGAGCATTCTCACAATGGGTTCAGGCCAATGCACCTGACTTGGAAATGTGGTCTTTGTTGCACGACACTGGAGGGGCAAGGTATGGGATCATGACAACCAACATGTCCGAGGTTTACAATGGTGTCTTGAAGGGCGTCAGATCCCTGCCGATCGCGGCAATCGTGGCTGAGACTTGGAACCGTACCGTCAGGTACTTTGTGAATAGAGCCATGATGGCGCAGAAGCACCTTGAGGAAAACAAGCAATACTCTGAGGTCATGCAGGCCTTCATGGACAGGAAGATGGAGAAGGCTCGATGCCACATTGCTCAGCCCATTGATGGCTTAAGGAGGAAGTTCGAGGTCCGCCTAAGGCAGAAGTACGTCATGGGTCACAGTAGAGGGGAGCGCAAGCAGGTATGCACGATTGGTGATGAAGTATCTTGCACGTGCAACAAGCCCCAGCTTCTGCACAAGCCATGCTCCCATGTGTACGCGGCCTGCGCTGTATGGAACCAGGCGTCGACACAGTACATCTCCAAGTACTACGACATGCAGCACTTGTATGCAACCTGGAGTGCAGAGTTCCATTCCTACGGGGTAGACATGCACTACAGGGAATTATGGCCGGGGGAGATAAAGTGGGTGCCCAACGATGCACTGAAGCATGTCGGTCATGGAAGACGACAAAGCTGTCGCATCCGCAACGACATAGATGAGAGCCAGCGAGGGGATCGTGTTCAGCGCCCGAAGTGTAGGCTATGCAAGACGATTGGCCACTCCCTCAGTCAGTGCCCAAACAGGCCGGCATCAAGCAACGCTCCGTAGTACCAACCAAAATCCATATGTAATGTATTATTCAGGAGGTGTACGATGAATTGTTGGCTCGGTGTAGCTATGTGTTCCACATTACCATGTTATGTATCTTTTCGCACATTCCATATGTTTCCTTGTCGTGTGGGTCATATTCGTGTGCACATTTTATGTATGTTTTTGTACATTCCGTACGTTTCCCTGTCATTACATTTGTTGTTAATTATGTTGTTATTTGTTGCACATTTTGTTACAATGTACACTAACTTGTTATCCTTCTTTGGCAGGACATGGCGTTCGAGCTGCTAGAGCCCCGTTGGGACGAGCACCACCGATGCCATGTGTGGTTGTCGGCACCCGCACACGGGCCTCCTTGCTTCGTCCTTAGGGGCCCCCGAGAGAACTAGCGTCTCACCAGCGGTACATCCCACTACTGCGGGACACCGGTCTGCTGCCCATTGCCCGCATGTTGGATCTACCGCATGGGTTCCAGTATGATGCGCCACTGCTGTCCGCTCTCGTTGATCGATGGAGGCCGGAGACTCACACCTTCCACTTCCGGTGGGGGGAGATGACGGTTACTCTGCAGGACGTCACGATGATTACAGGTCTACCCGTCCATGGTGCTGCTGTGGTGCCACCCCCAAAGGCAGCAGATTGGAAGGTCCGTCTGGGTCACCGGTTCGGTCATCAGATCCGAGACAACGCAGCTGGGGTGCCACATGGATGGCTTCATCGCTACATGACCTATGAAGGCATGTCATCGCAGACCTATGAAGGCATGTCATCGCAGGAGTACATGCAGGACTACCCGTCGACATCGTCATTTCAGCAGCCACATACCCCGGTATGCACTAACGTTCTAAGCTATACATAATAACAATTTTTGTACTTTTCATTGCCTAATTCAGTTGTACCATCTAAGCAGGACGTAGACACCTCCTCCGAATGGCTGGGATCTATCATTTTTGGCCAGCCGTCGCAACTGTCCACACAGTTGTACCCACCACCGCCTCGGCCACAGCCCTCGCGCTACGATCTTCGCGATGCACCACGCTCCCCTAGTAGGTTCACCTTCTCAGAGGATCATTTGCGCCGTACGAGGCGGCGAGAAGGAGATGATGAATGAATTTTTTTAATTGTGCTTTTGTAATTTTTGTGATGTTTTTCAAGTGCTTGATGGTTTGATGTTCAAAGATAGTTTCCAGTATAAAAGGGTTGCTCTAAGTTCTTTGATTTACTAGGGCATACATCCAACAGAGAGATGACAACACGGGACAACCCACATAATA
Organism: Dendrocalamus latiflorus; assembly: GCA_017311315.1. Taxonomy (NCBI): domain Eukaryota; kingdom Viridiplantae; phylum Streptophyta; class Magnoliopsida; order Poales; family Poaceae; genus Dendrocalamus; species Dendrocalamus latiflorus. The sequence goes on along the minus strand of CM029658.1, from coordinate 28,518,564 downwards.
AGAAGGCATCAGGCAATGACAACACGAAACAACACATACATTGCACGTACCTGAAATGTAGCAAGTAGTACAACCACGAACACACCAACGAACACAACAACTAAAATACAACACAACCGTACATAAAACATTACCAAAAGACCTTGACGACAACATAGCATAAAACATTGACAACATACACGAGGAGAACCTCCAGCACTACAACTTTAGGATAACAATAAACACAAGAAACAAAATAGCACACAACATTAAATTTATCTTCCACTCTAGTCTGTCGAAACGATGCCGCATCCCGACGGGGTCGCAACCCCCCACGACAACTCTCTCACGGCGAACAGTGTCTGTCCTATTTCCCATTTCATCCTCCCACACCCAGAATCGGCAACCACCAGCAGCTTCCTGCGATTCCATGACAAGACGATTATTAAACATACCACCACGATTTGAATGAACCCGAAACAATCAGACTTACTGAGTGTTGGGGGCACTTGTAGTAGTGTCGGCCAGGATTCGCGGCCGTCTGTGATGTCCTACGTCTAACCACCGTGTTGCAATTTGGGCACATCACCGTGGGTGCCCATGAAGACGTGCTGAGCTGACTCATTGCCTACTCCGGGGGAGTGAGCACGAAAGAAAACTACAAAGATTGCGAACAACTAACTCAGGAGGTGACTGATAACATGTGAGGGATGACTCCGTTTTATAGGCTGTGTGATAACAAGGCACGGGACTAGGTGAGGAATGGCCCCCTTTTATAGCCTGGGGGGCAGCCTCACGCACGAAGACCACAGACTAAGAAGGCATCAGGCAATGACAGCATGCTCAGTGCGGACACAAAACATGCCAGCTTTGCGCAATGACCTCAGAAAAAGGGGCAGCTTTGCTCAGTGACATGACAAAAGAGGGCAGCTTTGCTGGGTTACACGACAAAACGGGCCAGCTTTGCACAGTGACTTGACAAAACGGGGCAGCTTTGCCCACTGACTTGACAAAACGGGGCAGCTTTGCCAAGTGACTTGACAAAACGAGTCAGCTTTCCGCAGTGACATGACAAAAGAGGCCAGCTTTCCGCAGTGACATGAAAAAAGAGTCCAGCTTTCCGTAGTGACATGACAAAACAGGCCAGCTTTGCCCAGTGGAATGACAAAACGGGGCATCTTTGCTCAGTATTGCATTTTTTTTGGCTTGTCATAACAACTCCACGAAGATAACAACCAATCCATCACATGCTTAACAACGTTGCACATTACATCGTTACGGAAAGAGGCCACAGAACCTGAAGGTCCCAGATAATGAAGGCGTCACGCACTTACAACACAAAACAACACATACAATGCACATACAGAATTTATGGAAAGTAGTACACCCAACATTTTAATTCAACGCATACATGAACTACAATACGACACATCCATAACCCTCGTTACCTACATGCCAAACGAGCCTCGTGGCACCCACATGGAGAATTGCTGAGGGGGCCGCCTCGGACGTGGCTGGCCGTCGTGGGAGTGGCATGCACATATGCAGCTCGGGTTCACGCAGCAACATGTGGGATCATAAGAGCTTCCTATATTCACGACCTCCTCGTTGCCCCTCTCGCGTTGCATCTGTTCGCGGAGGTCGTTGTTCTCCTCAGTGAGGCTCTCCATTCGGTACTCCAAGTCCCATATTCGAGCCCATAATGTATCCACATAACGATCAACATACCGTTCATGAGGAGGGTCGATCCAGCGGGAGAAGTCGCATTTTGCCATCTGCAAAAAAAAGGACGGTTAACTTCGCGGGTCCATAAGCAATACGAAAATGTAATATTACTAAATTGTACCCCGGAGCGTGAGCATCGGAAGAAACGTTGCCCGCCATCGTTCGGGGAATCCAAGATCTGGACGACCGCGTACTCATTGTGCCTACATTTCGGCCACGCTGGTTGAGCACGCCGACTTGGTATCAATCGGTACTGTGGACCGAACATATCCCTCCTTTCTAAGGGAATGTCGTCCTTCGGTGACCCAAATCCCACTGGCCCCTCGGCTTCCGACATGGTTTGTTCAAGCACGAAAGACAGGGTACTTCTTTGTTCGACTGAACAATGTGCTGGGACCCCAACCGTGCTACTTATACCAAACGAGAAAACTTGCTGCATTCACCTCAAACGAATAAAACAACAGTTCTTCGCATAGACGTGACATAACGGGCCATCCTTGCTCTGAGAGATGATAGAACAGGTCTGCTTTCGCAGTGAAATGACAAAAGAGGCCAGCTTTGCTCAGTGACATGACAACATGGGGCAGCTTTGCTCAAAGAGATGACAGAGGACAGCTTTTCGCAGTGAAATGACAAAATATGCCGGCTTTGCTCAGTGAGATGCCAAAAGATGCCACCTTTGGGCAGTGACATGACAAAACGGGGCATCTTTGCTCATTGGGATGCCAAAAGATGCCAGCTTTGGGCAGTGACATTACTAAAGAGAGCAGCTGTGCTCAGAGACATGACATAACGGGGCAGCTTTGCTCAGTGAGATGACAAAAGATGCCAGCTTTGCGCAGTGACATGATAAAACGGGTCAGCTTTGCTCAGTGAGATGACAAAAGATGCCAGCTTTGCGCAGTGACATGATAAAACGGGGCAGCTTTCCTCAGAGACATGACAAAACGGGGCAGCTTTGCTCAGTGAGATGACAATACATGCCAGCTTTGCGCAGTGACATGACGAAACGGCGCAGCTTTGCTCAGTGGGATGACAAAACATGCCAGCTTTGGGCAGTGACAGTACTAAAGAGGGCAGCTGTTCTCAGTGACATGACAACAAGAGGTCAACTTTGCTCAGTGAGATGACAAATCAGGGCAGCTTTGCTCAGAGACATTACAAAACGGGACCTTTTTTCAGTGGTACCGCAGCACTCCCATCTGTACTCACTGCTACGACCACGCGGACCAGCTTTAGACGTACGAGTAGAGACAAAACGGCCCCTATAAATTGGTGTGCATTCCATTTCCCAGCGAACATTGCACATCCAACCCCCATACTACATCGCGCTTCCTTTACCCAACCGGGATGGACAAAGGCAAGAAGAAGCAATGGGACAAGATGGTGAAGGATTGGGAGGAGACCCGTGAGATAGCACGGTCAGCTGCGGCCCGCGATGCCGCACGCGATGAGAAAATAAGGGCGATACAGGCCCGGGTAGAACAAGCCCATCGTGCTACGATGAAAGGTCCCCCCCAGAGCGCCCGCGTAGCAAAAACCCCATCCCGGACGTCCCCACCGAGCGTTCGCCACAACTACCACCTGAGGGGGAGACACCTCCCCTTTGTTGGTGCGGGGACGTGTGCAAGTTCTTCAAGTCTAAGCACAGCATCAGTCTAGGTATGCGTTACTGGGGTTGCGCAAACTACTCCAGTGATTACCCCAACCGCCGTTTTGACACCGCAACCTATCGGCAGCCGGTAACAATATCTTTTCTCCTTTTCCCCTACCTTTTCTCCTTTACAGCACGCACTAACAATATCTCCCATGTATTTACAGTCTCCGGAGCCCCTGTATGGCTACCGCAAATGGATCGATCTTGAGATCCACCCTGAGGACCAATGGACCCTCGACTTCGAGGAGTGGAATGTCACAAAGGAGAAGGAGTTGCTGGAGGAGGAGCGCCGCAAGCACGAGCACACCCTGCGTATACAGCGCGAGACGCAAGCTCATCTTGAAGCGTGCACGCGTAGGGAGCGGGAGGCTCGCGAGATGGAGCGCGAGAGAAAGAGGGAAATTGCGGCTAAGGCAAAAGAGGCCGCGGAGGAGTTCAACGCCGAGCGGGCAAGGAAGGGAAAGTGGCCCCGGTCCACACAGTAGGTCGTACGAGCAGTTGGGTGGGTTAGTCGCATATCATGCTATATGTTATGCATGTAATAAAAATCTACGCGGCATGTTACTCCCAACTGTATTATGAAGTTCAATATCTCGTATTTTAGCATTCCATGATTCACGTATCACCTCATTTAACAATATTAACATAGCACTCCTCACCGAACACGAATTCTCACTAACCTTCGAAATATCACTTACCACTTTATGTCTCGACCGTTCTACGGTCAATCTTTCCTAAAAAAAATTTACCAAAATTTTTTATGCATCTACAACTTACAATGAACATAAACTTTTATTACAACTTTATCTAATTTTTACCCAGTTTATAACTACAAAATTGCCAAAACTGAAAACAATCATGGAGATTGCAAACCCTAAGAAACAGACCAAACCCTAAAATTCACTTACCACTTTATGTATCGACCGTTCTATGGTCAATCGTTCCTAAAAAAAATTTACCAAAATTTTTTATGCATCTATAACTTACAATGAACATAATCTGTTATTACAACTTTATCAAATTCTTTCCCAGATTACAACTACAAAATTGCCAAAACTTACAAAAATCACGGAAATTTGAAATCCTCCAGCCAAACCCTAACCCTAACGCGCGCTCGGGGCGGGAGGACGTGCAGTCGGCACAGCGGTCGCGCTCTCACGAGGCAGACGCGCGCTCGGGCGAAAGCAGATGCGCGGCCGGGCGGGAGACGTGCGCTCGGGCGACGGCATCGCGCGGTCGGAGCGGCGCCAGGCGGGTCGTGCGGACTGGTACCGCACGACCCGATGAACAGTGCGGTCGTGCGGTACCAGTCCGCACGACCGGGCTACGTGGCGGCCAGGCGTGGTCCCGCGCTCACAAGGGGTCTACTTTTGGAATTTTTTCCGGGGGGGGGGGGGGCAAAACTGGAATTTCATGTATGCATGGGTCCAATAGTGTCCAAAATTCGCGCACGCCGTCTCCCAGCGCCTCCCGTCCGCCCGCGCCGATCATCGCCGCCCCCCCCCCCCGCGCCGTCTCCGCGCGCCTCCCGTCCGCCCGCGCCTATCACCGCCGTCTCCCCGTGCGCGCGCCGTCTCCCCGCGCCTCCCGTCCGCCCACGCCGATCACCGCGTCCCCCCGCGCGCTGTCTCCCCGCGCCTCCCGTCCGCCCGCATGTCCTCTGGGATCGTTAAATGATTGGGGATCAAACTTTGAACAAAGTTATTGCTGTTTCTTCAGAACTAAATAAGAAACAATGTTACTTTGGGGTTGCACAAAAGAACTTCAGACAGGCAGACGGTGTCAATTTTTTTAGAGATATTCAGTGTTAAGAGTAATATGAAAGCTGGTGACAGTCAAACACAATGAAATGTGAACTGCATACTCTTCATGCCTTGTGGCACTAAACAAATAAGTGCAGATTTTTTTCACCAAACATAATTAGCTAATAACTAGCAAAAAGAACCGCAATGCTGCAGGTTGCAGGCATGATAAGAAAAGGAGAAAAATTGCAAAACCTTTCGACGCATAACACTTAAGAGTAAGTACAATACACTAAATAGCACCAGGTGCACATTTCCCTCACCTATAACCACAAATACGGTAGTTGTTTCCTCTGGAGAAAATCCTCTTTAAGAGCGAGCTGACAACAGTTGCCTTTTCTCTGATATTCTCTCCCAGGCTTATCATTAATTCTCAAGCAGCTATGGAGGCTACTCATTGGGGTTTCACATTAGCGATTTACCACTTAAACTTTCCTCATGTATCCAGCTTATGGTATAAAGTAACCATAAGGTGTTTCCTCAAATCCAGGAGTGCTTTTTTTTGTAGTTTAATCCAACCGTGAATAGTTCTTTTGTTCTTTTGCAGAATACAGCTGGATTTATTTAAGGAAAGCACCCACGGTTTGTGCCCTGGTCTTAAATTGAGCTATTTCCGGTTTCCTTCCTCAAATTCCTCTCTTCTATCATAGTTCTTATCCTTGCCACATCAGACCACTTCCCAGCATTGGCATAGATATCAGACAACAGAAATGATAGCCAGGATCACTGGGGTTTTGTTCAAATATTCTTTTCGCAACTAGCTCAGCAATGTCCATTCTGTTATGCACTCTACACGCTGCCAAGAGGCATCCAAGAACATCAACTTCTGGCTCTTCTTGCAAATTTGAAATGAAACTCCAAGCATCATCAAGCTTCCCAGATCTGCTGTAAAGGTCGACAACACATGAGTAGTGCTCCTTATCTGGAGAAATATTATAGTCATGTATCATGGAGTCATAGAAGAACAAGCCCTTGTCAATAAGGCCTGCATGGCTACAACAAGATAAAAGAGCCACAAAAGTCACCTTATCTGGAGCAATTCCATCTATCTTCATTATATCAAAAAACATTAGTACTTGATCTTCATGACCATGCTTTCCAAGAGAAGAAATCAGTGTGTTATATGTAGCAGTATCTCGTTCTGTCATCAGTTGAAAAATCTCTTTGGCCTTTTCTAGCCAACCACACTTGCAATACATATCTATAAGTGCATTACTAACTGAGCAGACTGAACCAATACAATACCTAATTACATAACCATGTATCTCCTTACCCTGGATGAACTTGGAATGTTCATTGCATACTGGAAGAGCTGAAACAACAGTCACATGATCAGTGGCGGAGGACCCGATAGGGCATGGCTGGCGTGCGCCAGACCTTGATGCGGGCGGCGGGAGGCGGGACTCGGGAGGCGGGCGGGCGATCCGCCCCACCTCATTTTTTTCCCGTCCTCCACCGCTGCACATGATCAGGTCTAAATCCCACATTCTGCAGCTCAATGCACACAATGCAGAATCTGTATCCCCATTCATGGCGTATGCAGCAACCACTGCATTCCATATGACTAAATCTCTCTTTGGCATGAGCTCAAATACAATTGCTGCCTCCCTTATGAATCCTTGTTTACTATAGAAGTCTATAAATGCGCTCCCTAGAAACTCACTCTGCTCAAGTCCATTTCTTAAGGAGAACAACAAATTTCTTTTCCATGCCCGAAAAACCTCAGCTCGGAAAGACTAGGAAGAACACTTGCCAGGGTAGTAGAATTTGGTTTTAGCCCTGAAGCAACCATTTCAGTAAACAATTTGACACTCACATGTTACATTCTATTATGCGAATACCCCGCAATTAGGGTACTCCAAGAGACAACATCCTTGAAATCGATATAACATAACAAATAAGCAGCCATCTCCACACAATCAGCGCGGGCGGACAGGAGGTGCGGGGAGACGGCGGTGATCAGCACGGGCGGACGGGAGGCGCGGGGAGACGGCGCGCGCGGGGGGAGACGGCGGTGATCGGCGCGGGCGGACGGGAGGCGCGGGGAGACGGCGCGCGTGGGGGGACGGCGGTGATCGGCGCGGGCGAACGGCAGGCGCGGGGAGCCGGTCGTGAGGAGAAGTTCAGACGGCGGGGGTTGGAAATTTTTTTTTTCAGACCGGTAGGGGGTTTTGCGCGAAAAGGCATAAGTGAGTTGGTGTTTCCACCCTCAAGAATCTAGGCCGTACGGAGCAGATCGGATGGCTGTGGAGAAGTGTTAGCATGTTATATATATATATATATATATATATATATATATATATATATATATATATGTATATATATATATATATGTATATATATATATATATGTATATATATATATATATGTATATATATATATATATATATGTATATATATATATGTATATGTATATGTATATATATATATATATATGTATATATATATATGTATATATATATGTACATATACATATGTACATATATATATATGTATATATATATGTACATATACATATGTACATATACATATATATGTACATATACATATGTATATATATATATATGTACATATACATATGTATATATGTATATATATACATATACATATACATAGGACGAGTGTTTCATGCACCATGGTGCCTAGGCACCAATATCAATACCCGTTGATTTGCTTCGAGATTCGCAACGTTTGATGTGGGTATCTTCATATACCCATAAAAAAGTATATTTGAGATATCAAACTCCGAAAAAATTTAAATTCAACTTCAGTTTAATTAGTTTGAACTATTTTTATGGTATATACTCACTGTAGTTGCATTGAACTCAAAAGTAGTTCAAACTAGTTTGAACTGAGTTCAAAACTAACTTACCATAAATATATCAAGGGTATAAAACATTTTCATACCCAAACTCAAAAAAATTATCAATCATACACGTGTATCGGATGTTGGTGCCTAGGCACCATGGTGCATTACGTAATTTTCCCATATACATATATATATATATATATATATATATATATATATATATATATATACATATACATACATATACATATACATATATAGACACACACACACACACACACACACACACACATATATATATATATATATATATATATATATATATATATATATATATATATATATATATATATATATTATAGGACGTTGAAATGGGGCACCATGGTGTTCGGGCACCAAGCCTCTCTGCTTTTGGATTGCTTTTAGATGTGTGCTAGTACAATAGTATGGAAAGTAAGCCATTAACATGGATGGAAAGTTTTAATCATGGATGAAAAATCTCACTCGTAGTGTCGGGACCCCGGATTATCAAACCCGGACCCTCTGTGTATTACAGCACTAGTCCCAGATCAAAGCTAGTGCACACAGTTAAACAGAAATGAATACATCACCAACAACGATTTATTACAATAATTAAGAGTACTGTCCGAAAGGTCTCATTATTACAATTGAGGTTTCATGACCTCGCACACACGAAACACAGCGGAAGCAAATGATAAACTCGGCGAAGTCCCATCAATACGCCACAGGCAATTGACTGGGGAAGCGCGACCTAGTACTCCGGGAATCCTTCATCAAAGCCACATGCGAAGTAGTCGTAATCACCTTCTTGAGCTTCATATTCTTCTGGGGATTATTTTTGGAGTGTAGCATGTGAGTACATAAAGTACTCCACAAGTCTTGGGAAAAATGCATAGATGCAAGGTTTGACAAAGGAAGGCTATATGGTTCTTTTGCACAAAGCAATATTTTAAATTCAATTACTACTAATTATTTTCGAAGGCATCAATTTAATAAAGTAAATGATTTTAACAGAACTAACAATTATTCCCTAGTGAAGGTTCCATCTACCAACACTAGATTAACCAATTATCATTGGTCAAGTTTTAAACTGCGGGTTCCATCCACCCTCTCTGGCTCCATCCGCCAGGATTCCCTTCCGAGAGTTCCCTCCACTCTCGGAATACAAAATTTTCATTTTAAAACCAAAACCAGAAATCTACCATGTGAATGCATTCCTTGCCCGCCCTTGACCGTGGGCACGGCTATTCGAATAGTTTTACACTCTGCAGAGGTTGTACAACTTTACCCACAAGAGATAAATTATCCTAAAAGTCAACACGCTTCCTTTGGCATGAGACCCAGATAAAATATCACAAAGCCTTTACCTTACTCTAATCTAGCTAGATACCACCCGCTGAGGTTTCACCGCAGGTAGGCTAACTGCCCGAACCGAAGCCCCCTCTTGCGCCGTATGAGTACAGTAAATCCCTGTCCCTCACTGTGAATAATCAGTCCATCCCTGGCATCCACTTTCCACTGGTGGCACCTAAACTAGACTATCATAAGTTAGTCAGCTAGGTCGTACCCATATAGACTTGTGGTTGTACGGTTAATGCTCAGTCTGGACAAACACAAGCGTCGGTCCTTAGTTGACTAGGGTGGAACATACACTTAACAAGATCTCGTGCTTCCTGCACCAACCCAAACCAACCATCCACCCTAATCTAAACCAACTTTCACATTTTATTTTATTTTAAAATCACAGTGACAACTCCAATTGCCACTTCATTTACAAACACAAGGGTTTAATAATAAATCATAATTTCCCATTTTCAAGATTTTCCAAAGTTATTAGATAGCAAGACTAAGCATTATCCTACCATTCTAATATTCACAAAGTTTAATATTAATCTCATTATTGAGACAAGGGAGTTCTATGGTGACAATGTACATGGCAATCAATGTCAAATGAGGGCATAACAAAGTTGGAATAACTAATTCCTAAAGATTTGAACTAGTGATTTTATGTAAATAGCAATGCACATAATTTAAAATATTTAAAACATTTCAAAAGCATAGGTTCAAGATGGTCAAAGGAGACTTGCCTTCTTGCAGGGTTTCTGGGTCTTCTTGCTGCTGTGAAGAGGGATTGTCGACAACGTTGGAATCTACGCGGGAAAAGACGAAGCAAACAAAGCAAATAAATACAAATCAAATCAAATAAACTCAAAAACTCAAATAGAGGCCATAGTTGGATAGATTATGATTTTAGACGAATTTAGGAGAAAGGTTCAGCGGATTTGGGGTCCACACGAGGGAGAACGGATATCTGGAAGATCGATTGGGAAAAGAAATTACTGAGATAATATTTGGACCAAGAAAGATAGAATGGATTTTATGGAGATTTGACAAGATTTGAATTTGAATTTTGAAAGTGCACAGAAAATGTGGAATGGAACTGAGGCTTTGAAATTAAACTAGGCATTGGAATTTAAATATTTGAAATAGCAAATAAATTTCAAATATTTGGAAGGATGGAAGAAATGGATAGTTTGGAATTTTTGATGAATTTAGAAATTTGAATGGGCTCAAACGGAGTTAAAACGAGGGAGAACGGGCTCCGGGAAGTTTGAAAAGAGAGAAAATGGAAAAACTGGATTTTTGGAATTATTTTTCTAAAGGAAAATGAATTATGGCGTTAGCATTGCGTCAGCCCTGGGATTTTGAATTTCGGCCGAATTATTTTTGTATTGGAAAAGAGGGGGAGTGGCTGACGTGTGGGCCCGGTCTGTGTGGGCCCGGTCTGTGGTCTACGGGAGGGGCTGAGGTGGCACGGGTGGCGGGGCTGGGCTGGCGTGGCGCCGACAGGGCAGAAACGGCCGAGGTGGCCGGGGGCGTGGAGCCACGTGGCTGCCACGTCAGCCAGACCGCCGAGGTGGCTCGGCTGGCCGGAGAGCGCACGGGAACGGCGGTGGCGACGGCGCTCCGGCGAGCGGCGGTCGGCGGCAAGGGGCGGAGACGAAAGAGGGGGCGACGGGGAGTGCGGTGGTGGGGGTGGAGGTTACCGGGGATGCCCGGAGTTGGCCGGCGGCGAGCGCAGAGCAGCGGCGGCGCTCGGGTGGCGGCGGGGACGGCTTCCCGGCGACGTTCGGGCACGGGGAAGGGGCTCTCGGGCACGGAGGCGAAGCCAGGAAGCCGAGGGGGTCGTCGGCGAGGCGCGAGGAGGAGCAAGGCGCCGGCAATTGCTCGCCGTAGTCCGGGCGGCGGCGGAGACGAGGGCGCACGGAGCGAGGGCGAGAGGAAGCTCGGGGAAGGAGGGGGAGAGCGGAGGGAGGAGGTGCGGTGAGAGGGGAGGCCGAGGGGGCTTTTTATAGGGGTCGGGGATGGCGCGAGGCGGCGGCGTAATGGCGGAATTAAGGGGGGGGCACGGCGCGGGGAGAGGGGAAACGGGCGCGGGGATGGCGGGATCGGGTCGGGGAAGAGGAGAGGGAGAGAAAGGAAGGAGATCGGCGCGTCCGTTGGGCGGCGGAAATGGCGGCGGTGATGGCGCGTCCGCGCGGGAGGAGGAAGAAGGGCGCGCTGACAGGCGGGCCCGGGCGGCAGGGAGGGAAGGGAGCGGGGCGACCGGATGGTGACACGTGGCGGGGAGGGGGAATCGTGCGGCGGGCGCGGGCGCAAGGCGGGCGGCGGGGATGAAGCGAGGGGGCGACGTGGCGTGGATCGGGAGAGGGTAGGCGGGATTGAGCGGGGGCGACATGGGCGGAATCCGGCCGTCCACGTGGCGGCCGGAGGAGAGGGGAGGGGATTTTATTTTTGATTTTAATTTCAGATTTTCAGATAATGCCAGAAAATTCAAATAAGCTCAGAAAAATATGAAATAAATTCCAAAAATTCCAGAAAAATTCACAGAAGTTCCTGAATAAGTTCTGGACTTAATAAAAATACTTCCAACTAATGTTGGTATATAATTTTCATACTTGAAATACTTTTTATTTTCAAAAATAGGTTTTAAACTCCAGAAAATCCAAGAAACCAAATAAAAGCCAAATAACTCCAAATAATTAATTTGAATTAGGATTTTTATATAAATTCAAAATATCTTTTTATTTAACAATATTTTTAGGTTTTACTTAAAATACTTTTCAAATCCAGTTTTTCAAAACAGAAATTTAGGGCAAATGCAAATAAAACTCAAATACTTTAAAATAATTAATTTGAATTTAAATTTTTCAGAAAGCAAATTTTTGGGATGTTACACATAGATGGAAAGTTTCACTCATGGAGCTTGGGCACCATGGTGCCCCTGTTATTTATAATATATATATATATATATGGCCATAAGACCTTCTTACAATAACGCCCCTACCATAGGGTACTATTCAGAGGGTATACATGTCTTTTACATGCCTTATTGGGACTCTTAACCCAGCAGGTCGAATGGATGTCGGTGGGTGCATCCCTACAACATGAGCCTCTCATAATAAAGGGCTTCATATTGAGTAGACCGAAACCATGTTGCCTAGGTCTTTTGGTCCACTATGTCCTTTCATCCTAGTAAGGAATTGGCCTATGTGTTTGGTCTTGTAGATCGTGGTCGCGGGCGGTTGCTGTAGTGGGGGACACGCGTACACTTGCAGTTGGCGTGTCTGTCTCGTGGCGCGAGTTCCCATGAGATGGCCAAAAAAGGCGTTTGCCTTTAAGACCAGGTGCCCCTGCCAAAATGCTGCCCCCATTGCCCTTCCACCAGTTCCCAGCAGCCACCTCCACATGGTTGTCCTGATCAGCCTGGCTGGTGGAGGGGGCTGACGTTGAGCAACGGCCATGGTGGTCACTAGCACACACGGTGAAGGTCACAAGAACAAGGGACAAATCAGGAGGCAAATGGCAAAAATTGGGTGTTGCACACAAGCTTAAAAGGGAGATGTGATAGCTACAGTTAATGCCTGGACAGGGCATGGGAATCAAGGGGACACGTACCTGGCCGGGGCGAGTGCAACGCCTCATTGCGCACAACTCGAGAAACCAACCACCGCCATGTGTGCACCCGCACCTGCCGCCGCGACCAAATGAGCCTCAAGGGTCTTACACGCTGATCTAGTCGGCACCACTAAGGCGGCCACAGGAGTCAAGGAGGCATACGCCGCCCCATGACCGGTGAGATGCCTTGCCTCTCGAAAGCCAAAAAACCAACTGCTACCACGTGTGCCCAGCAGCCATCACCACGCTCATTCACACCTCACTGTTTGCGTGCGATGGCTTACTCAGAGCATAATTAGCTACAACTCACACCGGCACTTTTCGGTGGGCCGACGGGACGAAGGGGGCGAAGAGGCACCAGGCATGGTCTTGGCCCACAAAATGCTAGGCCCCTCAACCATGCAAGGCTATTGTTGGGAGAGTAGCCCCCACCTTGGCCCAAACAGCACACGACGCTAGCAAGACAACCGACAACTTCATAGAAGCTTACAAGGTCAGAGAAATGACATATGTACCCCTATAATGGTAGACTTAGATAGGGATATTTATGTAATTTCAAATAGAAGAAAGGACATGTGTGTCCATATAAAGATAGGGATAGATAGGGGTATTTGTATAACTAAGCTCCTATGGCTATAAATACTGCCTGAGTGCACCATGGGAACAGGCAAAACCCTCTTCTTTAGCCAAAAGCCATACATCACGAACTTCCATTATGCTAGCACAGACTTCTATTGCTATCTTCAGGGTGTGCAAGGCTACGAACAACCTCTCCATGGTCTCCCTGTAACACCTTTTCTTTACTGTTTGGTGTGTAACTACAATAGTAGTGGATTGTTGAGTACCTTAGCGTTCGCTGTTACTCAATTACTAATATTCAATAAATAAGAAGGAAAAAACTCTTACGTTTATCTGAAGGCGTTGACTAGACTGAAAGATAATGAGGTCAAGTTTGTAGAATGAAATATATTCTACGCATCAAGTTGCGTGGCCATTTTTGAAGGGAATTACAGTAGGGAGGACGACTCTACTGTGTACAAACGAGGATCACAACCCATATCATAAAGGGAAAAAGTTACATTAAATTACAAAGCCACGTTCTCCAAGCAAGCAGTAACAGAAAAAAAAATCAACTCTTTTAGCTCTTTACAAAGTAGCTCATATTCTCGCAACAAGTACTGGCACAAATGTTGGAAAGAATTAAGGAACTGCATCAAAGGCTTTTCTGTTTCACTATCCATATAGACAAGCTTATAGTATAATAATCTCCATCAAGCACTCCATGTTAACAGAGGTTTTGATTTCTGATTTTCTCATGGAAACTATTAGAACCATCCTAGAAGATCCCCTGACCTCGTGGAAATCTCTCTCCTGAAAAGATGATCCCTTGTTTCTTCCATCTAATGTCAACAAAGCACATTGTGGAAATCTATCTGAAAGATGAGAACCCTTCAACGATGCATGCCCACAGACCATAGCCAGGGGCGAAGCCAGCGGGGAGGCTTAGTAAGGCTCGAGCCTCACCTCCCCGCAGCCACCACCCCCGCACTGCGAGCGTCGCGTCGAGCCGAGCCGGAAGGAACCCTAGAGGAGCGGCGGGCGGATGGCGCGCGGGCTGCGCGGCGTCCGCGACGACCTGTCGGGGCTGGGGCGCCACCTGCTCGACATCGCCTGCTTCCTCCACCCGCTGCTCGGCCCCGCGCACACTGACTCCCCGCCCGGCGCCCGCGACCCCCACCCGCTGCCGCCGCCGCCGCCGCTTCCCCTCTCCGCGCCCCAGCAAAGCGAGCGAAGAAGCGGAACACACACACAGGAGAGCTGCGTGGTGTGAAGGATGGAGAGGGGCGCTGCCACCGCCACCCTCACCTGCACCTTCCGCTCCCCGTCGCCCTCCCCCTCCCCCTCCCCGGCGTCCCAATGGCCGCCCCTCCTCCGCTTCCGCCGCCACCCGCCCGCGGCCGCCGCTGGGGCTCCTCGCTTCCTCCTCCTGCCACCCGGCAGGCGCTAGCTTCAGGTATTGAGCCGCCTCCTGCGTTCTTGTTGTGGTTGCTTTCTCTGTCCTTTTGAATTGGTGTCAGTGTGAGATGGTGTCTCAACTACCCTGCGTCTGCGCTCGCAAGCTGTTCGACGCAATGCTTGGACCATTGGGCACTGGGGACAGATGGGGATTCCTTCATCTTCTCGAGTAGAGTTAGAACTGTTTTTTAGCTTGTTCTATTTACAATGTAATGGCGTGAACTCAAGCCTAAAATGATGACATATCGAAGAAATACTAAACAGATAACAGAGAGCTAGAACCTACATGTAATAAGCATCACTAAGCATTCTGCTATGGTCATATAGTAAATCATTGATGGCTCAATTCATTAATGCCTCCCTGAATCTTCGCCGCTTAATCGATCATATGTCAACACCTAATCTCACTGCTCATTATTAGTAGTTTATAGTAGCCAGGAAAGTTAAACGGGCCTAATGAGATGTCTGACAAGTTTATTGATACTTTAGATTGGATTCTTCGCTTGGGGGTTAAGTATGACAACGGGAACATCAGAGAGAGCTTCAGCCTTTGTTCAGATAGACAACCCAAAAAGTGCTCAATTTGTTCTTCAGTGATTTAATCCAGTCGATTGGACGGCCAGTTAAGAGTGAACATGATCTTGAGCGTATCTTTCATCCATCTCATTTCATTTTATTGCTCTGAGTAGGTTTCCTTAAGCATCATGATCGATTCTGCCTGTCATTGAGCTCACATTACACGGTGAAGGGAACTTGCATGTAGCTTGCTTCATGTTATTTCTTTCTCTTTTTGTTTTGTTTCTCTTCTATTCATATATGAATTTGAATTGCACAAGAGTAAAATACTATATTTGTGTCAATCTACCTTAGTCATTTGAAGTTTTGAGCCTACCCTCTATTTTCATCCTGGCTTCGCCACTGCGGTGAAGGGAACTTGCATGTAGCTTGCTTCATGTTATTTCTTTCTCTTTTTGTTTTGTTTCTCTTCTATTCATATATGAATTTGAATTGCACAAGAGTAAAATACTATATTTGTGTCAATCTACCTTAGTCATTTGAAGTTTTGAGCCTACCCTCTATTTTCATCCTGGCTTCGCCACTGACCATAGCGTCTATTCTTTTTTGATCTAGATGCAAAATAAAACAACATGATTCAAAGTATGCGATATATAGAAATTTTCCTGAAAGATAAAATACTTCTATCTGGTGTTCATTTAGGAATGACAACGAGACGTTCCCTACGAGGATAGTGTAATGCCCCCGCCCCTGTAGGGGGAAAATCTCCGTGTTCCCTGACCCCAGCAAGGAACTCGGGGAAGCTTCCCTCCCATCCCTATCCCCAACAGATTCTGTGTACCCGATGGTCCCCGGTACCCTGCGAAACAAGGGGAGGAAGGAGGCACTGGGATGAGAAGGACACTCCAGTTGCAACGCCGATCTACAATATGACGCTGCCGACCAATGTGAAGCTGGTCTACGATACCAATGCGGCAGGAGGAGCCAACCGACGGCAGGAGAAGAGGCACCAACAGCTCAGTGTGATATAACTTATGGGAGTATGAACATACATGACAGGTAGAAATATAACATAGCCGATGCCAAGTAAAATCCCATTGCCTCCCAAGCCTAACATCTTACAATGAACAACTATACTACGAACAAGATGCAGTTTCTGTTGTACAATCTCTCTCCTCTCTAGTGCCAGATTTAGCTTCGTAGTCTCGTACGATGCTGTGCCATTGTGTGGCTCTACTTGAAGGCCATCTCTGAGACATCTGCTGCGCCTCATGCAAAGCATCTCCGTATATATGCTTTTATAACTTTGGATCAGAGGACAAATGATAGCCTTTTAATTTCCATCTCCACCTTTTACTGGCTACTCCCTTCATTCTTTTGTACTTGATGTTTTTGATTTTTTATGATCTTCAAGATATAATTTTAACCGCTATTTTTTATAACTTTACACTAAGATATAATAATAAAAGTGTAATATTATAAAAGTATTTTTAACGTCAAATTTTATGATATAATTTTTGTATAAAAGTTTAACGCTACGGAGTTTAAGGAAGTAAAAAAGAATAGAGGGGCTATTTTTTGCTCAGTTAAGTAGAAATACCGTAGCGTTCCTGCATTTCACCAAATGCTCTCATTATTGTGTCAGGTACTAGTTGAGTTAGAACGTTGTGTGGGCGTCAAAGAATGGGCTTGTATTCGGCTACAGCTTCTAGTTTTTAGCTTTATTTTTTGGTTTTTGGTTTCTAGTTTATTATTCCTTAATTTTGTTTTTTCTAGCTTTTTAGTTTTTATTTGGGCATTTCTTTTTCTTTTTTCCAGTGTTCCTTTGTATTGTCCGTAGTAGGATAACCTGTTATTCTATTTTTAATTTTTTAAGTTTAATTACCCCAAAAAAACTGCCTGAGTGCACCATGGGAACAGGCAGAACCCTCTTTTTTAGCCAAAAGCCAGACATTACGAACTTCCATTATGCTAGCACAGATTTCTATTGCTATCTTCAGGGTGTGCAAGGCTATAGACAACCTCTCCATGGTCTCCCCGTAACACTCTTTGTTTACTGTTTGGTGTGTAACTACAATAGTAGTGGATTGTTGAGTACCTTAGCGTTCACTGTTACTTAATTACTATCATTCAATAAATAAGAAGGAAAAAACTCCTACGATTATCTGAAGGTGTTGACCAGACTGGAAGATAAAGAGGTCAAGTTTGTAGGATGAAATATAATCTACGAATCAAGTTGCGTGGCCATTTTTGAAGGGAATTACAGTAGGGAGGACGACTCTACTGTGTACAAAAGAGAATCACAACCCATATCATAAAGGGAAAAAGTTACATTAAATTACAAAGCCACGTTCTCCAAGCAAGCAGTTACAGAAAAAAAGTTCAACTCTTTTAGCTCTTTACAAAGTAGCTCATCATATTCTCGCAACAAGTACTGGCACAAATGTTGGAAAGAATTAAGGGACTTCATCAAAGGCTTTTCTGTTTCACTATCCATATAGACAAGAATTATAGTATATATAATAATCTCCATCAAGCACTCCATGTTAACAGAGGTTTTGATCTCTGATTTTCTCATGGAAACTATTATAACCATCCTAGAAGATCCCCTAAGCTGTGCCGACGTCTTTCGCAAAAAGAAAACCTCGTGGAAATCTATCTCCTGAAAAGATGACCCCTTGTTTCTTCCATCTAATGTCAACAAAGCACATTGTGGAAATCTATCTGAAAGATGGGAATCCTTTCAACGATGCGTGCCCATAGGCCATAGCGTCTATTCTTCTGTGATCTAGATGCAAAATAAAACAACATGATTCAAAGTACGCGATATATAGAAATCTCCCTGAAAGACAAAATACCTATATATGGTGTTCATTTAGGAATGACAACCGGGTGTTCCCTGCCAACATGGTGTAGCATGCCTGCCCCGGTAGGGGGAAAATCCCCCTATTCCCTGAACCCAGCAAAGAGCTCGGGGAAGCTTCCCTCCCGTCCCCATCCCCAACAGATTCTAGGTACCCGATGGTCCCCGCTACCCTGCGAAACAAGGGGAGGAAGGAGGCACTGGGATGAGAGAGACACTCCAGTTGCAACGCCGATCTGCAATATGATGCTGCTGACCAATGTGAAGCTGATCTACGATACCGATGCGGCAGGAGGAAGCAACCGACGGCGGGAGAAGAGGCACCAACAGCTCAGTGCGATATAACTTGTGGGAGTATGAACACACATGACAGGTAGAAATGTAACATAGCCGATGCCAAGTAAAATCCCATTGCCTCCCAAGCCTAACATCTTACAATGAATACTACGATCAAGATGCAGTTTCTGTTGTACAATATCTCTCCCCTCTAGTGCCAGATTTAGCTTCGTAGTCTCGTACAATGCTGTGCGCCTGTGCCATTGTGTGGCTCTACTTGAAGGCCATCTTTGAGACATCTGCTGCGCCTCATGCAAAAGATCTCCGTATATATATGCTTTTATAACTTTGGATCAGAGGACACATGATAGCCTTTTAATTTCCATCTCCACGTTTTACTGGCTACTCCCTCCACTCTTCTGTACTTAATGTTATTGATTTTTTACAATCTTCAAGATATAATTTTGACCGCTACTTTTTATAACTCTGCACTAAGATACAATAATAAAAGTGTAATATTATAAAAGTATTTTCAACATCAAATTTTATGATATAATTTTTATATAAAAATTTGACGGTACGAATTTTAAGAAAGTAAAAAAAAAAAGACTCGACGGGCTATTTTTTGCTCAGTTAAGTAGATGTGCCGTGCGTTCCTGCAATTCACCAAATGCTCTCATTATTGTGTCAGGTACTAAGTTGAGTTAGAATGTTGTGTGGGCGTCAATGAATGGGCTTGTATTCGGCTTTACCTTCTAGCTTTTAGTTTCAATTTTTGGTTTTTGTTTCTATTTCATTATTCTTTAATTTTGTTTTTTTCTGGCTTGTTAGCTATTGTTTGGCAATTTTTTCTCTTTCTTTTTTCACAGTGTTCTTTTGTATTGTCTGTAATAGGATAATCTGTTATTCTATTTTTAATTTATTTTAAGTTTAATTATACAAAAAAAACTATCAGCTGCTACGGTACAAAATAAGGCAGCTACAGTAAAAAAAATATCAAAAGCCACGTAAAAATGCCCAACTGAGCACAGCTTAAATTCTCTAATGGATAGGTCCAACTTACTGTCCAGTGTACTCAGAGATGGTTTAAGGAATGAAATATATCAAAACTCCCACCCCAAACTCTGTATTCTATCCTCTGCTCTTCATTTAATCCAGTGTATTCACTAGAACTTGTCACAGATCGTGAGTCGTGACATATTGTATCAAGATAATGGAACAAAGTGCGCACTTTTTGGTTCAAATGGCAACAACTCATGGACTATTGCAATCATTCTTTAGAAGACTCTTAAGCTGTGTTAACATCTTTTACTAAAAAGGTCATTTAAACAAAAGATGATCCTCTTCCATTGTTGTCAAAGAAGCACAGAAAACTGAAGCCAAAAATTCTGTCGACGAAGCATGCCACTATTGACCAGTTTTTTTTTAAAAAAAATCAAGATCCAAATTAAGGCATGGGAACAGGCAGAACCCTCTTTTTTAGCCAAAAGCCAGACATTACGAACTTTCATTATGCTAGCACAGACTTCTATTGCTATCTTCAGGGTGTGCAAGGCTACGGACAACCTCTCCATGGTCTCCCCGTAACACCCTTTCTTTACTGTTTGGTGTGTAACTACAATAGTAGTGGATTGTTGAGTACCTTAGCGTTCACTGTTACTTAATTACTATCATTCAATAAATAAGTTAGAAGGAAAAAACTCCTACGATTATCTGAAGGTGTTGACCAGACTGGAAGATAAAGAGGTCAGTTTGTAGCGTGAAATATTTTCTACGCATCAAGTTGCGTGGCCATTTTTGAAGGGAATTACAGTAGGGAGGACGACTCTACTGTGTACAAAAGAGAATCACAACCCATACCATAAACGGAAAAAGTTACATTAAATTACAAAGCCACGTTCTCCAAGCAAGCAGTAACAGAAAAAAAGTTCAACTCTTTTAGCTCTTTACAAAGTAGCTCATCATATTCTCGCAACAAGTACTGGCACAAATGTTGGAAAGAATTAAGGAACTGCATCAAAGGCTTTTCTGCTTCACGACAAGCATTGTAGTATAAATATAATAATCTCCATCAAGCACTCCATGTTAACAGAGGTTTTGATCTCTGATTTTCTCATGGAAACTATTAGAACCATCCTAGAAGATCCCCTAAGCTGTGCCGACATCTTTCGCAAAAAGAAAACCTCGTGGAAATCTATCTCCTGAAAAGATGATCCCTTGTTTCTTCCATCTAATGTCAACAAAGCATATTGTGGAAATCTATATGAAAGATGGGAATCCTTTCAACGATGCATGCCCATAGGCCATAGCGTCTATTCTTTTTTGATCTAGATGCAAAATAAAACAACATGATTCGAGGTATGCGATATATATAAATTTTCCTGAAAGACAAAATACTTCTATCTGGTGTTCATTTAGGAATGACAAAGATGCGTTCCCTATGAGGATAGTGTAATGTCCCCGCCCCGGTAGGGGAAAAATCCCTCTATTCCCTGGACCAAACAAGGAGTTCGGGCAAGCTTCCCTCCCATCCCCATCCCCAACAGATTCTGGGTACCTGATGGTCCCCGGTACCTGCGAAACAAGGGGAGGAAGAAGGCACTGGGATAAGAAAGACACTCCAGTTACGGTACCAATGCGGCAGGAGGAGGCAACCCAGCGGGAGAAGAGGCACCAACAGCTCAGTGTGACATAACTTGTGGGACTATGAACACACATGACAGTTAGAAATGTAACATAGCCGATGCCAAGTAAAATCCCATTGCCTCCCAAGCCTAACATCTTACAATGAACAACTATACTACGAACAAGATGCAGTTTCTGTTATACAATATCTCTCCCCTCTAGTGCCAGGTTTATCTTCGTAGTCTCGTACAATGCTGTTTCATTGTGTGGCTCTACTTGGAAGGCCATCTATGAGACTTCTGCTGCGCCTCATGCAAAAGATCTCCGTATGTATGCTTTTATAACTTTGGATCAGAGGACAAATGATAGCCTTTTAACTTCCATCTCCACGTTTTACAGGCTACTCCCTCCATTCTTTTATACTTGATGTTTTTTATTTTTTACGGTCTTTGATATATAATTTTGGCCACTACTTTTTATAATTTTACATTAAAATACAATAATAAAAGTGTAATATTACAAAAATATTTTTAACTTCAAATTTTATGGTATAATTTTTTATAAAAGTTTGACAGTACGAATTTTAAAGAAGTAAAAAAGAGTAGAGGGGCTATTTTTTGCTCAGTTAAGTAGAAGTACCGTAGCGTTCCTGCAATTCACCAAATGCTCTCATTATTGTGTCAGGTACTAGTTGACTTATAATGTTGTGTGGGCGTCAATGAATGGGCTTGTATTCGGCTACAGTTTCCAGCTTTTTAGCTTTATTTTTTAATTCTTGACTTCTAGTTTGTTATTCCTTAATTTTATTTTTTTTCTGGTTTTTTAGTTTTTGTTTGGGCATTTGTTTTTCTTTCCTTTTTCGCAATGTTCCTTTGTATTGTCCGTATGGGATAACCTGTTATTCTATTTTTAATTTTTTAAGCTTAATTACACCAAAAAAGCCACCAGCTGCTATGGTGCAAATTAAATTAGCTACAATAAAAAAACCAAAAGCCACGTAAAAATGCCCAACTGTGCACAGCTTAAATTCTCTAATGGATAGGTCCAACTTACTGTCCAGTGTACTCAGAGAAGGTTTAAGGAATGAAATATATCAAAACTCCCACCCCAAACTCTGTATTCTATCCTCTGCTCTTCATTTAATCCAGTGTATTCACTAGAACTTGTCACAGATCGTGAGTCGTGACATATTGTATCAATATCTTCTATGTAGAGCTCAAATGGAACCAAGTGCACACCTTTTGGTTCAAATGGCAACACCTCATGGATAGGGATGGCAATCGGGCGCGGCGGGTACGGATAGTGCTCGTCCATACCCGTACCCGCGACCCCGATTTACGTCCATGGGTATACCCGCGAAGGACCACGGGTAAAAAACCTCACCCATACCCGTCGCCCGCGGACATACCCGTTTACCCGTGAACTGAGTATATCACATTCAAACATCATTAATGCACAAATATGAGAATTGAACACAAATACTTTGTTTCTATGAGAATTGAAGTTCTATGCTGAATTGAACACAGATATGAGGACTTCTATGTTTCTGTTGAATCAATTATTGAACACAAATACTATGAGACAGGTTCAAGTTTCAGGATGGGTTAAAATAACAGTGCCAAGCTTCAAGTTTCACATTGAAATGCACATAGGTGAAGGTTCAGAAACAATTAATGTAACTTGCAAAAGGTTGAATTTGCATCCATTTTCAGTTTTACATTAGCCCCAAGCACAAATCAACGAGTAATACCCAGCCGCTAGTTCGATTCTTGGACTTGAGAATAACCGAAATGATAAGAACATGGTATATTTGAAGCCAAATTCCATAAGCCAAAAGTTTGATCTTTCAATTCCGATGCAACAAACTATACACCACCCATTGTTTGATCAATTTGATTACCACAGCCTCTTACGTGTGCGGCTTCACTGAATCACGCATCGAGGCAAACTGAACATGTATGGAGATCAAGAAAGAAACAAAGGTGTTGCCTTGAGGTAGAAATTGGCGTAATTAACCTACCGGCAGAGGAGCCGACGAGTAGGACGGCGCGCGGCTTGAGGTTTTCGGCGACCTAGCGGCAGACAGCGACGACGTCCTCGACCTCTGAGGAGCCCGTGAGGGAGGCGCGGCCGGTGGACCGCCCGGCACCGCGCATGTCGAAGGACGAAGGTTACGGCGCGGTGGCCCCGCCGCGCGAGCCCCTCAGCGATGCCGCATAGCAGGCCCTGCACGCCCCCATGATGGTGTAGGGGTGCACCAGCACCACCGCCACGTCCTCCCCCGCCGCCGGCTTGAACAGCCGCACGCTCAGTTTGGCCCCGTCCCCCGTCTCCACCGTCGTCCACTCCATCCCGGCGGACGCATGATGGTGGGAGGCTGTCGGCCGGGAGAAGGACGGGGGGGGGGGGGGGCGGGGCGGTGGGCAGTTGCGAGGAGGATGGGCCAGATCTGGATTTGGAGGTGGGGCAGGGTGGCGGCAGCCGACCAGGTGCGACAGCAGATCTGGACGAGGCGGAGGCGCTGAGGCGAGCGGGGCGCAGGGCGGCGGGCGAGGCGAGCGAGGAGGAGGAGGAAAAGGAGACGGATCTGGGGGCGGAGGAGGAGGTCGGCGGCTAGGTGGGGGGTGGGGGCGGTGGATGAAGGAGGAGAGTGCGAGAGGAGGAGGCGGATCGGGGGCGGAGGAGGAGGCCGGCGGCTGGGTTGGGGGCGGGGGCGGCGGATGGAGGAGAGTGCGAGAGGGGGGCGGTGATGCGAGAGGGGGCGACGGGCGAAGAAGTATCTGGGCGGGCGGCGGGGAGAGTTAGGGTTTACTATTTTAGGAGGGCCCACTTGTCAGTCTATTTCACGGGTAAACGGGCGAGACGGGTACGGGTAGAGCTAACCCATAGCCGTACCCGTTTACCCGATGGGCAGAGATTTCTCCCCATTTTACTACCCGTGGGTAAAGAATCCATCCCATACCCGACTCTATTAGGGTATTTACCCACGAGTACACGGGTAAACGGGCACAATTGCCATCCCTACTCATGGACTATTGCAACCATTCTTTAGAAGATTCTTAAGCTGTGCTAACATCTTTTACTAAAAAGGTCATTTAAACAAAAGATGTTCCCTAGTCTTTTCCATTGTTGTCAAAGAAGCACAGAAAACTGAAAGCTAAAAATTCTCTCGACGAAGCAAGACACCTGGTGATAGGTCTTTTTTTTTAAAAAAAAATCAAGCTCCAAATTAAAACCTTGTGCTTTGGGAAGAACCCCAGCACCATTTATATATTTGACTAATTCACCACAAGAATCTCTATGTCCTCTGTCTACTTATATTAAGGTGCGTGGCTGTTCTTTTAAGGAAAACGGTACATTGGAAGGAAGAATCCTGATGTACATAATGTAGTAGATTATTAGAGAATTACCAAAATCGATTAAAATGCAAAAAGGAAAAAAATGCATGACGTTACGAATCCGAGATCTCCAACCAAGCAGTAATAAAAAAGAAATTTAAATACTCCTTTGGATCTGTATAAACATCATGAAGTTTACACGCATGTTCCGTAATTAATTAAAGATGGTATATGAAAGTCTCGGTTGCTCCATGCTGAAAGCCCTCAATAGACATAAGTTTCTTTGTTCCAAACACCTTAGATACCAAAACTTTTCATGGGACCGAAATTAATCATTCCAGGTTCTTGTTTTCCCAATATGAGAAACAATCCCTAGAAAGAGACACTCAAACCGCTAGAAAATGCGTGGTTCGATTGAAAAACTCATAGCAATGTGGGAAAGACTCACATGACATGTTAAACTGTGACTCGTAGGATTACTGAAGAAAATGCATGAGTGTACGGCAGATAAGTTATGCAGATCATGCAGAGTGGAATCCTATCGCCTCCCAAGCCTAACTTCTCTACGAGCAGCTACTATGAACGGACATCTCACTTTTCCGCACGCTTATGCTTAGCTTTATAGTCTCCCACAATGCTCGCGTAGGCTTAGCCAATGTTGTTGTGTTGGGTGCAAAAATGCAGTGTGTGTTCATAACTCAGGCCAGATCAGGGGACACATGCTTTGCTCATTTGAAGAAGTGGTCCTTCCTTCCGGCAACAATTCACCATGTTCTCATTAGTGTATAATATCTTGCCTCTATAGTTCAAATGGCAGCAATTTTTCTGAAGACCGTTCAAATGGAAACATTTTTCTTAAGTTCAAAATGTCCCTATAGTTCAGATGCACCAAGTGTTATTTTTAAGTTCAAATTAATTAAATAACATGGACAGTGAGTTTTCAAGTGCAATAGCTGTCCAATGAAAAAGGTTTAACTCTTTTAGCTCTTTACAAAGTAGCTCATATTCTCGCAACAAGTACTGGCACAAATGTTGGAAAGAACGAGGAGCTGCATCAATGGTTTTTCTGTTTCTCTATGGTTTTGATCTCTGATTCTCTCATGGAAACTATTAGAACCATCCCAGAAGATCCCCAAGCTGTGCCAACATCTTTCACAAAAAGAGAGAACCTCGTGGAAATCTATCTCGTGAAAAGATGACCACCAGTTTCTTCCATCTAATGTCAGCAAAGCACATTGTGGAAATCTATCTGAAAGATGGAAATCCTTTCAACGATGCATGCCCATAGGCCATAACGTCTATTCTTTTTTGATCTAGATGCAAAATGAAACAACGTGATTCAAAGTATGCGAAGAATCTTATAAGTAAGAGGTGTATATAGAGCACCAAATAGAAGTATATAGAAATTTTTTTGAAAGACAAGATACTTCTATCTGATGCTCATTTAGGGATACTTCTATCTATTGTACAATATCTCTCCCCTCTAGTGCCAGATTTAGCTTCGTAGTCTCGTACAATGCTGTGTCATTGTGTGGCTCTGCTTGAAGGCCATCCCTGAGACATCTGCTGTGCCTCGTGCAGAAGATCTCCGTATATATGCTTTTATTACTTTGGATCAGAGGACACATGATAGCCTTTTAATTTCCATCTCTACCTTTTACAGGCTACTCCTCTTTTTTCCTTGTTGATTTTGACTTTTACGGTTTTTGATATATGACTTTAACTGTTATTTTTATAACTTTATACTAAGCTATACTAATAAAATTGCAATATTATGAAAGTATTTTTAAGGAGAAATCTAACTATATAATATTTCTATAGCCAATGTAGATAGTTGTAAATCTATTAGTGATCAAAATTTAAAAAGTTTGATGGTACGGATTTTAGAAAATTAAATAAAAAGGAATGAAGGCAGTATATTTTTTGCTCAGTTAACTAGAAGTACCGTAGCGTTCCTGCATTTCACCAAATGCTCTCATTATTGTGTCAGGTACTAGTTGAGTTAGAATGTTGTGTGGGCGTCAATGAATGGGCTTGTATTCTTAATTCTCTAATGCATAGGTCCGGTCCAACTTACTGTCCAGTGTACTCAGAAGGTTTAATCAATGAAATATATCAAAACTCCCAAATCTCTCTTGTATCCTCTGTTCTTCCCGCCGCAAACTCTGTATTCTATCCTCTCCTCTTCATTTACTCTAGTGTATCCACTAGAACTGTAACACCATGTCCATCCTATAGGCCTAAAATATTACCACCATTGTATAATTTTATTATTTTCAATCACTACTCATAGTTTTAAGCAACCCCTGCTTGATTTACATTGCAGTGACTAGATTAACATTATACAATTTTAACTCTAACTACTCTAGCATACCAATAGAGTCTAAACATACTAACAAAAAGTGATGCATAAAGTGCTGCTTGTATATGATAGTACATATGCTCTACTTCCGTTTGTGCAAGACATTTTCAATGATTACCTAAAAAACGCATAAACTAAGGGTGAGTTCAGAGACTCAACAAGAACATAATAGACCGATAATCACTACCATAAGCATATACAACAACACCACCATATCATTCCCACACGTTTCAACATTAACATAAACACAAATATACCATAACACGATCATTCTCCACATGCCTTGATATCATCTCAATTACTCTTAATGCAATGCAGTGTTCATGATCAAGTCTCATTATCCTTTTGTAGCTTATACAGGTAAAGCGAAGGGTACACCCATCGATGTCATCCTCTACTTCCATCCCGTTGAGGTGCTTACTGATGCAGGTCTTTCTCAAGAGCACGCTGAAGTAGTCAGATTGCTTTACTCATAGCTATTGACCTTCTCACTACCTTGGCTCGTAATATATATGTCATGTCATGAATGCTATTCTCCATTATCTTGCCATGTATCACAATTATCATCACCAAGCAAGCAACATCAAATAATGTAACCATCCCGTATTCCATGACATTTACAGTTTATCGCTCTACCATTCACTTGCCGTTTATCCTCGGTGACGATGCATGGATGGCTTCGAACCAGGACCTCCACTTGTACAAACATCAACCCAACTTAATATACTATAGCAATATATGTGTTTTTACAAATGACATCAATTCTATGCACATAATCCAGCACTGGCGTAAAACGCTAAGGGCTGAGGATTTGATGCGCACATCTCAACCCCCTTTTCTTTTCTTTTCTCCTCTTTTCTTTTCTTTTCTTGCTTTTTCCTCCCTTTTCCTTTTTTTCTTCTCTCTATTCTTTCTTTTCTTACCCGGCTACCCTTTTCTCTCTCATTTTCTTTTCTCTTCACCCAGCCGAACGCCTCCTCCTCTCCTCCCATTTCTCCTTCTACCCATCTGTCTCTCTCTCTCTCAAATCTGGCCAACCAGCTTGGTCTCAGCTACCTCCCGTTCCCACACGTTTCAACATTAACATAAGCATATACAACAACATCACCATATCATTCCCACACGTTTCAACATTAACATAAACACAAACATACCATAACACGATCATTCTCCACATGCCTTGATATCTCATCTCAATTACTCTTAATGCAATGCAGTGTTCATGATCAAGTCTCATTATCCTTTTGTAGCTTATACAGGTAAAGCGAAGGGTACACCCATCGATGTCACCCTCTACTTCCATCCCGTTGAGGTGCTTATTGAAATAGGTCTTTCTCAGGAGCACGCTGAAGTAGTCAGATAGCTTGTAATATATATGTCATGTCATGAATGCTATTCTCCATTATTTTACCATGTATCACAATTATCATCACCAAGCAAGCAGCATCAAATAATGTAACCATGGCATATTCCATAACATTTACAATTTATCGCTCTACCATTCACTTGCCGTTTATTCTCGGTGATGATGCGTGGATGGCTCCGAACCAAGACCTCCACTTGTACAAACATCAACCCAACTTAATACACTATAGCGATATATGCACTTTTACGAACGACATCAATTCTATGCGCATAATCCATCACTGGAGTAAAACGCTTAGGGCTGAGGATTTGATGCGCACATCTCAACCCCCTTTTCTTTTTCTTTTTCTTTTCTCCTCTTTTCTTTTCTTTTCTTTCTTTTTCCTCCCTTTTCCTTCTTTTCTCTCTATTCTATCTTTTCTTACCTGGCTACCCTTTTCTCTCTCGTTTTCTTTTCTCTTCACCCAGCCGAATGCCTCCTCTCATCCCATTTCTCCTTCTACCTCATCTAGCTCTCTCTCTCTTAGATCTGGCCGACCAGCTTGGTCTCGGCTGCCTCCCTCACCGTCGGCCGGTCCCCTCATCCCCTCCCTCGTGGATCTCAGCCTTACCCTCTCCTCTCCCCATTCCCCTTCACTCCCCCTCCTCCGACTGCATCTGGGGTGCGCCCATCCCCTGGGCCGCCACCCACTCCTCTCATTTCCCCTTTGGCTCCCACCTCCTCCAGCCTCCCGGCCGTCGGCCCTCACTCTCCCCTCTATGTGCACAGCCAGTACTGAGTCAACGCCACTCACGGTGCCAACCTCCCCCCGAAGTGTCTCCTTGGATTGGCTACTGATGCCATGGCTCGACCTCTAGCCACCATTACCCAGCCCAGCCTTTGGTTGCTTTCACGACCGCCAGCCGCGGTGGCCAGGCGTCGCCATCACGACTCGTCTTGGCTCCACTAGCATCGTCACCTTCATGCGTCGCAGCCTCCCTTGGGGCTCAGGAGCCTACACCACCGCCTATAAAGAGCCACTCAAACCACTAGAAAATGTGTGGTTCGAACTCATAGCAATGTGTGAAAGACTCACATGATGTGTTAAACTGTGACTCGTAGGATTACTGGAGAAAATCATGAGTGTACGGCAGATAAGTTATGCAGACCATGAAGTGGAATCCTATTGCCTCCCAAGCCTAACTTCTCTATGAGCAGCCTCTATGAACGAACCCAGTTTTAATGTTAGGACATCCGACTTTTCCGCACGCTTATGCTTAGCTTTATAGTCTCCCACAATGCTCGCGTAGGCTTAGCCAATGTTGTTGAGTTGGGTGCAAAAATTCAGTGTGTGTTCATAACTCAGGCCAGATCAGGGGACACATGCTTTACTCGTTTAAAAGAAGTGGTCCTTCCTTCTGGCAACAATTCACCATGCTCTCTCACTATTGTATAAGATGACGTCTCTATAGTTCAAATGGCAACAAATTTTTTTTTGAAGACTGTTCAAATGGCAACTTTTTCTTTTGAGATGGTTCAAATGGCAACATTGCTTTTAAGTTCAAAATGTCCCTATGGTTCAGATGCACCAAGTGTTATTTTTAAGTTCAAATTAATTAATTAACATGGACAGTGAGTTTTCAAGTGCAATAGCTGTCCAATGAAAAATCAGAGAGTCCATTTTGAGCTACATATTGTCCATTCTTCTGAGCGAACGTGGACTTTCATATTTTTTTGCGCCATTTTGATGCATGGCCAAGTCGACTATATTTTTTTAGATAAAGGATATAAAATCCGGCCTCTATATCCACGAAGGATATACACAGCCAAAAGTTACACGAGCTCTTAGGCTCAAAGCCTCAAAACTGAGGTACATAAAACAACATAAAAGATATCTTAAGGACTACGAAAAGAACTAGAAAGGCTAAGCTTCAGCACTTTTGCTCCGTCCTTGCTTACAACCAAGCCCCTAACCTCATCCGACTGAGCCACCCAAACTTCGGTCTGCTTTGCGTGAAGATAGACCTTCGAGGCGACGTCTCCAAGAAAGCGACGAGAGTCACCGACGCCGCCCGCCTCACCGAGGCAAGGCTTTCACCTGGAGATCAGTACACATGAGAGCTATGTAGTGCCACGACACACCTCCAGGAAGGATAATGGCGCCCGAAGATGTCATTGATGTTATATCTCCACAAACTGCAATTGTGCTCAACACATCCATGCAGCTACTGATTTGTGGCAATTATGGCAGATCCATGCAGTTACTCGTCCAATGATGTCGGAAGGATTTCTTTCTTTCTTTTTCTTAGGATTATATATACTGCCTTAAAGTTCATCTATGGCGTTGCTTGAGTTAGCTACCAAATTAATAAGATTATATGGTCCTTGCTCCAGTACACCTCTTTTAAAAAAGATTTACAAATCTTAAAGAAAAAATAGTTACAAATGATATGGGGGTACTTTTGTACTAGTATCAATCAGTTTGATTTCACACTAATCCAAAACTTTTATATCCCTTTTGATCCTGATATCTTGAAGCGTGAAAGATCCACTGCCTTTCAATTTCACGAGCCTTTGGATTTAATACACTTTGATTCCTGTGTGAGATTGCGTCCAATTGAACAGCTATAAAATGCACTTGCAGATTTGCCCGAGCCTTGGGGGATTGAAACCAGGTAACAGCTTTATTTTCTCTAGCCTTTGACATGTATTCTTCTTACCCAGATCTAAAAATTCATCTTGAAAAAATGTCTCTCTTGATATCTTGAAGTTCCTGCTGATCTCAAAGGAAGTGGAACTTGAAAACACTTTAATGCTCGACCAAAAACACCGATTCATACATGCGAACACTGCAAAACTCAAGGAAAGCACCCTTAAAGGCAGGTTCTCTAGCTCTCAGCTAGGAAGTGTAGTAGCATGAACGGAATGTGAAAATGCCAGAGTTGTGTGTGGGCTGCTTGGCGTGTAGCAAGAGTATATTGGGTCATAATAAGGATATGGGATATAGAAACTAAGGCAATCAAGTATAGATGAAGCCTTTCTTTTTTGTTAAATATGCATTAATTGCTCTGAGGAAAACCTCTGTAGACCAATGCCGACAATCAGAAGGTCAGACCAAAACAAAAGCTATATATTTAAACAAACAAAATTTGGAACATTCAGCACAAATCAGACCTGGGCCGGTCAGACCATCATTGATAGGCCGGTCAGTGACCACTCCCCTGCGATCAGAACACTTTCATCCCTCGATCAAAAACTTAATCGATCCAAAATCTTTAAATCAACTCCAAATGATTCTAAACTTAAAACTAAGACATTACATGATGTTATGAACCTATTCCAGTCAAGAACTACGAAGTTCTTAGACTTAGTTTAACAATTTGAAGAAAAACGAATGTAGCCTTCAAGAACACCAAAAACTCTAAATCCTAAATTAGTTCTTGCTCATGAGTTTCAAGCCATGAGGATGATCCAGATCAACTCTCACATATTATAACAAGTTAATTTAGGCAAAGAAATAGATCAAAATTATCTGGATCAAGATTTCTCATGCAAAACCAAGTGAAAAAGCAAGCAAGAACATGATTGAGACAAAGTTTTGATTTATTTCTAGTAGAATATGGAGTTTACATACTCATAGATGATTACAACATGTAGCCAAAGCACCACTCTTTCCTCTCTCAAGTTTTTTCTCACAACCATAGGAGACAAGGTGGTAGAACAAAAAAACCTAAACCCTAAAATCCTTGGATCTAAGACCTTATTTCCTCCCCTTTAATAACCATTCATATACCCTATTGTGTCCAACCCATTAAGACAATCGGGGAAACCCGTCAACCCCAACAACACTTGTTTTACACACTCACACATGCTTCTCAAAGCCTTTACAAGACTCAACCTGCTAAATATTAGTGATTGATCCACTTAGTAATTCTAGCTCCCCCTTGACCTAAACCACTTCTTTGTGCCTCCTACGCTACAGTTCTGACCAACGCACTAACCTGGTATTTGGCCAACTACCAAAATATCCCCGATGAAACTTCTGAGCACCTTCCCTTGACTTTGTATTCTCCTTCACATCAAAGCATGTCTTCATGCTTTGATATGTACCCCATATTGTCTAATGACTAGACGTCATGTCTTTACGCATTTGGTCTTCCTCGAACTATCTCTACATGTATCGGCCTCATCACTCAATGTACTACATGCATCAACTTGCCTCTTCACTATTCTTATCTTCTCTGTGCTTTCCACTTTAGCTACATAGCCTCATCCGAACTTACTTAACGGCATAGACCTCAGCTCTCCCACCTAGTCTTGGTCCCTTACCATCAACCGCTAATGTTCTCCAAGCCATCTGTACATTCAAAGACCAAGCAACTATCTCAAGCACATGTTATATACATTTGTCTCATGTTAGTCAAATCAATGCATTGTGCAATTAAACACAATCAAACACCGGCACCCATGCCATGCTCACACTCAAACCAACTCAATGCCCATTTTCATCAACACCCTAGATATGTCTTAAGTACTCCAAAATGTCTAGCCTCTTTAGATACCCCAGACATGTCTAGGGTACCCCCAGACATATCTGCCCTTGAGAAGGTAGTCAGACCGCCTAGCACTAATCTGACCACTCTGTCCATGGTGGATGGACTACCCCGGTCACACTACATAGGCAGTCAGACCACTAACTAGATTTTGGTCACACCAGACTAGCAGTTAGACTGCTAACCGCCGACCTGTCAGACTACCCAGTTCACACCGGTTTGACCATAGTTGCATGCCGATCAAACCACCCTTGATAGACAATAATGTTAAATTTTGCCAACTTTTGCACATTTAAAATCCAACTCAACAAATGTACCAATTGATCATCGGGAACATATGCTATGCACTCAAGCTTACAATGCAATCATAGTGCTCTCCAACTAAAAAAGTTGCAAAAATTTTCAAAAAATATTTCTACATGTACTTCATGGTTTACTCCACCTATATATAAAATTTCAAGTTCAAATTCATTATATGTTCCCATTGCTCTGACAAATTTAAGTCTTCAAATTTATCAGATTTTTTCTTTTTTGTTGCTCTTAACATATAATGAATTTGAACTTAAAATTTTATATATAGGGTGGAGTAAATCATGAAGTACATGTAGAGATGTTTTTCAGAATTCGTGACTTTTTTAGTTGGAGTGCACCGTGATTGCACCGTAAACTTGAGTGCGTAGCATATGTTCCCTTGATCATCACCAATTAACCATAGACTTTCTCATATGGTCCTTCAACCTAACTAGTGCAATCATATTAAGGAGCTCCACACAGTTCAGGTGAAGAAACAAATGCAAACAGCATATATTATTATGGAAGAAACACATAAAACAATGACTTTATGAACAAAATAACATGGACAGGACAGGATTACTTATCTTTGAGTAAGAATGCACGGTTTGGTGCTTTAACTGGTATGGAAGCCATAGCATATGATGAGCAGGTTCCCATTGCTTCCCAAGCATACCATCGATCGAAGACCAACAAAAGGTGGTTGTCATGGTTTACATTGCATCTTTTCTGACTCCCATATCTTATTTCACAGCCTCTCACCATACTCTTGGTGGTCACTTTAAAATCTTGGGCATTGGTTTGGCCTTCTACTGAAGCAAAAGAGACGATAATTCATGGCGAGTTTCTTAAAAAAATCGAGGACGCATGCGTAATTTCGGAAAAACCAAAGGTCTTTTTCGCAAAAAACCGAGGACCTGTAAGGACCTATACGTAACTAAAAAAGGACCTATACGTAATTTTAGAAAACCACAGGGCGCTATCCAACAAAGGATACGCAATTTCGGTGAAGTGGAGGGTTCTTTCCGAAAAAACCTGATAGGGACCTTTTTGCGAGAAAGGAGGACCTTTACGTAATTTCAGAAAATGCAGGGACTTTTTCGTAAAAAAGATAACGTGGCACGGCTCCCAGCCGGGGAATCCCCCGGCTGTAATATAGGTACTAGCCTCATAGGCGCGGCGCCACACCGCGCCAGCCACCGTGTGTACCGAATTAAAAGAGGCGATAATTCGTGAGGAGTTTTTTTAAAAAAAATCGAGGGCACATGCGCATTTTCAAAAAAGTCAAAGATCTTTTTCGTAAAAAATTGAGGACATGTACGTAACTAAACGAGGACCCGTATGTAATTTAGAAAACCGCGGGGCGCTATCCTGCAAAGTATACAAAAAGTGGAGGGGTGTTTTCAAAAAAATGTTTTAAAAAAACTGGCAGGGACCTTTTCGCGAGAACCAAGGACCTTTACGTAATTTTGGGAAAACGCAGGGACTTTTTGCAAAAACGGTCTCCCGACCGTAAGAAGATTCGGCCGCCACGCGCCGGCCGGAGCGCGCGCAGGGGTGACGTGGCGGGGCTCTCCACGCGGGCATCCCCCGGGAGTAATATGGGGAGTATTATTATTATATTATTCATCACATGAATATCTCCATCCTCTCTAATCTTTCATATACGTATCTTTCATGTGCACGAGGGCGTCCTTGTTGCAATAGCGCTTTCCATATGCTCGTAACTCCACCTCATACGTGTAGGTTCCGCTTTTGTCAGCACTGAAACAATGATTTTGTTGATCTCATGCATGCATCTTTAGGTATATATCAAGTCTTTGAACTATTTCTGGAGGTCAAGGGTAAATGATTTGTTCGTCGTGTTATGGGTGCAATTTTAATCTTGTTTAATTTGTAGGATAGCACATCTATGTTTATTAATATATTCTACACATCAAGGTTTGTGACCATTTTTTGAAGGGAAACGGTAATGAGGACGAAAACCCTAATGTGTAAAAAAGAGAATTACAACCCATCAGAAGGGAACAATTTACATTACATTACAAAGCCAAGTTCTCCCGGCATGCAAGCAGTAATAGAGGGAAGTTTAACTCTTTTAGCTCTTTACAACAGTAGCTGATATTCTCGCTATAAGTATTGGCACTGTTGGAAGAATGCGGAACTGCATCAAAGACTTCGCTGTTTCCCACTGTACATATAAATCAGCATCGTAGAATAATAGTCTCCATCAAGGATTTCATGCTAAGAGTGGTTTTGTTGTTTGATTTCTTTAGTCAGACCCAGATTTAGTCAATCCAGAATTATCTGTGAGACCATTGCACTATTTCCTAAATCAGTAGATAGTGCTCATAGATGCAATACTGAATCATTTCATACAAATGTAAACCGTACCATACATTAATATTACAAAACATCAGAGTTCAAATAGACCATATCGAGTTAAATTTACAATAGGGCTAGTCAAGCCAAATGGGTACATTACACAGAAGCGGAAGTGGTAGCGGAAGCAGAAAGGGGGAGGCATGTCTCGCCATAGGCAAGCGATTGGGGTGACCCATGTGAGTCCAATATTAACCAAGGGATTTGATAATATTGGCTCGGCGGTTGCGTGCGAGTTCTCGCGAATGGAAGCAGCTCCAGCATGGCGCATGGGCTGGCGATGAGGGGACAAGGTCACGACACTCAGGCATGGATGAGACTATCTTGTGGTACATGGAGAAAGGGAACAGGGGGCTCGAGGTGACAGTGGCATTAGTATCCTCTTGCTGCTACTTGAGCACTCACGCAGAGAGAGAACGGGTGAGTGGTGAAGAAGAAAAACAATGGAGGGGTCGATGCACTGACGAGTGGGGACAAGCAGCAATGAGAGCAAGAGAGGGAGAGGGCGGTGGGCTGGTGCTACAGTTGGGCCATCGGCTAGCACTGGCGTTTTTTTTTGAACTCTCTAGCACTGGCGTTGGCCGTGCGGGAGAGAAAGGGAGGAAGGAAAGCGGGAGTGGGCTGGCTTAGCTTGGGCTGTTCCGGGGAATATGGATCGGGGCAGCAAATGGCTTTTGGCCCGAAGGCTAGGGAGGGAAAGTTTAATATTTAAACTTCAGTTTTGATTTTTGAATTGGGTTTGAATTTATAATTTAAGTTCCTAGTGGTATTTGCACACAAAATTTTTAGGAAAAATTCCTTTGCATCCAATTGACTTTTGAAAATTTTGAACATTTTTGGGCCAAGATAATTTTTTTATAAATCTTAAAGTCCAATAAGGCTTTACGAAATTTTTTAAAAATATACCAAAATTTTAAAATTCATCAAAATTATGCATGATTTAATGTGGAGCTAAAATTGGTCTGTTGCATGGGTCTAGGAAGGGCATTTTAGTAAGATGACCAAAATACTGGAAGCTACTTTAGATCAAAACAGCGGTGTTTCAGTGGTGATGGGAAATCCTTTTAGGTTAAGGAGAGATTGAGAAGATCAAGTTGGATCAAAAAAATAAGAACTTAGTGGATTCGGTCTTATGTGCTTTTGAAAAGCATGCATAAATGTAATGTGTGAGTAAAACCCGTATTGTGTAGGGTTAACAAGTTTCCCCCATATGTGCTAAGTGGATTGTATCTATTAAGATTAAATATGGTTGGTTGCCTTATCTATTTAACTGGTTAGGATGGAGACTAGCTAGTTAACTATTCAACCATCTTAGCTTTACTCATTTAAGCCAATTGTTCTAGAGTTAGGATTTGAGAAATGTGAGTGTTATGATGTGCTCTCTTGTCCTCCAGGTAGAGTGGCTATAAAACCTTCATCATCAAGTAGCAATACATTGATATTGTTTATCTCTCATAGATGTCGCCTATTTTGGGTGATTTGCTTTTGATCTTATTGGCTTTGATTGTCTCTCTCCCTTTCTAGATCTTGCTGGATGCCAATAATGAGTAAGTGATAGAGATGTCTCATGAAAATTAATTCATATCCATTTAGCTATCAAGTTTGGCAAGTTCTTGAAGTTGCCTAGTTTTACTCGATTTTGATCTCAACATGAGATTTCTTGTTCTAAGGGTTTTTGCCTTAAATCTCTATGAGTTCTTGCTTGTTGTGATATATAGAAATACATCTATAGCCATTTTAGCCATTCTCCACCCACAAGTAAGTCATACTCGGAGTTTTTGGTTTTTGCTCGATTTTTGTGCATCTTTGCTCAATCTTGAAAAAGGCCTAAACTTTGACATTGATTTAAGTGATCCTTGGTTGGAATCGATTCTTGAGACCATAATCAAGTTGTGTGTGAAGTTTCATCTCATTTGGACTTGTATTTTTGGAGTTGCACTAAAAGTTACATGGGCTCGAGCTGAAATTTTCAGTTCCGTAATAGGGAAGCGGTCAGACCGCAACTCCCTTCCGATCAGACCCTAAATTCTGGTTAGACCAGCACCTAGCCGGCGGTCAGACTGCCAAGCACCGGTCGGACCACCCTTGGTAGCCAGTCTAATTGCCTAAGCCTTGAAGTTCTTGGAATTTTAGTTTCTTGATTTGCTAGCTTCGGTGTTAGTTTTCAATCTTGATCTTCATAGCTCGTAGTTATTAGAATGAAAGATCGACGAATACTTAGGAAAAATTCGAAGGAACCATTCACCCCCATCTATTACCATACCGATCCTACAACTATTTTTGTTTTGAAGCTTATATCAGTTTGTAGCCATTACAAGTTCCATACTTTGAAATTTGAAATTACCGATAGCTAACCATTTGTTCTAAGGAGGTGCTTTTATGCTTTTCTTAATACTGATTTTCATAATTTTTAAAGCATGGTGAATGATGATAGATATTACTTATCTCTTTATTTGCTTGAGATTAGTGCTACTCTTGCTAAAAAAAACCATAGACGCACTGCTCTTGATTCGATCATGAGCATGAAAAAACCTTTTTTACATTGTGTGTGCACAGTAATTTTTTTCATGTATTTCCGAATCTTGAGCACAGAGGCACTCAGTGGGACACGACAACAAGCCGGTGTGTCCGGTCGGACAAACCCCGCACCCAGCATGATGACAAGGCCACGTAATCGGCCTTCGGGAGCGGTCGGATCCGAGGCTAGGCGACGTCGGGGTCCATCTCTCGCCGTTGCCAGGAAATAAGACCGGGCTTACATTAACAAAAGATAAAAGCAGCAAACAAATTATCAAAAGATGTGCATGCATAAAATTATAGTAAAAAAGTTAACAGGCCTGGAAAAAATTTAGGAGGCTACCAAAAAAATGGTAAAAGAAGTTCGGCATGCTGGAACTTGAACTGCAACTTTGTTGAAAAGAACTCACCTCTCTGTTAACTTCTCGATGCCTACCAAGCCTATAACCGATGTACAGAGAGGTGCGTCGCTGCTCTTACCATGGACATTGCTAATCTATGTTGAGGCTTGAGCTCTTTCTGCCTAATGATATATGCTTCATTCAAGGCCAAGTTTACCTTCACGGATACAATTATTCACCCCTCTAGAGGTTATACTGACCAACTGAACTATATAGTACTGAATCTTATCCTGATAAAAAAAGATATTCCAAGATATTGCTGTAAGAAACTTCATTACTATATGAGTTAAATTAATGCAGGCCACATTCCGTACCAATAATGAATTGTTCATTAAAGTACATGGTGCTTTAATTACTATCTTCGACAATGAACCGGGTCGGCCATATGCTTCTCCGCTAGTTGTGTATCTCATCCTTGCCTCATAACGACGAAAAGTAGCTCCAAATTAACACGGCGGAATTTTTTTTGGTGGGTGGGTTTACAAGCAGTTGAATAGCACTGATGAGAGGCTCCCTGTGTTAGAGTACATATTTAACAAGATTATAAGAGATAGAATAGAATTAATTAGAATGATTTGTATCTGATATGATTTCTTCCATATCTCTAGTAACCTTCTATATCTGTATTAGATTGACTTGATCTCTAAGTCATATTGTACTTTATATATACACCCTCCGAGGCTGAAGCAATATATCCAACAATTATTCCGACAATTCTATCTTCCAACATGGTATTAGAGCGAGTTCGCATTTGGGCCTGTTCCTAGCCACCACTAACTTCCGTAGCGCACTGTCTCTGGGAGAGATGATTCAATCCCCATGATCTAATCTCCTAGGGGCTGTGCAAAATATTGTAGATAGATTGCCTCCTATCTTCCTACACCAGATCAAGTCTGGTCTAGCCATTGCAGCCTGTCGCCCGCACTCACGAACACCAGCTTAAGACAGAGACAGAGGCGTTGATCACACTTTCCCTCGCCTTCCCCATCGACGAGCTCTTCCTCAACGAGTGGCCCCTCCTCCCGACCCCCGTTGCCACCTGCGCCAGATCACGCACTCTCGCGACACTGTTGGGCCGGTGCCAGTACCAGATCTGGCCTCCCCATCGCCTGATCTTGGCTCCCCTCACCGAATTTGGCCGCCGCCAACCCAGGATCCGATTGGCCCCCTCTGCTCTCCTGGCTCCCCTCACCGAATTCAGCCACCGCCAACCCAGGATCCGATCGGCCCTCTCTGCTCTCCTTGGTGGTTTTTTCGCCTGGATCTAGAGCCAGCTTTCTCCGCCGCTCATCTCTATTGGCTCCAGTGCCATAGAGCTCCACGCTAGGTCCGGATCACCAGTCACCATGGCCCCAACTGTTGACCATGTCTGCCATTGTGATTATCTTCCACTTCGTTGTCTCTTCTCATATCTCCCTGGCCATAGCGCACTTTACCAACGTCCATCACACCAAGCCGATCCTTTGATTCTACTTCTTCCCTCTCTGTGTTTCCCACCGCGTCGGCGTCTCGCGCCAATTTGCTTGCTCTTCTCCCCCACTACCACCAGTGATGCCAGCTATTCCACCGGCATTGTCTCCTCCCTGTCTACTGCCATTGATGCCAATTGTTCTACCGACATCTTCCCCTCCCCCTCTATTGCCGGTGATGCTAGCTATTCTACCAACATCTTCTCCTCTCTCTCTCTCTATCTCTCTGCCGCTGGTGACGCCAGCTGCTCTACTGTCATCTTCTCTCATCTTCGATAATGACCATGACAGGTCAAACACGGTAGATCGACCACGGCAAGTCAACCACGGTAGGTCGACCACGACAGATCGACCACGCCGCCCCACTGCCTCTCTACACATTTATCTCTGCTCCTTTCTCTCATCTTCGGTAACAACCATGGTAGGTTAACCACGGTGGCTATGACTAGTTTCTCTGTAGCTATGACCGGTTCATTGTAGCTACGACCAGTTTACTATACACCTTCTGTGGTCGATGGTCGTGTCCACCTCGGCCATGACCTCCTCTGTAATCCTCCTTAGACAACTACCTCTATGGCAGACAACTTCACCACCGGCTCTTCGCATGACATTCCTCGTCGGCTTTTACTTCAGCTTGAGCATCCCCCTCGACTTCTTCTCCAGCTTGAGCATCCACGATGCTCTCGCTCCGACTGCGGGGAGATGTTAGAATATATATTTGGCAAGATTATAAGAGATAAAATAGAATCAATTAGGATCATTTTATATCCGATATGATTCCTTCCATATCTCTAATAACCTTCCATATCTATATTTGATTGATTTAGTCTCCAAGTCATATTGTACACTATATATACGCTCTTCAAGCCTCAAGCAATATATCCAACAATTATTCTGGCT
The DNA here is from genome assembly GCA_017311315.1 of Dendrocalamus latiflorus. Lineage (NCBI taxonomy): Eukaryota > Viridiplantae > Streptophyta > Magnoliopsida > Poales > Poaceae > Dendrocalamus > Dendrocalamus latiflorus. Next base: position 28,477,757 of record CM029658.1, on the reverse strand, counting down.
ATTCTATCTTCTGACACCATGCTACTATTATATCCCGCTCTGTTTCATAATTTTCTGATGGGATCTACCGAGTGGCAAACTCCACAATCGTTGTACGAATTTGTTATTGGAAGAAATGCATACTAAAAATGATCAGGCCATAATTAACAACAAAAGAATGTAAATGGTGCACATAAATTTTGTGACTTCTGAAATACCAAAAATTAGAAAGGTGCTTCCTACCTCGCAAAAAGAAAAAAAAGAAAAAGAGAACGATGCTCCCTCCAAGGTGACAGTGCCACCTAAAATCACTCATCCTGATCAAAAGCAACAATGCTCATAAACTCGAACTCAACTTAGAGCAGATGGCAGCTAGGGGTGGAAAACGATAACGGATAGTTCATTTTATTCGATATTCGTATTCGAGAAGACGTGAATATAGTAAGCAAAATTTGTATTCGAAAATGTTCGTATTCGTATTCGAGAATATTTGTATCCGTATTCGTATTCGAGACTATTCGATTTGTATTCGCTCTATTTCTAGAACCCATGAAAAATCCGTATGAATTTTGTGATTCAAAATTTGAATTTATACGGTTTAAAACCAGTAACTGGTGAAAAATCGGCAAAATTGTTAGGAATCCATTTTATCTGATATTCATATCCGAGAAAATCCATATTCGAAAATATTTGTATTCGTATTCGAGAATATTCATATCCGTATTTAAGAATATTCGAATTCATATTCGTTTTAAAAATATGGATTTATATTCGTATTCGAGGCTATTTGATCATATTCAATCTGTTTCCACCCCTAATGGCGATAACTAGGGGTGGATCGGATAGTTTCCGACCGATCCGGATGAAAACGAATACGGATTGTGTCGAATCGGATTTTTTTCGGATAATTCTCGGATCAGAAACAAATACGGATTTTTTGTCGGAAATGAATACGAATACAGTAGGCCTGATATCCAGTGAATACGGATGTGAATACAGATTATCCGGATAATACGGATTTGGATATCTGAGATTTCAGCCCAACATTGTCCAACCCAAGCCAGCCTCTCTCATCTTTCCTGCAACCAGCCCACTAGCAATTATTTATGTTTATTAAAAATAAATTTAGTATTGTTGGTAGATTAAAATTCGTACAGATTAAATTGATGTACCGCCGTTTAAATCATTCTGATGTAAATTTAAATTCTTAATTAATTTATTAATCACATGTAAATGGTAGAAATCCATTAAGAATTATTTCGGATTTTAGAAAAAATTAACTGCCATTTGAAGATTTAAAATCTGTACAATGATATGATACTGTAGATAAAAATACTTATGCTCGTTTAGATTTTATTAATGTTTTGACAAGATAAACTATTTATGTGTTTTCATTGATTTTGGATGTATAGTTTAAGGGGTTTTTATGTTCTGATTAATATTCGTGACTGTATTCGTTTCGTTTCGTATTCGCTCCGTATCTGCATTTGATATTATTTGTATTTGTATTCGTATCCGATGTATCCGTATTCGTATCCGCATCCGAGAAAAATATGCAAACAAATATGGTAGAAGCATTATCCGTTGTATTCGATCCGTTTGCGTCCCTAGCGATAACAGGATTTTCTGATAGCCACACGAGATGAGATGTTACAGACAATCCCGGCATCCAGTATGATGACAAGTCCATGTAATCGACCTTCGGGGGCGGCCGGATCCGGGGCTGGACGACGTCGGGGGTCCCTCTCTCGCCGTTGCCAGGGAATAAGAGCGCACCCGGGCTTTACATTAACAAAAAATAAAAGCAGCAAACAAATTATCAAAAGATGTGCATGCATAAAATTATGGTAAAAAAATTAACAGGCCTGGAAACAATTTATAGGAGGCTACCAAAAAATGGTAAAAGAAGTTCGGCATGCTGGAACTTGAACTGCAACTTTGTTGAAAAGAACTCACCTCTCTGTTAAACTTCTCGATGCCTACCAAGCCTATAACCGATGTACAGAGAGGTGTGTCGCTGCTCTTACCATGGACATTGCTAATGTATGTTGAGGCTTGAGCTCTTTCTGCCTAATGACATATGCTTCATTCAAGGCCAAGTTTACCTTCACGGATACAATTATTCACCCCTATAAAGGTTATACTGACCTTCATTCGAGGTCTATATAGTAATGAATCTTATGCTGATAAAAAAGGGTGGTATCTAAGTGGAACTTGAGTGTTTTCTTGTTAAATAGTATTTAAAATTTAAGTCTTTAGATTTAGATCTAATGGGTGAAATTACTTTGTCTTCTCTCCCATTTCAGTACTATTTTGTTAAAGAATACTCAATTTTTTAGATGTTGAATGTATATCTACCTCCATACATTCGTTTGCTCATTAGTTATTAGCATGTGATGTGATACATTAAGAAATACTGTAATACATATTATTTTTTTGTTTACGGCCTTCTTACATAAATTATATACTAATTTTACATGAATTAAATTATGTAAAAATGATGTAACAATTAGTAAAAAAAGAGGAACAAAACAAACTATAAGAAATACAACAAAAAAATTATACAAAAACCCTACTTGTTTGTTTACGTTGTGACTCTCAACGACACTAAATAAATTGATTACTCTCTTATCATATTGTTGATATAGAAAAAAAATCATAAAGTCAAAACCATAAAACACAAATAAAACAACATCTATTGAATAAAAACTTAAGTGCTCACAAACAAAAAACACTCAAATACCATCTAGCAAATTCCTTCCAACATATTGCTGCAAGAAATTTCATTACTATGTGAGTTGAATTAACGCAGGCCACATTCCGCGCCAATAATTAATTGTTCATTAGAGCACTTGATGCTTTATTATTATCTTGGAGAATGAACCGGGTCGGCTACGCTTCTCCGTTAGTTGTGTATCTCATTCCTTGCCTTATAACCACGAATTGTAGCTCCAAACTAACAAGGTGGATTTTTTTTTTCGGTGGGTGGGTTTACACTGATGTTGAATAGCACTGATGTTGCACATTACTGAAATTGAGTGCTCGCACATTGTCACAATTATACGCCAAACAGTAAGAAAGTAAATGGGCTTTGGAGGGCCCGAGGGTGTTCGGAGCCTATAACTCAAGAGAGAGGAGAGGTGTAGAATAGATATGTTATGTTCAATCCGATAAACATGCGTTCCTTTTTTTATGCTGTCTCCTTTATAGTGCTCTATGAGTCGTATTTATTTCTATAAAGAGAATATTTATATAAAATGCCTTCCTTAGATTCTTTAAGTATATATGTCTTTTTCTTATTCTTTAAGTTTATATGTCTTTTTCTTTGTATACTCTTCATGGGTCTGTCTTTTGGCCTTATGTACTTTGGGCCTGCGTACGATGAGCCGGTTGGGTCAAAACGGGGTCACTCCCCAACATGCATACTGCTTACAAAGAAGAAGGCTCCATGCTACTCCATGATCGCTGTGCGAATTTGTTATAGGAAGAACTGCATACTAGAAATGGCCAGGCCATAATTAACAACAAAAGAATCTAAATGGTGCACCTAAATTTTGTGACATCTAAAATACCGAAAATTAGCAAGGTGTTTCCTACCTCGCAAGAAGAAAAGAATGAAAAAGAGAACGGTGCTTCCTCGAAGGTGACAGTGCCACCTAAAATCACTCAGCCTGATCAAAAGCAACAAATAAAACTCATAAACTCGAACTCAACTTGAGCAGATAGCAACAACAGGATTTGCTGATTTAGCCACACGATGCTTAATTTATTACAGTTCCTTGACAGGCACCAGACTAATTCCAAGCGTAAGAGGCTTGTCTCCTCCCACACACCCACAGTAACGAAGTTCATGTCAGCTATTATCTCCGTTCTTTTTTATTTAACATTTTTTATTTTCGTAGTTTTCAACATACAACTTGGACTGATATATTTTATAATTTTATATTAAGATATACTAATAAAATTATAATATTATGAAAGTATTTTTAACGATAAATCTAATTATATAATTTTCGTATAACCAATCTAGATAATTTTAAATCTATTAGAGGTTAAACTTTAGAGTTTGATGGTAGAATTCTAGAAAGTCAAATAAAAAAGAACGGAGGGAGTAGTAACATAGACTTCGTTTGGTATTACGGTGACATTTGAAAAAAAACACATCTGTTCCTAAAAATACAAGTATCTTTTAAGAGACGGTAAAGATTTCCATAACTGGAACGTGCTTCTACACCTCCTCCTATGGTTTTCCAGGATGGTGAGACACATCGCACTTCCATCTCTCTGCGCATGGCACAACCTCGTCAAGGAAGAACACGGCTTCGGCCTTCAAGATACTACCAGCTTCTGAAGATGGTTCTAGAGTGCCAGCCATACATTGGAGAAAAGACCTGGACAATGCAGATGAAGCACAAGTCTCTTCAGCTGCAAACTTGTTGATTGTTGTGACTAGTTATAACATCTCAGCTAGCCTTCTACTTATTTGTACAAATCAATGCGAATGAAACAAGCAAACTAGCCTATCAAAATTGCTGAAATTGTATGATTAACGAATTTCCAGCTAGAGAGGAACTTCAAACACCAAAACATCTTAAGAGGCTAAAAATGTTGGCCCAAGAACACACACACACACTCGAATTAATCTACACACACGCTGGGAAAGAAGAAGAAGAAGAACGGAGTTAGGATATTTGGCGCACGGTTGTAACTACGTAGCCAGAGCTTTTTTCTCTCCTCTTATTAAATGCATCTGATTACACGTCTTTTTAAGGACTATATATCTAATCAACTTGCTAACTGAGCTAACAACTAAACATGAAAAACCTAACAAAGAAACAAACTAACCAATTTGATTTGATACCAATTGTGTCAAGATCCTAACACCCTTTTACTTGGCAAGTCTAGATTACTTTTCAACAAACAATAGTAGGCACTAAGGCACCATATGGAATCACAATTGTAAATATTGTCAAACTGAGCTGACCTGTTGTTAAATTCCTGATGCATCCCAAGCCTAATGTAGGCCAGAAAATGAGGGATATGTGTATTGTCTTCTGCTACTTGCATGTCTCCATTTCCCGTTTGTTTTGATCCCTTTCTACCATGGGATACCTCTTTATAAGGCCAAAGTATGGTCCATGCATAGGTACTATCTTATCCTGTCAAACAAAGATATTGACAGATACTACTGAAATAAAACTTCAAAGTTGTGTGAGTAGTATTAATGAAGACCACGCACTATACCAACTACGAAGAATACGGCAGCTCAAAGTGTTGTCGCCATTGAATTTTGAGTTGAAATCAGATCTCTTCATGTCCTCCCATGGCTATAGACAGAACGTGGGTTGCCACCAAATCCTTCGTCACAAAAAAGCACGGAAGCCATCCAACTTGTAGCGGTCAGAAAGTGTTTAAGGAGTTTCCAGATTTTATAGCAGTTTTGCTATTTCTTAACAAATAGACTTTTCTCATTTCTGATGTAGTGTTCTAACGAAGCACCCTTCGATTTCATCAATAGAGAACAATTAACAAGTACAAATCTGAGAACATGTGCCTAGCTTGTCTCCTTTTCCGACAGTGAACCACGCAAGCATGCAAGGCAGGTGGCCATGGCATGCAGCTCATATGGTTAAGCCACACCTGCATAGCTATTCCTCTTGTTCTTGAATTCCACCTCCATGGTCTTGAGCTCGACAGAGATCAACCACTTCTCCTTCAGCGCCGGCTTCAGGAGGAGATACCCGGCACACGCGGTGAAAATCGTTGTACCGTCTTTGCCTCCGGACAGTCCGTTGGTTGCCTCTGACAACCTGACGATCTTCTCCAGCACCCACTCATTGACATCGTAGTTGCCATGCCGCTGCAGAAAGACCTTTTGAGTCCTTGATCTCGTCACAGGTCACAGGTCAAGCTGACAATACGCACCTTATCATCAGCACCGTCAGTGACCTGGAAGTTCGACCTGTCGTACGAACGACCCGCTGAGGTGCTCCGGCAGGCGGACGAGCGTAAACCAGGCGTTCCACTCGTCAAGTCGAGCCAGAATGGATCCGTCGCCTTTCATCCGGCAGAACATAGCCCTCGCAGCTCGACCGGCGAAGTGCATTGACTCTGCACCACGGAGGTAGACGCCGTGCACGGCGTTTCTCTGCTTGACGCGCCAGCCCATGCCCAAACGGTTCCCAGTAGAACACGCAGGCCGCCCTGACACTGCCGACATCGCCGGATAACGCCTCGCGACGTTCATAAAGTGTGCAGATCACCCTGAGGTGAGGTGGGGGAGGATGAGCACGGGGAGCTTGTCGGGGCAAGGAAATATCTATGGCCGAAATTTTGCCGGTTATCGGTCTTATCCATAGGTGCCGATAAAATTTTATACCGATAAAAAAATTTGGATTCGTCAAAATTCATCTAAAAATTCAAAAAAATGAAAAACCAAAAAAATTCATAATTTAAATTCAAAAGTTTCATTCGAAAAAATTCTAAAAATTCCTCTAACCGGTGGTCACCAGTCGTAGCGCTGTCTTATGATAAAATTTTTGAACCGATACATTTTTCCCTGTGTCGGGAGATCGTGCATTGTTGTTAACCTGGCCGGTTACTTAATTCTTTTGGGCTTATTGCTTGTGACTTTTGGTTTTTGCTACAGTAACTAGCTTTCAAACGGTGCATCTTTTCAAAGCGGAGTCTACAAGTCGATTATAGTAGACACTATACTACCTTTAACTATACCAGTCAAAATCGTATACGACTGTCTCTTTCTTCATATTCTCTCTTATGAACAGTCAGAATTCAAAAGTCATAAACTAAAAAATCATAAGCCATAATCCAAAAGAATCCACGCTTGTTCTTGTTCGGGCGCCTCCCCTTGGCCATGCCTCTATAACAGCTTTACTTCGTTTGTTTATTTACCGATTTGGGATGGAGATTTGCTAGTTAACCATTAAATCATCCTAGTTTTACTCATTGAAGTCAAGTGTTCTAGGGTTAGAGTTTGACAAGTATGAGTGTTGTGTTGTGCTCTGTTGTCCTCCTGGCGGAGTGGTTATAAAATCTTCGTCCTCAAGTAATAATATACCAACTTTGTTCATCTCTCATGAATCCCTCTTGTTTTGGTTGATTTGCTCTTGATTTGATTTGGTTTGATCTTCTTTATCCCTTCTTGATCTTGCTAGATGCCAAGAATGTGTAAGTGATAGAGATGTCCTATGGAAATCAATCACCATCCATATAGCTAGGCTTCAGGTTTGACAAGTTCTTGAAGTTGCTCTATTTTTGCTTGATTTGTCTCTCCGAGTGATTTCTCGATCCAGCTACTTTGGGCTCGATTCCTTCGGTATTCTAGCTTGTTGTGATATATGAGAATACATCTAAACTCATCTTGCCATCATTCACTGACGAGCAAGTCGTATTCATCGTTTTGGGTATTTTCCTAATTTTAGTGCACCCTTCCTTCAAAGGGAAAAAGACTAGAATTTTAGCAAGGATTATCTTGATTGTTGATTAGAATAGATTCCTAACATCTTAGAGAAGGTATATACCAAGTTTCAATTCATTTAGATCTACAGTTCAAAGGTTATATAGATTTTTGATTTTGAAACAGTAATGGTTTTACTGTTTAACGGTCTGAATTCATTGTTTAATCCTCGGTTTTTAGCTTCTTGATTTGTTGGGTTTTATATTGCCTTTCTATTCTTAATCTTCGTAACTATTGGAGTGAAAATTGGTGAATATTTTAGAAAAAAATTTAAGGCACCATTAACCCACTCTGTTGTTGTATTGGTCCTAGCTACCAAGCAAATTTCTGGTGCCTCTGCCTCCTAATCCTACCGTGCATCTATGATCAATGAAAGGTTGTGCCTTTGTTAAGGTAGTAACGGATAATCTGTTTTATCCGATATTCGTACCTGAGAAAATGCCAATGTGGTAAGCAAAATCCATATTCGAAAATGTTCATATTCGTATTCAACAATATTCATATCTGTATTTGAGAATGTCCATATTCATATTCATATTCGAGACTATTTGATTCGTATTCGATCCGCTTCCTATGCCGGCCGGTCGGCCCAGCGACCAATTAAATAAATTTTTTCTATCGAGATTTACTACAGAAGTTGTAGGAAGATATTCGTATTTGACCGAATTAAGTACATATTTGATTCGAATTCGTATTCGTTACGATATTTGATTCGTATTCATATTTGAGAATACTTGAGTTCATATTCATATTTGTTATAATAAATAAATATATATATAAATATATTTGTATTCGTATTTGAGACTATTCAATCGTATCCGATCCGTTTCCATCCCTAATCATTTCTCTTCCATTATTCGTCTTGGGTCTCGTGGTACTCGGTAGTCGACGCTATTTTAAGGCAATGGATGTGTTTCCTCCTCAATAACTTATGCCCATTACTCCATCGATCCTGTCCAGCAATGGAACATGTAGTTCATGATTTTTATTACCATATCCCACCTTTTTCAGATTTATGTTTAAGCCCGTCAACACAAAGTTCTTCCGAACAATTTCTTATTGGATTACAAACAATTGATAACCAGTTGCTCATACTACCATTAGCAAAACCAAGCACATCCTCAGTTTTTCGGATGGCATGAACTAATCAAACTGAAAACACATTAACAAAACTCCGAGGCATCAATTAAAACTGATTTTCAACTAAACAGTACACCACGGTTAATGTCCTACCAAAGGATACCCTAGTGACGTTAAACGAAAGCTAAAGTTTTCTCATGTTATATTTTACAAAAATAAATTATTTTACTTTGATAATTTTTCTTGACCAAATTGGTTTAATTATTTTTTTCTTTTTCTTTTTTTGCAATAGCAACAAATTAAGGTCTGAATGTGGAGTGCTTATATATGATCCACCTCATAATTTTTGCTTGAAACAAAAAAAAAGGATAAAAAGAAAGCAGAAGAAAATAGGCATCATTGTTGTCCAGATCAAAGCTTTCTTCAGTTAAAACTACATTTGATTCGGATGGTGATGCAACACAATGAACAGCCCCTTCTCAAAGTAGTCCTGATATGCTGCACAAGTAGCTGTATGCACCGGACAAGGCGTCACTCATGTTCACCGCGAGAAAAGAAAGCCACCCTGTTTTATAGCTTCCTCAGCCAAGTTTTCCTCAAGAGCCATCAGGTTTCGATGTTCAGTTGGTATTAGTTAATTTCAAGTTTTAAATAGGAGTTATAGGAATTCATTAAGACTTCAGAAATCAGAATGGTTCCCCTCTTGGATGAAATAGTGATGACCGGTGACATTAGAAATTTGTATCACTGACAGAAAACACAAGAGAAATGAGAAGAAAAGAGCAAAAATACCTAGTATGTAGACCTATGTACCTAGGGCCTTGACCTCTTTGATCTAGAGCGCTTCGCTAGCGCTCTAAGACTAAGATGGTTGTGGCACGAATAGAGAGACCAAAATAAATCTTGGCAAGAAATAGAAACCCCCATGTGATGAGCAAGATTGGCTCATCTTTGCGGCGGTGACCACCATAACAATGGGTGATGGAAAGAAGTCATCCTTTTGGAGTTCGGCTTGGGTGTGAGGAACAGACTGCGTGATATTGCACCCATCATATTCAGAGTCTCCAGGAGAAAGAACTGTAGCCTACAGGCTGCATTGACTGGAAGCAATTGGCTACAAGACCTATATTGGCCTGCCAGCATAGCACCACAACACATACAAGAGTTGGTTGACATTTGGGGGCACATCTCCATGATGAAGCTTCAGGATGGACTGGAGGACACAATCACATAGAAGCTAACCCCCAACAAAGTCTGATTGCTGCCTCGGCATACAAAGTGTAGTTTTTTGGAGCAACAACCACCACTATGAATCCGTTAGTCCGAAAAACTTGGGCACCTCAAAAATGTAATATCTTTGCATGGTTGGCCATACAGAATATGCTCTGGGCAGAGGATCACTGGTCATGCGAGGGTGGCCAAACCAATTGACTTGCCCCTTGTGTAGACATGTGCAAGAGTCCGTCATCCACTTATTGGCCAAGTGCTGCTACACGACAAGAATTTGGACCTCTATTGTGCAATGGACCACATGCAACTTCATTAATCCGACAACCTCGTGGACCTTCACCTCAGTCCGATACTGGTGGGAGTCAGTTATCCTCACACTTGGAGTACTGTGAAAAGGATTGATGATGCTGGTAATGCTGGTCATATGGGAAATCTGAAAAGAACAGAATGCTCAAATTTTTTGTTTAACGGCGGCTACGCCCATATCCTTGATTGCTATTATAAAAGAGGAGGCCAAAACCTAGGTCCTATTGAGAGCCAAGAGGCTAACGAAACTCTCACACACCTATGTAACACTTTAAGCGAATTTTCCTCTGCCGTTTCCCGGCCTTGTTTCCCTGTCTTTTAGCAAACCTACTAATGTACCCTGGTTTTTTCTTGTCCCTGTTAATTAGTAATATAGGGCAGCACTCCTGCGCGTTTCAAAAAAAAAAAGACAATATTATAGGGCCAAAGTTTACAGATCCTTTGTGCATATATACTAAGAGGGTGTAACCTATTGCTACTGGATTAACATTCCACTGCTATGGAAGTTGTTTTGCTTCCCGGTTATCCAAGTTTTGGTCATGAAGTAAAAAATAATTATATTATTATCCACACATCCGGTTTTTGCAAGATTTATGCAGATTTACTTGTCAATATACTCGCATCAGAACGAATGAATATAACAACAACTGAAACACGACCTATCGTGTTCCTCCAGAAAACAACTTAGAAAACCTCACCATGAAAAAGTGACCAGAAAAGAAACATACACAACTGACTCTATTGGCAGTACTCCGCCGGCAAAACAGAACTCGTCGCCTGTCACCAGGGCTGTCGCCTGCCTATCGTGTGTGTCGAGGTTTTTTGTTAAGGAACCGACGCTGGAGACCAGTCCGAGCGATTCCTCTGCTTAGAACAAGAACGAATCAATCACAGAATCACAGAATAATAGATTGAACACAGAGAGGTAGAGAGAACTCCTGGTCTTTCTTTATTGCTTTAGATTGCATCGGGGTACATAATGAGGGGGGTATAGGTCCCTATTTATAGTCTACGGTGGGGTGCCCAATTAGATCAGGACTCTGGATAGAGTCCAGGTTTCCTAACACTCCCCCTTGGGCACTCACCCAACATGCTCATGCCTCGTCAAAACTCCATAAAAACCCAGTGGGAAAAATTTGGAGAAAGAGTACATGATACATGTGATGCTGCGATGCACGAATTGCCTCGTTAAAAACCTTGGTCGAGAAACTTCATGGAAAACTCGTCAAGGGAAAAAGAGTACAATTCACCCAAATTCATTTAGTCTGCAAGACTTTATTTTTGGGTACTTAATCTTCATGATCAAGATTTATTAGCGGGCTTGTGAGAATTCTCCCCCTGAATTCTGCACTTCTCTAAGTCTCATCATTCCAATTCCACGCACGCACCTTTCAAAGCTAGATGCGGGGAGTGACTTAGTGAATAAATCTGCGAGATTTTCACATGACTTAGTATGCAGTACTTTAATCTCGTCCATCGTTTGCAATTCATGTGCATAGAAGAACTTGGGGTTGATATGCTTTGTGAGATGACTCTTCACATAGCCCGTTTGCACTTGTGCAACGCAAGCGGCATTATCTTCATAGATAATTGTGGGGGTTTGCACAATGTTCATCCCACATGACTGCTGGATGTGGTGAACCATTCGGCGGAGCCAAGCGCACTCTCGTGCAGCTTCATACAGTGCTATAATTTCTGAGTGGTTCGTCGAATTAGCTACCAGGCTTTGCTTAGACGATTTCCATGAAATTGCAGTTCCACCACACAGGAATACATAGCCTGTTTGTGACTTAGCGGTATGCGGGTCTGACAGATACCCAGCATCTGCATAGCCAATCAAGTTCAGATCTTGATTCTTTCTGTAAAACAATCACTACAAGAGAAGTGCCATTTTTTGACATATCATTTATGTCATAATATCTAAAATTATGTCATAATTCACCTTTTATGACATCTGTGTGACGAAAATCGTTATGTCAAAAAATGAGCGTCACAAATTTGTTTAATGACGTTTGTTTGTCCCGTGTCACAAAAATTATGACATTCATTTTAATGTCACAATAACTTATGACATTTGTTTTATGTCACAAAATCCTAGGCCTTGCCACGTAGGCAGTTGCCACGTTGGATAAAAAAACGTCATAAAATGTTGACGTGGCGCTGACGTGACAGATTTAAAAAAGTCATAAAAATGTTGACGTGGCAGATATAAAAACGTCATAAAAAATGCTAACATGGCGCTGACGTGGCAGATTTTAAAACGTCATAAAAAATGCTTACGTGACAGATGACGTGGCAGATTTAGAAATGTCATAAAATGTTGATGTCACGCTGACGTGGCAGATTTAAAAAACGTCATAAATTATTTGGGCTGAAACAGTAATTGGGCTTTTTTTTCTCTGGCCCGATGGGTACCATTGTTTTTTATGATTGCAGCCCATATTTTCTTTTCAGCCCACAAATTTGAGCCCATATATTTTTATCAGCCCATACATTCAAACCATCCAACAAAATGCACAAATAGTTGCTGTCTCAACACACATTCAAATCAAATCAGGTCTAATATTAAATATCAAGCATTTCATGCATCACCAAATTCAAAACACATAAAGTTGGTGTCTCAACACAAATTCAAAACACATATAGTTGTTGTCTCAACCTCATCGCAGGTATCCATATCAAAATAATAACTCTAGCCACCAAAATTTCATCTATAGCCTAAGTTTGAGAGCTTACTACTCAACATCAGATGATGCAAATTTGCTGCCAAACAAGGAACGAAGGAAGCCTTGGATCTCACTTCCTTGCTTCCTCAGCTTCTCAGTTTCTTCTGCATGCTTCCTTGCTGCATCATTCTGATCCTCTACCTGCTTCTGCAGATTACCCATCTGTGCTCGAAGCTTTGCTGCTCCTGCCTTCTCAGCATGTAGTTCGCTCTCAAGCTCATGGACACGCTCATTCATTGCAGCAGCCTTGGCATTCCTCTTCATTGCTGCAGACTGCAAGCCAACATTTCGAAGGAAAGTTGATTTTGGAAGAACTTGAGCTACAGCTTGGATAGGAGTCTTCGGATCTTGCCTTTCTTGTGTTGGTTGTGCAATGATGGCCTCCATTTGAGCCTAGCAATAGCACAAAAAATTCAGATTTCTTGTATCTCAACTGTTGTTCATCATATAAGATAAGATAGAGAAAAGGTACTCACAATGGCATCCTGCACATTCTCACTAAAACCTGACTTGCTACTGCAGTGTGTGTCCTTGAAAATATCAATTGCACTTGGTGGCGCATCCTTATATTTTTCTTGCTTCTGAAATTACATGAAAACAGCAAAATAAGTTAACCGAACAGATCTAGTTGCATCTCTGAACATACATTTTGCTTCTAAAATTACATGCAAATAGGAAAACAAGTAACCAGAATAGATATATTTGTATCTACGAAAATTCATAGCATTAAAACAGATCATCGTGCCAAAATGTAGGGTGATCTACGAAGTGGATCCTTCCCAATGTTTAAGCACGCATTGCTACCCGTTAGGAGCGGTTTGATTCAGAGATACACATACTTTTTGCAGGCTTATTTGCAACTAGAGCTGTTACCAAGTACTACGCATTCCCCAAAAATGCTAATCTGTCAAACAGAGTCATGTGTTAATTGTAGCTGTGAAATTAAATCAATAATTTTAACACACGATACAATGAATGCATGTGGCCTGAATGTATTATTTGGTATGTTTGCCCCATATAAAGATCCTAAGTACAAACAATACTTCTGGCTTCTGCACAAGCGATATCTGTATTTATAATCATGGGAATAAATTTGTAACCTATTAATACTGGGTAATAGGATGCTTCTTTCTTGATTGCTATCAATATCATTTAAATGGTTCACTACCACCAAAATAGAACGCATGATGTATTCATGCATCAGCCCTTGCATTATGATTTCCTTCATCTTTGATTGTGAACTCTGTACTGATGTACAGTACAAGTTTACACCAGTTTGTAATGGGTCCCAATTCTCGCACACTGCACTTCTGATTATTTTAGACTGTGTAATGTGCAAAAAGTATCTGCAATAATAACTCCTTTTCTAACAAATTCTTCACATACACTTGTTTCTAAGGATTCATTCTTCAGTAATGAAAGTTTGGTAGATTTGAGGATTTCTGTGGTTGGGATCTGTTAGGAAATGGTGATAATGCATGACATGATGTTTGGGAGGCCAGTTTAAAGCATAGTGAAATGTAGTATGTAAACATATCACTGTGTAGGCTGACCGATATGCAAACAACAAAAGAATTTACTAAAACTGATTAGGCCCTTATTGGGCTCCAGCTATTTCATATATAATATTTATGAACCAAATTGAATATTGATAAAGTTAGCTATTTCATATTGACAAGTCATGAACAGCAACAATGATCCATTTCTCAGAATAATAGCAATTTGATACATCTTTATGATAGTTAGATTGCATCTCTACAGCAGCAGAGCAGTTGTAGCCTCAATATCTCAACTAAAAAACAGAACTATATAAAGATGCAGTGGTTTATCTTACGGTGACATAGCATTGAGAAACATAGCTCCGCGATCCTGTCGCCTGGTGGTATTGAACTTGCGCACGGCTATCTTTGTTTTTCAGACACTTTTCCTGTAGAAAGGAAAACATTAGTGGACAGATGATCCATTGTCTTTAAGGCATCATTTGTGAGAGATATTTAGAAAGGATACCTTATGCTTTGGGGTAGACCACATGTCCACAAGTTCTTTCCACTGCATGTCAGTCATAGTGGGCAAAGGTGAAGTTGTTCTCACTTGGTTCGCCGGTATGCCATCGAAGTATTGCTTCTTCAGTTTGTATCTCATCTGCCGCTGTCCTTTTTTGAGCAAATCAGTACATGCAGCTTTCACCGGCTCAGTGGTTGTGTCGATGGTGAATTGACTCTGGAAAAGAGAATGAACATATGGTTAGAAGGCCACATACAATTTCATATACAACATGGTCAGTCAGTGTACATTTACCGAGTCTTTTTGCATCTTCAAAGTCATAACAGGAAACTTAAAGTGCATTCACAAGTGACAACTTAGGCACTGTTTTGAAATGTGAGCAGCAACTACTTGTAGCATGAATTGATTTACTGTTAGCCAATTTGACTAGATACGATGTGTCAGATTATTGTTAAATTTAGTGTATTATTGACACGTATGAGCAGCCAAGGAAAAATGAACCAATTGAACCAATAGCACTAAAAGAATTGACAAAAGGACGGACACTTATAAAGTTTATGAAAAAGCAAGCTGCTGCAGCCACAAAATATTGATGCCATCTTTTAGTCCTTATTAAATCACAGCTCAATTCAAACAGTGCATAAGACATCAAGATAAAAATGGATTGCACAGGTACTCAGCCACATATGTATTTAGTAATCCAATTGAACCAATACCACAAAATGAATTGAGAAAGGATGGACACCAAGAAAATTTCTGAAAAAGCAAGCTGTTGCAGCCACACAAATATTGATGCCATCTTTTAGTGCTTATTAAATAAGTCATAGCTCAATTCTGTATCAAGTAACGATAGTCATTTAAAAAAAGAAAACAATGATCTACAGGATCTACTGCTTGCATTTCTGTAGCATGCATTCCTTTCCTTTTGCTATATCTCTGGTCTTTTAATTGGAAATATCTTGTATCATTGACTGTCATCATTTCAGGTTGGTTGCTGGTATAAGCAATGCAGCTATTGTTGACCAATTCTACGACAAATCCAACTGGTGCATAGTTCTTGAGAAGCTTTGAGCTGCAGGCGATGGGATGGTAGAGAGAGTCATCTGGATTCTGAACCCTTGTAGTTGTATCCTGTAGGACTGTCAGTTACACTAGGGGATGGCACAATTTTGAGCTCGATATGCACGAGGCTGACACACAAGCAAACAGTTTACTTGATTTAAAATGTTATGAACAATGCAGCTATTGTCTTCGCTTGTAGTAGCTGAAGATCATAGTTTTTGCCCGCTGTCTTCATGAACATCATAAGGCTTGTCTTGCTTCAGGATTGCCCAATAATTTGAGGGCCATCTGGATTCGCAAAAAAGTTGTACTCATGCCATTCATCCAATGGAACTCTTGAATTAACATGAGTACTTGTACTATTTTTTGATCTCTTAGACAATGGAACATGTTTTTACATCAGTGAACATTATCATATGTTGTTTTTGTTACGCTTTCTTGTGTAAACCTTCATGCTGTGTATGCATGCTACTCCATTTCTGTGGCAAAACTACGTCGCTCGGATGTACAAGGACCAGGTTTTGGGAACCTTTTCATCCCAATTAATCATAATTCATGCATAATAAACTATTAGAACATCCGCACGCAAGATAAAAATAGATTGCACAGGTACTCAGCCACATATGTATTTAGTAATCCATAAACCATAGTAAAATATATAATTGCAAGCACAAAGGTCACTATTTCAGTGGGATAGCAGGCCTACTAAACTTACTGAATTAATAAAAATGTATACATAGTTCGGTTACTTACACCAATTTTTCCCACGTAGTTCTGAATAAGAGCATCACCATCTTTCTTATAATGCTTCCAGTGGGTGTAGATTGGGACATGGTTCCGTAGAATAATACCAGCTTCTGATGCAAGTTTTGCAGCTTGCAAAGGTACCTCCGGTCGCAGGTTTCCTTCAACGATGTGCACTTGGATCTTGCTACTTACCCCCTTAGAAATCCTATACAAACCCCTCCCTACGTGTCTTTTGTTGATACTTTGACCTACCAGGAATTCAGAAATCAAATAGATGAAATCATAGGCCATTACTTGAAATATGTAAATCATTAATAATGTGTAGAGAGGGTATAATCACTTGCCTCCATTAGACAGCTCGTTCTGGTCGTTGGATGGGATATGAGCATCTTCTGTGGAACCATGTTCTGGGTCTGATGTTGGAACAGGGCGTTCTGTGGAACCATGTGCTGGGTCTAATGTTGGAACAGGGCGATCTTCCTGATCTGAAGCTAATTCCCTTGTCCTCTGCCTAGTCACTCTTGCCGGTTGGTCCTGCTCCTGAATAGTCTTGCCGGTTGGTCCGGCAGTAGTAGACACGTTTTCTGGCAAACTCTTGCTAAGTTCATGCTCCAAATCCATCATGGTCTCCTGCATGATAGAAGAAATTAGAACAGAACAAATAATTCTGCATAATTAAGACAAATGAGTAATCATCACGGATCATTACGTATACCTTATGAACTACTTCTTCCTCAATGTCCTCCTCATCTTCAAGTTCATACTGTGAGCCAGAGTCTTCACGATCAGGAAATGTGCGCTTTGATCTTGTGACATTCAGAAATGAAGTTAATGGTCCTAATCCAAGAGAACGGAACTTCCGATTGTTCAGCATCATGTTTTGCATCCTCACCCTCTCATACTCAGTCATTGTCTCTTCTGTACACAAGAGAAAAATAAACCAAACATTAGTTTAAAATAGATACTGCTGGTTCAGTACTGAAGTATCGAACTTGTTCGCATAATGTGTTCGAATGCTTGAATAGAAACAAAAATAATGCAGTACTGTTCAAAAGGTGGTCACTGACATAGTTGGTGAGTTAAAAATTACTACATGACAACAAGTTGAAAGTAAATATTATTCATTCTTTAAGAATTGTAAAGGGGATGATGAGGCCTAGCTCTCTTATTCGCTTTTGGAAGATCAGCAACATATAATATGAAGAAATGGATAGCAGTTCTGTACATAAATAAATGAACAAAAAAGATGAGACAATTATATATATAATGCTCCAACCACAGCAGTACTGGAGAAACAAAAATGTACTACTTATATACCAGCTATACAATCACGCGGCTAGATATGAAAGGAACTAGTGCATCCATAACATACCAGGTATTCACTAACCATAAGAGACATGCAGATTACACAACTAGTGCCTCCATAACATACCAGTTATTCACTAACCCTAAGAGACATGGAGATTACAGGAAATCAAATCAAGAGATCCTGCTGCACACCATATGGATTGCATAGAGGGGGCGTTGAACGAGAGGTACCCTGTGGTTGACTCCTGGTTAAGGGCCGGTTGGCCACCTTGCGACCTGGAGCCATCTCCACGAGTTAGGGCGCCGAGGAAGTTGGGGACAGGTCGTGGTCGAGGACGGAGCGCAGAGGGCGCGGTCAGAGGAGCAGCCGGAGGAGCGCGGTCGGGGGAGCAGCCGGAGGGGCGCGGTCGAGGACGGAGCGCGGAGTGCGCGGTCGGGGCCTCGGGGGAGCAGCGTCGCGGCAGCCTCCGTCGGGGGAGGAGCGCGGTCGAGGGAGATCGTGGAGGGCGGCGGCTGTGGACTGCGGCAGTTTTTGGGGTGCTTTGGCTTGAATAGGTTTTTGGGGTGTTTTTGGGGTTAATCTTACTGTACTGCCCTTTGGTACAAATGAGATTGTTGTAGTATATGTGTGCGTAGAAAAGACATTTTGTCTCCAAAATTGTGGTGTGCGCGGGATCCTTGGCACCACTGTGCCAAATGATTTTTTTCCGCCCAAAGGCCGTTCCCGCATATTAGGCCAATTAATTAATTTAGGGAAAACCCCTTCAGCCCCATAAATTTATGAAAAAATGTATATTATGCCAATTAATTTAGGGAAAAAACCTTTAGGCCCATAAACCTTCCGGCTCGCCTCCCTCCCGCCGGCCTCCCGGCGCGTGCTCCTCCGACATGTTCAGTCGCACCATTCCCCGCCGCGTGTTCAACCGTCAACACACGCTCGTCCTCAACTTCAACCTCCTCGCCGGCGCCGTTCCCCCGGAGCTCCTCTTCTCGCGCCGGCTCCGGAAGGTCGACTCGCAGTGGGGGCTGTTGGCGGCGGCGGCATAATGGAGGTAACCAGCGGGAAGAGGACGAGGAGGAGGAGGAGCAAGAAGGGGACATGTGAGGGAGCTGTAGCTTTCTTGGCATTTTGGCCGTTCGATCGGGAATGGATGGCATCGGGCAGGGGGAAAGTTACCCATGACTTACCTCATGTAAGTCAGAGAATCCGCGCCGGCTTGCAACCATGTCGTAATCTCAATCCCTTCCCTCAGTACACTACAAGTGTTTCTGCAGTACAATGAGAACGAGGACAAGGCGGAGGCTCCAATGATAAAGCGTGCCAGGCGCCAGACTCATTGGCTAATGTACCAGAAATAAATGTGCACGCGTCATAGTCCACAGATGAAGAGTTATGGTTGATTGAGGATCTGACGGTCCAGGCTCATTGATGGCGTGTACGCATACCCGTGCACATCTCGAAGTCCACTGATGACGACTCAAGATGTTTGGATGATGACCTGATGGTACTGACAAATCCGATGGCGATTAGTACGGATAACCCTGTGCCGAACTCTAAGTCCATCAAATGATAACTCAGGATGGTTGGATCAGGAATTTGACGGTCCATGCTCATCCGATTAATTATATGCTTAGATCCGCTCGTGCTCTCTTATGTCGTGCACACACCTAGGGGTGAAAATGCATCGGATAATATATATTTAAACTATATTCGCATCTATATTTATTTCTTGCATTCAAATACTTCGGACAAACGACGGATACAAATATAGACCAGACAAATATCGAATACAAATTTAGATCAGATTATACTCAAAATCAGATCGAATTTGACTATTTTTCTGATTCCAATAATTATTTGTGGCATCTACACCGGTGATGAGCCGGTGACAATCCACAGCCACAACCTAAAGTTCTAACATCCTTGTGAAGGTTTGTACCATATTTTAAAAGATTTGGAGCTGTAGTTTTTGAATTGGCCCTTTTAAGGGTTTGATCCTGAGCTATTCTTGCTTCTCTCCAAACTCCGATTAGATCAGCCCAAGGCACCGATCAAACCGGTCAAACAATCCAACCAGTCGTGACCTGCGATCATACCGACTAAACGGTCAGACTGCTAGAGGAGTGTTTGGGCTTAGTTTTTGTAGAGTTGGATTGTAGGTTTCACTTCCGTGACGTGTTTCAAAGCCGTGGACAACGGAGGGTCATCATGCTCCGTTAAACTCTTAAGTGCAGCACGAATCTCAAAATATCGGCAACGGTGGATGAATAGAGTGTAACTACACCCGGGAGTAATTAGTATTTTTCGTGTATGTATGTATGTACGTACGTACGTATGAGCTCTTATTCACCCTCTCAAATCATCACCTCCGATCTTACACAAAGCCAGGCCTTTACATGTTTTCTACAGACTACAGCCACTCTACAGACCAATCTGTACCCGGTATGTCTATCTACAATTGCAGCACAAACACACCCACCCACCATTCCTGATGGGCTAAAACTGTCCAAGATGCCAATGAAGTTAGCATTAAGTCATCAACAACACAACAAATCAAATGGTCTGTCTGTCTGTATGTACGTCCGTATACTCCTATCGCAACACAAGTAAACTGCTGTGTGCAAATTTCTACGGAGCCAACTTCTCTCTGTCCGGCGAATTTCAAGCTGCAGCTCTGGCCACATCTCAGGACAAGATGGCAGAGGAAATGAACGGAGCACAGTACAGGGGAAGAATGACTTCTGAATTCATGCCGTCGTCGTAGCTCTGGCAGTTCGAAGACCGGCAGGAGCTCACAGAATTCTTCTCCAGGTCGGAAGCCTCATGGTCGCCACTGCACTTCTTGCAGTGGCCGGAGCTGCAGCCAAGGTTCAGGTCAGGATCGTTGGGTACAGAGGCTGCGGTTTTTCTGAAGGAAGCTATCCCGCTCCTGCAGAGGGGGAAATGATTATTTGTCAGTTGCTGCAATTGTTCCATGGAAATGCAATTCTGAAGGCTTATTTGTTTGAACAAACCTTCGGCAGCAACATTGCAGGGTCTTTCCAGGCAGACTGCACAGGCATCGGCTTCATCAATGCCGTCTGGAAGCTCCAACGACGAGCTCAGACCGTACTCCCTGCAAGCTCACCAACCACGCAAAATCTTGATTGGAAGGGACTGCAAAAATTCAGTTCATTGCAAACAGTAGCGAGTACCTTGCTATGTTGACAAGGCTGGCGAGTGGCAGGGAGAGGTAACCGGACGGAGGAAACTTGCGTATCGGCAGAAGTGACTTCGGTGAGAGCACGTGTTCAAGCCAGTTGCAGCCCCAGATCCTCGCGACGTCGAGCGGAAGCCAACTGACAACCGGAATTCTTGCAGCAATGAGTCTCAAATTCGAGCAGTGATACTTGCAGAAAGAAAAAAGAGGATTTGATTTGCCACTGAGTTCACTTGCGTTTGAGGATTTACAACTCAATATCTCACTGACACGTCGGTCCTCAAACGCCGATGAACGGAATGGCATTGAACATGGAGGAGACCGAATGCTAAGTTACCCATTGCAATTGACGGCTGTTCTATCTGCTCCTCTTGACACAAGGATCTGAAGGAGAGCAGCACGTTTGTGTGATTCAGTGAAGGAGAAAAGAATGTTGTAATGATCATAAACACAAAGGGATGATCAGAATCCAGACAAGAACTTGCCTGGCAGCACTTCACCTCGCCCCCGCACGCCGCGTAGTGCAGGGGTGTGCTCCCGGCTCCGATCGAGCCCATCGGCGACGCGATGCTGGGAAGCGTCTGCGCGGCGAGGCTGGCGTGCTCGTCGATGAGCAGGTGGACGCAGTCGACGTGGCCGTGCAGCGCGGCGAGGTGGAGCGCCGCCACTGGCCGCCTTGTTCACGAACCTGCAAATTAAGCAAAGATCAATGCTACCTTGTTTGGTCATCATGAGACTATCAGTGTCAATCAAAATCAAAATCATGTAGGCAATACTACTTCGATCAAAGATCACAAGTAAAAAAAATCAAAATCAAACCATGTAGGCAATACTACTTGTTTAAGCGTTGCATTACGCAATTAATCTGCAAGAACCATATGAGTTCTTTCAACAAGTCAGCAACAAGAACTGACATAGTTTGTCGAGATCGAAATTACTCATGTGATTCAGAAAACATGATCAATTGTGCAATCCAGCTAGCCACTGTTGACTCACCTGCCCACATAAAGATATGGGATCTACCGGTACTATTGTCTTTCTTTTCACTTTGTTTTTTAGGAATTCATTTCACCTTCTTTTATGGCAGTCTATACGTACTACTCGGGTACAACTCCGAGTAGACTGAAATGCACGTAATGAATTCAGGAACAGACATGGCATCACAGGCAAGATATCACAAGGAGATTCATATTTAAATGTAGTAGCTAGAATGCAAGAAAAACAATATAAAGCACCATCTTTTCAGAGACCAAGAATAGCAAGAACATAGTCACTGAAAACAAAAAAGTGACAAGGCTGCAAGTTTGTAGCACCAAGCATAGCAAGAACAGAGGATCTAGGAAACAACTACTAGCAAGTGACAGGCCCTGCTCTAGCTAGTATTGTGTCACCATCTTCATCAATTCACCACAATCTTGAAGAGAAGACCATCTCATGTCACCGCATATCGAAAAGAGTACCACCTGTGCATACGAATAAGAGCATATGACACATTGATGCAGCCCATATGAGAATGCAAAATAAGATACGACCATAAAAAAATGTAACATGATTGGCGTACCAGAATGACCAAGACTACTCATAATCACTCTCATCATCATCGTCTTCTTGAGGGATTGATGGACATTCATTGTCACTCACGTATTGCCATCCGGTTTCATCTTCATCAGCGCTCGACTCATTTTGTTGCACTTCCTGTTCTGTTTCTCTACGGATGTCATCAACTACAGTAGCATCAACACTAACAAAATGTTCATTGATCGACTGTTCATTTCCTAGATTTCCTTCATTAATTTGAACCTGAACACCTTCACAATCATCATCTTGGTAGGACAGTACCGAGACATTAGGTATATCATCGTTTTCTTTTTCAGCCACACTCCACAAGTGCCTATGTGAAAACTTTTGAACAACTCTCCATTTTTCACGATACTTGGTGTCTTCTAGGTAAAAAACTTTTGTTGCCTGTGATGCAAGAATAAAAGGATCATCCTTGTACCAGAAACTACCATGGTTTATGCTTTTGAAGAACCCATCTTCCTTCATTCTGCACTTCCTTCCATGAGTGTCAAACCAATCGCATCGAAACAAAACCACTGTCCGGCTATCACTCAAATTTGAGTTGTACCTCAGCTCGATTATCTCCTTCAAGCAACCATAAAAATCAATATTCTGGTTCTCATGTGTACCCTCAACCATAATTCCGCTATTCTGTGTTCTTCTATTTTTATCACGGTCCATAATGTGGTACCGAACACCATTAACAAGGCATGCTGAAAAAACTCGAACTCTCAAATCAGGCTCACATGACAATGCAAATAGGTCATCGTTTATGTCTTCTCCCTCCACGTAACGGAGTCTGGCAATCTGCACGAACACAAAAAATGCATGAAGACTAAAACCAATACATCTTAACAGGCTAAAAAATAATTGACATCAAACTCACGTGCTTCTTAAAGCAGGATGAAAATTGCTTCTCACTGATTTTTTCGACATCAAGACATCCTTCATCCTCCAACTGTTTCTTGTGTAACCTGAAAATGATAGTTCATTCAGACATTAGTGCTAATAATTAGGTTATATGAAAATAACTAAAAGAGTTAATGGGCTGACATACTCAATATATGGCTCCACCTCTGGGCAATTGTTTAGTACAAACCAAATCATTTTTTCATAATCATGTTCAAGATATGTAATTCTCGGTGCTCCAAGTACATCGACTCCATGCTGGAAAATAGAGATGTCACCTTTTCTCAAATCAACCCGCTCTCTATTCCTACCCTCTCGATTGTGCCGTGTCTCCACATCTTCACCAAAGTACCTTGAGCAAATTGTCAAGCACTCAGCAGCGACATATGCTTCTGCAATTGACCCTTCAGGTCTTGCCATGTTCCTAACAAACTGTTTCAATGTAAACAACCTTCTTTCCACAGGGTACATCCATCCATACTGTACTGGACCTCTAAGAATTGCCTCATCAGGTAAATGTACAGCCAAGTGCAGCATCACATCAAAGAAAGAAGGAGGAAATATTTTTTCAAGTTTGCACAGAATGATTGGGATTTCATCTCTCAATCTTTGCAACACATCTAACTTCAAAGTTTTTGCACACAATTGCTGAAAAAAGTTACCTAACTCAGCAAGTACTTCATATATGTCCTTGTGCATGATTCCTCGGACATCAACAGGTAAAATCCTTTGAAGTAGAATATGACAGTCATGCGTTTTTAATCCTTGGATGTTGCATCCATCAGAAGTGACACATGCTGCTAAGTTTGAAGCGTATCCATCTGGGAATTTTACACTCCTAAAAAAATCACAGAAAGCAACCTTTTGAGTTTTAGTCATTATGTAAGGGGCATGAGGAATACTTCATGAATTTCCATCACGGATCAAGTGCAAATTTTTCCTTATGCCCATGTCCTCCAAATCAAGCCTAGAATTTACATTGTCCTTTGACTTACCAGATATGCCTAGAAATGTACCAAGGATGTACTCACATATATTTTTTTCAATGTGCATCACATCAAGATTATGCCGAAGCTTCAAACTAGACCAATATGGCAAATCCCACAAACAAGATCTTTGCTTCCAAACTTGGCCTTCATTCCGCTTTCTCTTTCTGCTTTCTGGATGTTTTCTAGGTCTAACATCCTTCGCCCTCTCTAGCTGCTCCATTAGCTCATCCATTGTAAATTCCTCTGGTTTCTCACGGTTTTCAACAGTACCATCAAACACCTTCTTCCTCCTCCACGGATGGTCCCTAGCAAGGAAACGCCGATGGCCAATATAACATATCTTATTCCTTATACTTCTGGAGCAAGGATTTTTGTCACAATGCACACAAGCATAATAACCTCTTGTGACTCTACCTGATAATGTGCTCAAAGCGGGATAATCATGAATGCACCATATTACTGCAGCATGTAGGTCAAACTTCTTCCCACTAAGTGCATCCGAAGTACGGACACCTTTCCAAAGCTCTAGCAACTCCTCAACAAGTGGCTCCAAGAAGACATCAATATCCTTTCCTGGGCATTCTCTACCAGGGATTAGTAGACCCATGATGAAGTTAGATTGCTCCATACATTCCCATGGAGCGAAGTTGTAAGGGATAAGAAACACTGGCCACATGCTGTACGAGGAACTCATTTTGCCAAATGGATTGAAACCGTCCGTAGCAAGGCCAAGTCTGATGTTCCTTGCATCTTGTGCAAACCACTCATATTTTTTGTCGAAGTCTTTCCATGCCTCGCCATCAGCTGGATGGCTGAGCTCATTCTCTTTTGGTTCCCTCTTCAACTTGTGCCACTGTGCCTCCTCTGCCATTTTTTTTGGAAGAAAAGAATCTCTTCAGCCTAGGAATCAACGGAAAATACCGCAACACCTTCTGAGGAACCTTCTTTGTTCCATCATTATCTTTCCATCTTGATGCACCACAAATTGGACAAAGATCACTTGCTTTTAACTCCTTCCGAAACAAAACACAATTTTTCGGGCAAACATGTATTGATTTGTATCCGAGGCCCAATGCACGAATAAGTCTCTTTGCTTCTTGGTATGATGCAGGAATAGAGCAATTCGGGAAAGCCGATGACAACAACTTCAGTACTGCGGTGAATGCAACATTAGAAATCCGATAAAAAGACTTGATATGAAGTAACTTCACCACAAAAGAAAACCGTGTACAATGTGCACCAGGGTAGAGCTCCTGCTTCATCTCTTCCAATAAAATTGCAAACATAGACTGTTTCCCTTTACCTTCCTCTTCAGCAGTGTACAACTCCTCTACCATACGACGAATTCCATCATCCTCGTCATTTTCGTCATCCACGTTCATACCAAAATCCTCATTCAGACTAGTATGTTCATTCAGATTGTCTTGATGTTCATGAGGTTCTTGATGTTCATGTAATACAACCTCCAATGGTTCTCCATGATGAATCCATCTAGTGTAAGTGCTAGCCATCCCATAAATGTACAAGTGATCCTCCACCTGTCCTTTAAGTCGGCGAATCCCATTCAAACACCTACGACATGGACAGAGCACCTCTTCTGTACCAATACATCTCTCCGAAACAAAGGTCATGAACTCGTTCACCCCATCCACGTGTTCCTTGCTGAACATTCTACTATTGATCCAAGATCTATCCATCTGCACCAAATCAAGAGATACACTAGCTCAAAAAAATATTACATATGATACTTGACCAAAGTTATCTTACATGTGACATGCCATACACAGTAGTTGGGCATTGCTTTATCTATAATAATGGGTCAAAGATATCGTCAACAATATTGCTCATCCAAATAACACTTATTGTCTAATAGGCTTTGCTATATTCCTAGCTCTGTAACATAAACTGAGACAAGAGTTAGTATTGTCATGAAAAATTCAACTTGAATTTGGTACAAAATCAGCACGCCTCCTGCCAGCCCACTGCCGCGACGGCCGCCTCCTGCCAGCCCACTGCCGCGCCGGCCTTCCCCTGCCGCGCCCTGCGCTGGCCTTTTTTTTCCGCCTTGCCTGCCTGCAGAGCTGCGACCCCTGGTGGCGGCGGCCTGTTCCTAGGGATGGCAATCGGGCGTGGCGGGTACGGGTAGTGCTCGCCCATACCCGTACCCGCGACCCCGATTTACGCCCACGGGTATACCCGTGAAAGACGACGGACGAAAAACCTCGCCCATACCCGTCGCTCGCGGGTACCCGTTGCCCGTGGGCATACCCGTTTACCCACCAATATATATGTATTTAAATAGAATGTCACTATGAGGTAGAATCTGTTGGCTTAATTTACTGAAAGTAGGGGATGTAGAAGAGGTCAATCATATAGTTCAGATTTTTATGATTTAGTCCAAGTATGATGTTACTGCTAGTGATTCTCAGTTTGGCTGTTAGGTTGGATAGCTTTGGCACTCATCCATGTAAAGAAAATGAGAACACATAAGGCCATTTTTATGCATACACCATGTGAAAACATGTTCTTGGAAAATCAGTAGGAGTTGTATTCGCAGCAGATTCATCCTTTAGACTACAAGCAGATAAGAAAGACATAAAGAAATAATCAACATCATCTCAGTCCCCAAACCTCATAGTGAGCAAGCAAATTTACACACAACAATAATGTAGTGAACTAACTGTTATGTGAATTAATAAGGCTGGTACTCAAACTCAACCTAAAACAACAAGCCGTCAGGAGCAAATTTTCTTTTGGACAAGAGTTGATTTACACAAGGTTGACCTAATCTGACCCCAAATTATAACAACACATTATGAAACTGTTGACATATCCTCCCAATGTCCGACCTATTTGATAGTACTTGCTACCACACGTGCACAAGAATTGATAATTACCAAACAAATGCAAAAGAACGAGCACCTTGAGGGCCTGGCCATAGGTGGTGAAGGGAAGGAGGGAGGCGAAAGGGAAGGGGATGGAGAAGAAGTCGTCGATGAGCTTGACGTACTCGCAGCGGAGGCTCTCGGTCCAGGGTGCCGGTTCGATGCTGACAAGCTGCTTGACGGTGAGGTTGAAGGTGATCTTCTTAGCTTCGTCTAGGAGGCGGACGGTGGCGGGCTGGCGGCGGGCTCCCGCTGGCGCATGGTCGCAAGGACGAGGCTGTCGATGTGCGCGAGGGGGCGGAGGAGGCGGATCTGGGGGCGGAGGAGGAGGCCGGCGGCCAGGTGGGGGCAGAGGAGGAGGCCGGCGGCAAGGTGCGGGCGGAGGAGGCCGGGTGGGGACAGAGGAGGAGGTCGGCGGCCGAGTGCGGGCGGAGGAGGAGGCTGGTGGCCGGGTGGGTCAGATGCGGTGGAGGAGGAGGCCGGTGGCCGGTGGGGGCGGAGGAGGAGGACGAGGCGGCGGACGGAAAGTGGGGGGGCGGACGAAGAGTTACTGGGCGGGCGGTGGGACCTATCTTGACAGGTGGGCCGTATGCCAACAAGGAAAATGGTGGTTTAAATAATTCAATATAATAATTTGTGACGCACCAGTTTTGTCATTAATTTATGACATTCGCAAAGTAGCCCCTATGACACAACAAATATTGTCACTACATGGATATATAATAATTTCTGACACACCAGTTTTGTCATTAATTTATGACGTTCGCAAAGTAGCCCTAATGACACAACAAATATTGTCACTACATTTATTTAGACTTGCATCATGACATTTTTTGTGACATTCATATTATTTTTGTCACTAAGCCAAATTACCTCTACAAAAACGTCATAAACTAGATGATTTAGTGACATTTAGACCCTTTGTCATGCCATATATGTCACAAAATGACACACCTCTTGTAGTGAATCCGAGGTCTTTGCTACCTTGGAGGTATCGGAAAATGTCCTTTATGCCCTGCCAATGCCTTTTGGTGGGCTCTGCACTGTACCTTGCTAACAGGTTCACGGCAAATGCAATGTCCGATCTAGTGCAGTTTGCTAAATACATGAGTGCTCCCACTGCACTCAAGTATGGGAATTCCGGTCTCAGGACTTCCTCCCCCTCTTCCCTAGGTCGGAAAGGATCTTTTTCTTGCTGTAAAGACCTACCGATCATCGGTACTTTCGAGGGAAATGCCTTCTCGAAGCCAAACCTTTCAAGCACCTTCTGGGTGTAGGTCGACTGATGTACCAAGATTCCTTCAGGGACATGCTCAAGCTGCAGGCCTAAGCAAAACTTGGTCTTGCCCAAATCTTTCATTTCAAATTCTGACTCCAAGTAGGAGCTTGCTTCTTTTATGTCTTCGACTGTCCCGATGATATTCAGATCATCTACATACACAGAGATTATACAGAATCCATTCTGGGATCGCCGTATAAATACACAAGGACAGTCTTCATTGTTCGTGTAGCCTTTCTTGCAGAGAAAGTCGCTCAAGCGATTATACCACATTCTTCCAGATTGTTTCAGTCCATACAGTGACTTTCTGAGTTTCACACTGTACAGATTTCTATTTGCTCTGTCTTGGTTCGGGAGAGGGATTCCTTCAGGGACTTTCGTATAAATCTCTGAATCCAAGTTACTGTAAAGGTATGCAGTCACAACATCCATCAATTTCATTTCTAAGTTCAAGTTTACTGCCATTGAGATCAAATATTTAAAGGTAATTCCACTCATGACTTGGGAGTAGGTTTCTTCATAATCAACTTCAGGACGTTGAGTGAAACCTTGGGCTACCAGCCTTGCTTTGTATCTCACTACTTCATTTCTTTCATTTCTCTTTCGAACAAATATCCACTTGTGCCCAACGGGGTGTATGTGGGGAGGCGTGCGGCATACGGGCCCAAACACCTCTCTTTTGTTCAGAGATAGCAATTCAATTGCTATTGCCTTCTTCCAATCTTTCCAATCTGATCTTTTCTTACATTCAGCGAGCGATGCAGGCTCGGGATCAAGATCGATGATGGTGGCAATTTTCTTTGCGAAGTAGATATCGATATTAGCTGTTGTCCTATTCAGGGACTCTCCCGTGTGCACATAATTTATAGCTATTTCTTCATGAGTTGCTTCTTCTGGAGCGATTGCTTCTGCTAGAGCTTTACCTTGCGCATCGCTTCTTTCAATTGCGGTGGCAAGTCCCTTTAGTTTTTCGGCTCCGATGTGTGCGCACACATCCATGCCGATGGGGATGTTCAGATCCGGTATGCCCTTTTTCTGAAGGTGTCATACTTGTGCCAGGTCTCAACTGGCTCCCCTTCTCATTCTGGGGGACTTCAATGATCGGCTGTGATAAATCTCTCTTATCCTTTTTCACCAGGCATCCCCGGTTACTAAGGATTCGAGGAACCGGAGTTCTCGTCCTCTTTTTTATTTTTCTGAGGCCTCTGGACGAGATTAGGGATACCTTCTGCTTTATTTGGTATTTCAACCCTCTCCGGTGCAGTGCGTGCAGGCACAAGCGACTTAGTCACGCTCTTCAAATCACTAAAGTGATCAGGCAGTTGATTTGCTAGTTCTTGCAAATCGATTGTCTTCTAGACTTCTCTTGTCTTCTGGACTTCTATTGTCTTCTCTTAAGTAAAGCCTCTGCCAAACCATTCTGGGTATGGACATGCGGTACCAAGTGCTCAACTGCAATTCCCATCGCCATGCAATAATCATCAAATGCCTTTGATCTAAATTCTCCGGCGTTGTCCATTCTGATGGACTTAATGTGATGATCAGGGACCACATTTCTGATACGAATGATCTGCGGGATCAACTTTGCAAAGGCATGGTTTCTTTTGTGGATAACAAAACCCACATATGACAACTTCGAGGAAGCGTCAATGAGCACCATAAAATTCTTAAATGGCCCTTAGATGGGATGAATGGGACCGCAAATGTCTCCCTGGATGCGTTCCAGGAATGCAGGGACTTCATCCTTCACTTTCAGAGTGGAGGGTCTAGTTATTAGTTTCCCGGTGGCACATGCAGGGCACACAAAATCTTCATGATTCGGGAAATTCTTCACATTAATATTATGCCCATGCGAGTTATTTATTATGTTTCTCATCATCCTAAGATCTGGGTGGCCTAATCTGTCATGCCAGAGACAGAAGAGTTAAGAGCTTCTAAACACTGTTTTCAGAACAGTGTACGCTGCAGGCGCTTTAATGTTGGTATAATATAGCCCAGTGAAGGAAGTTTTTCTAATATTCTTTTGCCATTCTCTTCGCGCTTCATAATGAGCAGGTATTTCTTACCGTACTCTTCTTCAGTCTCAACGTGGAAACCATTTGCGCGGATATTCTTAAAACTTAGGAGAGTTCTAGTCGATTCTGGGTACAATAAGGCTTCTTCAATAACCAAAGTTGTGCCCATTATGGCTCTTCCTGAACCAATTATACATCCATCGCTTCTGGCGATTGTCGTAAGGCTGCCAGTGCTCTTACAAATCGACTGAAAATACATAATCTCTCTTAAGATGGTATGCGTTGTGCCGCTGCTAGCTAAGCACACTTCCTTCATAGGGCGCTACACGCGTTCTAATATATGGTATTTTATTAATATGCATGAGAAGGAAATCAACACATAGATAAAATAGACCAATATCAGAACATATCATGCCATCATAAACTGAATAAATGAATGAATTCATCAAATATCATCCAACCATCATGAGAAAATAACAATTCTTAAGTATCATCCATGCAAATTCTAACATATTCTTCCACACAAAATAAATGACAATTAAAGTCGAAATGCATTCAGTGCACTAGACTTCTTCTGCTATTTTCTCGGGGTTGACATTCTCTTCAAGAGAAATCATGGCGTTAACTACTTCTAGGTCGAGAGGGATTACTGCTGTCGTGATGGTTTCAACTTCCATCGGTGCAGGCAGCTACTCAGAATTCTCCCCCTCAGCCGATGCAGAGTGGGCTTCATACTGCCCTTGACCATCCCGCTTTGGCTTGCTGGCCTTATTCTCTCGTGGAGCATCTGATTCGCCTTTCTGGGCTGCGGCCTTACCCTTCCTTCCCCTTCTCTCATTAAGAGCTTTTCGCACCTTGTAGCTCCCGGCGTTGGCTTCACGGCCAGCGGAGCTCCCAGGTGGCTGAGTGACATAGTTCTTACGGAGAACTTTGTCCTGAGCCTCCGCAACTTGCATCATATAAGTCAATTCGGCGTATTCCTCATAGCCATCTTGATAGTTGCGTGCGGATTGGGCTATATTAGGGTGGAAGGTTTTTCTCAATTTTCTGTATTGGGGTACAAATCCTGTGCAAGACAGAATTGTATTCCCTGACCGTCTTAAAGTCGGCAAAACCTCAGTCTGATCCACTCTCGCTCTGCTTGAGGAAGAATGGTAAGCCTCTCAAACCGCTTCTGGAGTGCGGTCTAGAGTGCTAGCGCGCTCTTCTCCGTCATATACTCATTCTTGAGAGTGAGGCAGAGGTGGTGCCTAAGAAAATGAAGTGCCTGATCATTCTCCTCAGGTTTGGGTTGAGCGTCATTCAGTCCGCCAATCCCAATGGCAGCGCGGAGCTTCCTGGCTCCAAGCACAGTCTCGACATCGGATGCCAACATCAGGTAGTTTTGGCCATGCTGGGCCAGCTCCTCGAACTCCCAGTTCGTGATGCTAGTCATCTAAATGTGTATAAGTCTACTGCTGGTAGACATGCACGGAATTATTCACTGCGGGTAAATAAATGGTACAAAAGCTTCTCATAATGTTTCATAATTTTCTGTGCATTTTATATAAATTTTACTGCTAATTCAGTGATTAAAAGCAATTAAAACAATTACAATTAACCAAAAACAGTAAATAAATACAGAAAATACAGAAATAATAATGGCATAAATAAATAAGCTTCAAATGCTAAAAATAATGCAAAATTCGGATTCCCGAGGCCCTTTTATGCTAAAATATAAAATTTCAGCAAATTCTGCAATTCCAGGGGGTTTTTTACGCAAAAAATTTCAGTTCAGAGAAAATTCGCGCAATTTTCTGATTTACAGAGGGGTTTTCTGCAAAATTCTGGACCCGCTCGTAAATTTAAGGGCTTATATGTAATTTTCGGAATTACAAAGCATTTTATGCAAAATCAGGACCTAAATTACAATTTTAAGGGCCAATTGGTAATATTCAGAATTTATGGGGGGTTTTCTGTAATGTTGTCCTTTCCCCGGCCGGTCCCCCCGTTTTTTTTCTTGCTCCCCATCCAGCCCAAATATTCGGCCCATTCCACTGGCCCATTCAGTGGCCCATCCGACTTAGTCAGTGTGTGGGGGGTAGGGTTTCCCTACCCCCATTCAATCGGTGGCGGCGACGGCTTCAAGCCGTTCGGTCGGAGCGGGGAAATAGGCGGAGCGGTGGCGCCATCGGCCGGCATGGCGCGGAGGCGGCCATGCGCGGGCGAGTCGGTCGAGGCCGGGCGGCACGGCTGCGAGCCGGAGGCCGGAACGGGGTGAGGCAGCGCGCGCATGGCGCGGAGGCAGGTGCCGACGCTTGGGGAGGCGAGGCAACGTGGCTTCGGGCCGGCGGCGTATGCGCGGGGAAAGGTGAGCCGGCGCGCGGCGCAAGGCGGGTGGCGGCGTGCAGGCCGCCCGGTCGGGCGTGGGACAGCGGCCAGGGCCGTTCGGCGGCGGCGGCCAGTGCTGGTCCGGCGGCGACTGGGTGCAGTGCAAGGCGGCTTCAAGGCGTGGATCAAGGCGGCGCGCGTGTGCGGTCAACGCGTGGGGAGGCAAGCCGGCATAGCTCCAGGCCGGCGGCGCTCATGGGGGCCAAGGCGGCTGCTGGGAGGGCCGGCGACCGGCGGTTGCCGCATACGGGCGGCGAGCGAATCCCAGGCGGCAAGAAGGCCGGCGATAGGCGGTCTTCGGGGGTGCGGGTGACCGGACTCGAGCGCATGCGGGCGCGGGGAAGCCGGCGACAGTGACGGTGGTGGCGCGCATGCGTGCGCGAGTACCAGGACAACGGCCAGCCGGGCAGTGCGCATGCAGGCGCGGGATCGAGGCGGCCGATGGGACGCCAGAGCCGGAGCGGCCTGTCGAGCGATGTGCCGGTGGCCTTCAATGGTCATGCGGGCGGCGGCCCGTACGGGGGCGAACACCAGCCAAGACCGAGCGGCGCTGCGGGCTCCTCAGCCGGCTACCGGCCGGCGGCCGTCAGCGCGCATGCGGGCGCGGCGGCGGTGGCGGCCGGCCGGTGGCCATTTTTTTTAATGCCATGATCATGTAGGGTCAAGCAAAGAGGATGCAAATTTTAATGCAATGGCTTGAACAGAGAATAGATAATTTCTTGCGCAATGATCATGCAGAATCAAAGGAATTCATTCAAAATTTCCGTTTTCAATCTACGATGCAATCAACATCTACCCCGTTTCGCAATCCACCGATCGACATTGTGCCGGCGATTTCAGATCTGCTCGCGGTAGATTGGGCGGATTTGCATTGTTTCTAATCTACAGTGTAATCAACATCTACCCCGTTTCGCAATCTACCGATCGGCATTGTGCCGGCGACTTCAAGTCTGCTCGCGGTAGATTAGGGCGGATTTGCACCGTAGAGATTCAATCTAGAACGCAAAAAGAAAATACAGATTCAAAAGCGATCTAGAAAATTCAATCTGTGCTTCGATGATTGCCTCGTTCACCGGAGCGAAGTTGTGCTGATAACGTGTTGAGGAACCGACGCTGGAGACCAGTCCGAGCGATTCCTCTGCTTAGAACAAGAACGAATCAATCACAGAATCACAGAATAATAGATTGAACACAGAGAGGTAGAGAGAACTCCTGGTCTTTCTTTATTGCTTTAGATTGCATCGGGGTACATAATGAGGGGGTCTAGGTCCCTATTTATAGTCTACGGTGGGGTGCCCAATTAGATCAAGACTCTGAATAGAGTCCAGGTTTCCTAACAGTTGCATAGTTTGTCATGGACTCAAGGTCGCGAATTGTGTCCGGACATTTGAAGTTTGGAGAAGGCACGCAGTTTTTGCATGAACCGTTGCGGGGAGGCGATGCCTGGAGGCCGGGAGTCCTGGACGGTGTTTAAAAAAAGTAATAGATATAATCAAACACGAGGTTATAGATTTATCTTAAGTTTTATGCTACGTAAATTTTTTTTCTCAACAAGATGTTTTGCAAAACTTAAGACAATTTATCTTATACTAAGTGATTTAATTAAAAAATTAAAACTAAGACTTCTTTTATATTTCTAATTTCTACAAGAATATTTGAACTATTTCCTACGGCACTCCTATGTTCGAAGTAAACCTTAAAAATTTTCACTAAAATAATAGTTAACATGCCTAGCCTACACTATCCGTGATGGGTCACATTTTATTCTTAGTGAAGGCGAAGAGAAGTGGTAGTGAATGAACAAACTCTTTTTTATATTAGTAGAGATTTAGCTCGCATCTCGTGCTAATGCCTATATGTGCCACATATTTTGTGATATGATTCAAAAAAAATTTATGTATATTTCAAAATGAAACAGATCATTAGAATGAACAAGTACAGAAGTCAGAACATCGGTCCAGCCGCCCTCTTGTACAACGCACTACGCAGGCGAGCAACGCTGGTGGCCATGGCAGCTTACATGGATAAGCCATACTCCCGTACTTGTTCGCCTTGTACTTGCATTCCGCCGTCTCCATGGTCTCAAGGTCAACAGAGAACTGCCATGTCTCCTCCGCCGGAGCAACGACGACACACCTGACGCCCAAGTTTTCTTTGTGAGAGCAACTCTACGTCAAGTATTCATGCATAGTTTAGCTACAATGCAGCACATAGTTTAGCAGTTTCATAAGTGTTGCAATGTAGGTTATTGCCACTGCTTTTGAGAAAAGTTAAGTGACTAGTTTGAGAATGCAAGAACATGGGGGTGTACACACCCCAGCAAGAAAACGGATGTGCATGCTAACGCGCAACAAGCAAGAAAACAAATGCACGTGCTAACGCGCAACGGCTTTCGCGCTAGTGCGCTCACCCCAGGGACAGAATTTGCTCAATGCCCAGGCCCCATGGGCAACGAGCCCATGTACATATAGCATTCTACTTATATTTTTTATCATCGCTTTAATCAAGTAGTACAGACTAGAGAGACATTTCACGTCAATTAGCATGATATATTAAGAAGGAAGAATTGTATAGCTGGCAGTTTGGTCAGCCGTGCACGATATCAGCAGAGCACCTGAGGACAGCTCCGATTAATGACTTTTGGTCTTAACAAAGGTGCTTGTATGAACAAATTGAATGCTGATAAACTGTTTCAAAATGCCTAAGGAGAAATCGTCTCATTTATTTATTGAGAGAAAACCATAGCAATAAGCTCAAAAAAACAGGGCCAAAAACAACAAATACCACATATAACTTACTCGTCAGTCATCTGGATCGAGTTCTTACTTTGGTCTTAAGAAGTGAAGTAATAACATTATTGCAAGTGAGTTCCTGGTACCTCCCAGTCCTACTATCTTGATGGACCAAAGGTATGTTGTTATGCTGAATTTACTGGATATCATTCTTCCCTCCCTGAGCTATTTGGCCTGGTGGTGGTGTGGTCTCTCTCGTCAAGTCCTGATACTCTTGCCCACTATGGGGCTGTTTGGTTGCCTGCATCGGGGTGGCTCGTACCAGCGCATGCAGGGAGATGGTGTTTGGTTGCCTGCATCGGGATGAGAGCCTGTACGAGCGGATGCAAAAAATCAACTGGAGCCAGGCTGAGGAGAAACACGGTTGAGGACCTTCTCTACTCAGCCTGACCACGCTCATGCAGCTGCATCAGCTCATGCAGGCAACCAAACAGGCCCTATATGTGGCTGTCCATGCAAATGGTTCACCGCATACCAGTATATAACTCATCTCCAGTGAACATATCCTTCTTTTTTTTCATCATCACTGTTACCAATGTGGGCAATATTCTAATTCCAAATTTTACGAGGAGACAAATACAATAAACTAGTGATGCAAAATTTACTACTAACAACAGACTACTCATCATACTTCAGAATATACTCAAGAAAAATATAGTGATAAAGAACTCACCTCTTTGTTAACTTCTCGATGCCTACCAAGCCTATAACCGATGTACAGAGAGGTGTGTCGCTGCTCTCGCCATGGACGTTGAGGCTTGAGCTCTTTCTGCCTAATGATATATTCTTCATTTAAGGCCAAGTTCACCTTCACGGATACAACTATTCACCCCTGTAAAGATGTGCATGATGTTCCAAGTGACGTACAACAAGTCAACAATGAGCACACCTGCAACTTCAGTAACAGATCAGCAGCCACCAGTAACAACAATCTTGCCTTACTAGACTACGACTGTAACACCGCCGCCGGAATCAATTGTGCAACAAATGGTCCTGCTGCTGATCATGCCAGCAGCAGGATGATCAAGCAAGAACCACAAGCAGCTCTAATTACTCCTCTAGCTGCCGAGGTCGTCGTTTCTGATTCGGATCAAACGCTGTGGCGAGAGGCATTTCCTGCCAGTAATAACCACTGTGGTGTAAGCCCGTATGATGGTATCCCGTCGACTGCTTGT
Source organism: Dendrocalamus latiflorus (assembly GCA_017311315.1). NCBI lineage: Eukaryota > Viridiplantae > Streptophyta > Magnoliopsida > Poales > Poaceae > Dendrocalamus > Dendrocalamus latiflorus. Next base: position 28,440,664 of record CM029658.1, on the reverse strand, counting down.
ACCGGCAGCTGTTCCAATGTCTTTGCCTGTCATCATGCATCGATGAATTGGACCAGATGGATCATGAACCAGCACTGGGAGATGGCCCTCCCTTCTATGATCCCCATCTTCGCCTATATGACAGCTTCAACTTGTACTAGCTACAAGGGCCACTTAACGCAATTTTCAGCAAGATATAAGAATCCAGTGAAACATATGTGACTCTCTCTCTCTCTCTCTCTCTCTCTCTGCGTGTCTGCTCGAGATGTATAAATTTGGCATGCAAGGAATGAGACTAGTGTGAGCTTTGTAGTTTTATTGGTCACACTTGGATTACACAATTAACTAGAAATGCATTTGTTTGTACTTCCTCCATCTAAAAAAAAAGGAAAAGGAGAAGAAAAAAGAAGGAAAAAAGGAAGAAAGCGCTAGTAGGCCTTATTAGTTACACTAGTCGTCAACCCGTGCATCACACGAGCGGTTACATGTTTTAAACAATGTTTTACATTTTTTTTAGGTTAATAACTCCCAAATTATCTGGATGCTGAAGTTTTAGTTTTCAAATTTACTAAAAATTTTGAAGATTGACAATGCAATTTTTTATTTCTTTCTAATTTCTTTCGTTGATAACAATCATTTACTGACTTGACATATAACTTCAAACATATGTAATGCAGGCTATTTGATATAATCAAATTCTTATGTTTAATTTAATTCGAGATATTATTATTAAAAAATATAACCAAATCATTGTAGTTGGAGGATGGATTATTGACTTGATGTGGCTTGTCCTTAAATTCCAGCAGCAGGGGCAGCCCTAGTGTCTTGCTGAAGGGCCATGTAAGAAGGTCTAGGATATTGTTGTGATGAACTATTACAAGTTTTGTGGAGTGGTTAAGTGATTTTGCGAAGATTGCTTTTGGTTTAGACTGTTTTCTAGAAGTCCAAGAAAATTGGAATTACCGCAGGTATAAGTGCGGTAGTACCGCAGGCAGTAGTACCGCAAGTGTAGGGGCGGTAAAACCGCATAGCAGAAGTACTGGGTTGAGTCACAGTACATTTTTTCCAGAGAGGTCCAGTGCGAGGTGCAAAGGAGTGGTAGTACCGCTGTGCGGTAGTACCGGCGTGTTGTGTGCGGTACTACCGATGTTCACAGAAAAACATGATTTTAGGATTTGAGTCATGGATAGAGTTGGGGTGTCCTGGGTCAGTGCATTAAGCTTGTATGATGCATGTTTTGGCTAATGTGGATCAAGTTGTAAAGAATTTGTACTCAAAAATGATTTCTTTATCTTTGGATGTGCAGGGACGCTTGGAGTCACCATGGTCGATGACAAGGATTGAGGCTACGCTCAGGGAGGAGCTGAGGCCTAGAACGATCAAGGATGTCAGATGAGATAGTGAGCTCAATCATACGAGAAAGGCGGGAAATGTTAAAGGCAAACTCGAACGGCTAGATAGCACCATGTAGCTTGTACAGGTCAAGTGAGCTGTGGTTCGGTGGAACCGGGATAGGAAAGACTTGGCAGCACATGGCAAGTTATTGGTACACCTACATGTGACAAGCATGGTGATTGCTAGCAATGGGAAATGAAGATCGGGTTAACTGAGGGTATTTTGGTAGTTTGACCAAAATACCGAAAATCATCTTGGATCAAAACCACAGCGCATGGACGATGCGTTGGAGAGCGGTTTAGGTCAAGGTAGAGTTGGCTTGATCAAGACAAATCAAAGCTAAAGATTTAGTAGATACACACTTATACGCTTTGAAAAATATGTATAAGTGAACTTGTATAAGTAAAACCCTTGTGTATAGGGTTAATGGGTTTCGCTTATTGTAATAATTGATAGGATCCACTAAAGGTAATAGGTGGCTGGTTGCCCACCTATAAAAGGGGTTGGAATGGAGACGTGGGTTAATCATCGAACACTCTCTCATGTCTAGGGTTAGGATTAGGTATGAAGAGGAGACTACACGCCAAGGCCCATCCAGCTGTTCAACGGGTCTGGAAAATTCAGAGGCCATTTTGAGGCCCTAAATGATTTTTTTTGAAGATTTCACTTTTCTGGAGCCTCGCGAATGAATCAAAGCTATCCTTTATGGATTTTCGAATGTAACTTTTCATTAGCTTTCAAATGAGTCCAAGAACATCGAAAATGGGGTCCGTATGCAAAAGTTATGGCTGTTTTATTGAGTATCGCTTTTAATTGATTTGTGAAATGGATGTGTTTGTTTCTAAATTGAATATATACATATACTTATTGTATTTTTGCTTGTTTCAGAGGGCATGACTAGTATTTCTTAAGAGTAACCAATAAACAGAGATACAAAAAATATCACATATGGTTTTTAGAATAAACCGTATATGATACATCATCACAGATGGTTAGTAGCTAGAACCATCTATAATATGCAAGCATCACAGATAGTTTTTGGTTTAAGCCTTCTGTGATATGCGAGCATCATAGATGATTTTTTGTTCAAGTTGTCTATGATAATCTCCTTCATAGACGGTTCTTTATATGAACTATCTGTGTTGTAACTTATCACAGATGGCTTATAAATTGTTTGTGATAACTATCTGTTATCACAGACACATAAATTCAGATGGTTCAGAAAACCATATGTGGTGACGGTTTAAAACCATCTATGATGACCATTTTCTGTGATAGTGAGAGTGGCTGCAGATAACAAAATAATGCATGAATGGGGGAAGTTAGGACACTAGTTCTTCAAGTTGTTAATGAAATAACTAGTGCCAGATCTAAACACGAGAACTTCAGTTACAAGCTTGAATTATTTGAAATAGCAGTATGCAATTGGTGCTGAACATATACTACACAATACTATACTAACTCAGATCTAATTAAGTTCCTAAAGCAAAGTAAAACTTGAGTTTTAGCAAAAGAAATCTTGCACTTTCCCATGGGATAAAGGTTTCTTGTATTCCTAAAGCAGAAGACCTCGGTTAGCCCGGAGCCCACGGTGGCCCCGACCGGCCGCCGCGCTAATCTGACTGAGAGAGGGAGCCTAGCCGCCGCACCGAGGGAAGCAACAAGCAGGGGAAATTCAATGGCCAAGCCTTGAGGCCTCCGCCGCCCGTCGGATTGGGGAATGGGGGGAATGGATTAGGGTTAGGGGCTTAGGGCTGGGGAGTGAGTGACCGAGTGACCGTTGTGCTTGTCTACTCGGGAAGTCGAGAGACTTAGGGTGGATTATGGGCTACTGATGATCGATGGAGTCATGGAGACAGCGCTAGGTTACGCTGCCCGCCTCAATGCCTTGCCTATCTGTCTGCTCAGCCTGGCTTCGTTGGTCCATGTCGCCAATTTGCCTTGCCGCGTGCGCCATGGTGTGTTGCCTACCTACCAGTGCCCAAGAAGTGGCCCTTGTGGCTACATTGGTGCTAGCTGGAAGAACTGACTCCCCCACTGCTCACCGTCGGTGAGCCTAAGCAGCCGCCCAGGCTTGTCGGGTGGTGCCTTCGTCCATGGTCTTGCATGTGGCCAACTTCTTGTTTAAACCATCCTGTAGTTTTAAACTGCATGCCCTCAAGTTGCACGTGTGCAATAAATCTTCGATTTTTCATCCGCATCCATAGCTTTGTACACACACATCTCACCGATTTTTTTAATGGTCAGATGTACACTTCGTTTTTTATTTTGTATGAATAATATGGACATCAGTATTATTTCTTTTGATTAGTTTGCAATCCTCTAATTTTAAATCTGTTCTCTTTATAAATATTTAGTGAATTATAGTACCAAATGTTTAATTAGCACCTAATGTATTATAAAGGGATTATGACCTAGCTAACAACAGTTAGCTACCACATCCATGCATGCTGTATATACTAAGATGAATAGGCTGAGTATTTTGGATTAGAAGACCTGGACATTTGTCCACCTCCAGCCTGTGAACTTTTGTATGCATGATCCCTTTTTTCTTTTTTTCTTTCTATCTTTATATTTTTCATATGAGGCATATATGTGATACTTGCGTGGATGTGTGCGACTCAGTCTCAAGCCCAACCTTTTTTGCCCTCCCAAGTTTGCGTAATATTCTCTGAGCCCAGTTCAGCCATGAGTGCATGCCTGTATTATGTACGTGATCTACTCAAGCTCTTTTCTTTGAATCGTAGGATCCTAAAAGAGATGGGCATATCACTACTTAACGAGTCGTACATACTACCTATACAAAATATCTGGATGGTCCAGATGTTATGTTTTTTTCAATTAATATGAGAATTTCTTTATATTTTTTCCTTTTCTCCTAGGAATTTCTAGGTTTTTATCCTCTAGAGTTGACGTGGACGCTTCATAAGAAGCCTTCAATTACTAAACACAAATATGAGTACATGGCCTATATGTGGCAACCAACCCATCTATGAAGCACAAAAAATTCTGTTTCAAGTATCAGCAAAATTAGTACTGTGAAACAATGGGCAATAAGAATTGGTGAAGAAATTAAGGCAAGAGCCCCTGTCCAAAGTCAGTGTGCATGCATGCATATACTGATATACATAGATGAAGACAGGGCTGGCTCAACTTGCTGTCTGTCTAAAACTGGGCCTAGTAAGCCCAATCTACGAATGCGATCAGATGAACTTGGGAGCAACTGGGGGGATTGGGCCATTGTTGGCCCAGGACAGGAAAAACCATCAAATAGATCAACATCTAGTAGCTGAAGCATGATATCTCCAGGCATATTTAACGGTTAGAAAATTTGCCTTACTTTTAAAAAAGAATGTAGGGCCGAGAATAGCGACTAAAGGGGGATAAATAGGGATCTACACAATACAATTCTTTTTCAAATCTTTTTCCAAGAAGAAATAAGGCTCTTCACTTTAATGGAGATTAAAAGCTATATCAAATGCAAATATTAGCCTAGACACCTACAATAAAATATTCAAGAAAAAACTGAACAAAATGATCCTTAATAATCATGGGTGGTCTGACCTCCCAGGGGCGGTCTAACTTCTCTTATAATGGCGATCTGACCTCTCGCTCAGCACAGAATAAAAAATTAGCACGATTTCAAAAAGTAACAAGAGGCTAACTTTCAAACAACAACTCCACATCTCATGAAACTTGAAACATAACTTCCTAACTTTAGGAACCTATTCCAAATAACAATCCCATGAATCATTACCAAAGCTCCAACCTTTATCCGTTTGAAGGAAGATTGCACCAAAACATGTTTCAAACCACAAGATGACCTAACCTTCAAACTAGCGATCCACACGAATGAAATTTGACACACAGTAAGATCAAGACCTCATGAAGCTATTCCAACAAGAATTTCTCTAAGTGCTTCCTAAGGTTGCGACCTTTTCTCACTTGAGCACGAGAGATAATAAAACCAGGCAAAATTGAGAAACGGTTATTGAGAGGAGCTCATGGGAGGAATCAAGCCAATATGGTTAAGAATGGTTTTCCGCACATCATAGTATCCTCAAATCACAGTAAGAACCGCTATAGAAGCACTCAAGATCAAAACCCCCAAAATCATTAGAGGAATCAAGCCAAAGTGGCTAAGAATGGTTTCCCACACATCATAGCATTCTCAAATCATAGTAAGAACCAATCCAAAAACACTCAAGATCAAAACCTCCAAATCATCCTATCTTAAGCCAAAATCGGGCAAATCCAAAAACTTACAAAGGAAAGTGCCTACATAGATGTGATCTAGTCTTCAAGAAATATCTCTACCACTTACACATCCTTAGCAGCAAGCAAGATCAAAGGGGTACAAAGAAATAGCAAAAACCAAGTCAAATCAAGATTTCAACACTTGACTAAGGAGGAGAAAGACTCGGATGAATTTTGGATATCTATTAATACTTGGAGATGAATGTTAATAATCACTCACAAAGCCTAAGGATGACAAAAAAACTCAAGCACAAGAGCCACAACTCATCTCTCCCTAAAGCACTTATGAAGAGCACCTACACATCTCTCAACCCTATCTCCTAAAGGCTTAACCTCTAAGCCAACTCCTCTCCATCCTTTTGAAGTGGAGGCTCCCCCACCACTCTTAAGAAACCCTAAAATCTAAATACAAAGTAGATTCCATCCATCAACATATGGGCAAACCCAATAACCCAACATATAACGGGGCTTTTGACTTACAAATACACGCTTCTCAAAGTGCTCTTCTTCATGAAGCTCCAATAACCTAATTCATGCGCATGTCCTCCATTTGCTTGACCTAAACCACTTAGACCGTTGTCGTGATTTTTCATACCACCTCTTCTCTGGTATTGTATAATTTACTAAAATACCTCTCTACCGGCCTTTCCCATTTCTTCTCCTCGAAGCAACTCTAAAACCAAGTCTTCATATCAAAGCATCTCCGTATGCTTTGACGCGTAGCTTGTGGCGTCCAATAACTTGCCGTCAAATCTTCACGTATCCAGTCTCTCTGGATCGTCTCTACTTGCACCAACCCAAGTGACTTAGTACACCGTATGCACCAACTTATCTCTTTATTATCCTTGTCTTTTATGTGCTTCCCGCTTGAGCCAAATAGCCTCACCCGGACATAACTGACCGCACGGACCTAAGCTCTCTCGCCTAGTCCTCGTCACTTGTTGTTAACCGCTAACGTTCTCGAAGCCACATGCATATCCAAAGACCAAGTAACCATTTTGAGCATAAGTTTCATGCACTTGACTCATGTTAGTCAAAACAATGCATCATGCAGCACAACACAACCAACCAACAGCTCTCATGTTATGCACACACTCAAACCACTCAAGACCACCTCTCACTATTCTCTAACCACAGCAAATGGTTTGGCTGCTCTCCCCATGGCGGTCAGACTGACAACCATTGACTGGTCTGACCAGCTCAAAGCAACTAAAACTGTTCTCGGTAAAGGGGAGTGGTTTGACCGCTCAGCCAATGCTGGTCAAACTGCTACTCACTCTCTTAGACCAAAACCCTTCTAGAAATTTCAAACTTTATCTCCTCTCAGCTCTAGTTTCCAAAAACCAATAACACCCAATGCAAACAAATCCTCATACCTATAGGAATGTGTGATTTTTGCCCAATTCTTGATAAATGCACCACTGGCCTGACTGACATTGCCTAGCCGATCAGACGCTACCTCCCAAAGTGCACTAAAAAGGCCCAACTTAAAATCACTGCGGTTGAATCACATACGCCCAATGACCTGACTAGTCCCACATGCCGGTCAAACCTATTACATTGACATCAACTTGAAACTTGCAACTCTCGCCAAAAACCAAACTCAAACATTGACAATAACCACACCAAAGTCAAATACTCATCACATATATGAGGTGACCTTCACATGGTCTCACAAAGAAAATCAATGCATGTTAATTAGCAAAATAGTAAATATTAAAGCTAGAAAATTGATACTCCATTCTCAGAAGAGCGATGTTTTTTAGTTTTTAAAGTCAAAGATGCTTCTTTGACTACTAAATTCTCTTATCATATGTGTCGTAGGGGTGGCCCCCACCTAAACCCAGCAGGCCTGGTAGAAGGTTATAAGGCCCAGAATAGGCCATGTGTAATGACTTAAGTGCCCCCAGAAGGGATAACCAGATGTAAGGGTATAACTGTAAAAGCACTCCTCATGTATATATATATATATGAATACAGGTCATGGGGAGGGGGCGAGCCATTCTCACTCATCTCCATCACTCTCCACTACCATCTCTCTCTCTGTTTGGCCCGTAGCCACAACAGTTGGCGCCGTCCGTGGGGAGGACAAGGACAAGCCTGAAGACTGAAGAAGAAGGATGGCACCGAAAAAAGCTTCGTCAGCGGTGGCGAAGGGAAAGAAGGCGGCCGGGCCGGAGCGTCGTATGAGTACCAGGGCTTCGGCATCGGCAGCGGCGAGCGCGGGTTGCGACGCAGGCGCGGTGGCCGAGGACGTCGACGTTCGCGCGGTGACGACCAACCCCGTCACCGGCACCGCGACGACCAACCTCGTCCCCAGCACCGCGACGACCAACCTCGTCACCAGCACCGCGACGACCAACCTCGTCACCGGCACCGCGACGACCAACCCCGTCACCGGCGTTGCGGTGACGAACCCGGCGGTCGCAGACGTCGACGTTGGTGCGGCGACAACCGACCTCGCCGCCCCCGCCGCGACCCTCGCCGGCAGCGCGGACCGGGCGGTTCGAGGTAGCCACGACGGAGCGACCGGCAGCTCGGGAGCTCGCGACGCGGTCGTGCCCGCGCCGATCCGCCCGTTGGGGGTACCGGCGACCCCGCCCGCACAGGCGGTGGAAAGCGCCCTGCTGGCGGCCCTCAACGCGTTCCAGCGGGAGCTAGGGGACCTTCGCGGAGCCGTCCGAGATATGCAAGAGGCTCGGAGCCAGCAAGCCGCGCCAGTAATCGCGACCGAGCCCACGCTGGAGAGGGCGGACAGTCGCGAAGCCCCCACGTCTAGCCGCGTGCCGCTGCGGCGCGTAGATCCGGAGTCCCCGCTTTCGGCGGGGCTACAGCAGGCGGCATGGCCCGAAGACTTCAAGTTCCCTAGCGCCATCGACCCGTACAAAGGTGACACGGACCCCCGTGAGTTCGTGCGCGTGTACGAAACCGCGATCGAAGCCGCGGGCGGAGACGACACCACGAAGGCGAAGGGGCTCCCTCTCGCGCTGCAAGGAGTGGCGCTCTCTTGGTTCTTCACCATAGAGCCGGGCTCCATCTACGCGTGGGAGCAGCTTCGCGTCCGCCTTCACAACAACTTCCAAGGAAACTACGTCGACCGAGTCGACGCGGACCAACTCTTTGCTGTGAAGCAAAAACCCTCGGAGAAGCTCCGGGACTACTTCAAACGCTTCGCCAAGATTCGATGCCAAGTGAAAGACGTTAATGAAACCACCATCGTTAATGCAGCCATACAGGGCCTTCGTCCCGGCCCGATGGCCGAATACAATGCGCGAAAGCCAATCAAGACGGTGGCGACTCTAAATAAGACGTAGCGTCGAGGTCCGCCTCCGCACGCGTGAGTCTCCGGACTATAAAGGAAGTCGTAGCGTCGAGGTCCGCCTCCGCACGCACTAGTCCACGGACTCTAAATAAGACGTAGCGTCGAGGACCCCCTGGTCATCCGGGTCACTATCGCGGGATGCGACGTGGGGCGTGCCTTGGTGGACGGCGGTAGCTCCGCGAACGTATTGTTTGCGTCGGCCTTCGACCAGATGGGGATACCTCGAAGCCGCCTAGGGCCCTCGGGAATCCCACTGCAGGGCTTCGGGGGACAGCCCCTGCGGGCGCTGGGCCAAATAGGTCTTCAAGTCTCCTTCGGCCAAGATGACAATGTGCGGGCCGAAGATGCCACCTTCGACGTGGTCGACCTTCCGAACCCCTACAATGCCATATTAGGGCGCCCAATCCTCAACTCCTTCGGCGCGGTACCACATCACGGCTATCTATGCATGAAGATCCCGGGTCCCCGGACCATCATCACCGTCCGAGGCGACCAGGATATGGCCCGGCGCATCGAGCCAGGTACTAGGTGCCCGCGTTGCGAAGCCCAACGGCGCTCCTAGAGCTGGCGTCACAGCGCGGAGGTCCGCGGGGCCATTCAGAGGCACCTTGGCGGGCCCTGCAGATGTCTAGCGACTAGAGGCTTCGGCCGCACCAACCGCAAACGTACGCGGCGAAGGCACGCGCAGGCTTAGCCAACGCGCGCGTTCCCGCAGTATAAATCAAAGATGCACGTTCGCGTGTGCACTCGCCGTAGCCAGGGGTACGGGACTGAGTATAAATCGAAGTCGCACGTTCGCGTGTGCACTCGCCGTAGCCAGGGGTACGGGACTGAGTATAAATCGAAGTCGCACGTTCGCGTGTGCACTCGCCGTAGCCAAAGGTGACGGGCCTGAGTACAAACAAAGACTCACGTTCGCGTGTGCACTTGCCGTAGCCAGGGTACGGGACTGAGTATAAATCGAAGTCGCACGTTCGCGTGTGCACTCGCCGTAGCCAAAGGTGACGGATCTGAGTATAAACAAAGACGCACGTTCGCGTGTGCACTCGCCGTAGCCAGGGGTACGGGACTGAGTATAAATCGAAGTCGCACGTTCGCGCGTGCACTCGCCGTAGCCAAAGGTGACGGGCCCGAGTATAAACAAAGACGCACGTTCGCGTGTGCACTCGCCGTAGCCAGGGGTACGGGACTGAGTATAAATCGAAGTCGCACGTTCGCGTGCGCACTCGCCGTAGCCAAAGGTGACGGGCCTGAGTATAAACAAAGACGCACGTTCGCGTGTGCACTCGCCGTAGCCAGGGGTACGGGACTGAGTATAAATCGAAGTCGCACGTTCGCGTGTGCACTCGCCGTAGCCAAAGGTGACGGACCTGAGTATAAACAAAGACGCACGTTCGTGTGTGCACTCGCCGTAGCTAGGGGTACGGGACTGAGTATAAATCGAAGTCGCACGTTCGCGTGTGCACTCGCCGTAGCCAAAGGTGACGGGCCTGAGAATAAACAAAGACGCATGTTCGCGTGTGCACTCGCCGTAGCCATGGGTACGGGACTGAGTATAAATCGAAGTCGCACGTTCGCGTGTGCACTCGCCGTAGCCAAAGGTGACGGGCCTGAGTATAAACAAAAGACGCAACGGGGGGACGCCCTCGCGCGCACCAGTCTTCGGACTATAAAGGAAGTCGTAGCGTCGAGGTCCGCCTCCGCACGCACTAGTCCACGGTCTCTAAATAAGACGTAGCGTCGAGGTCCGCCTCCGCACGCGCGAGTCTCCGGACTATAAAGGAAGTCGGAGCGTCGAGGTCCGCCTCCGCACGCACTTGTCCACGGACTCTAAATAAGACGTAGCATCGAGGTCCGCCTCCGCACGCGCGAGTCTCTGGACTATAAAGGAAGTCGTAGCGTCGAGGTCCGCCTCCGCACGCACTAGTCCGCGGACTCTAAATAAGACGTAGCGTCGAGGTCCGCCTCCGCACGCGCGAGTCTCCGGACTATAAAGAAAGTCGTAGCGTCGAGGTCCGCCTCCGCACGCACTAGTCCACGGACTCTAAATAAGACGTAGCGTCGAGGACCCCCTGGTCATCCGGGTCACTATCGCGGGATGCGACGTGGGGCGTGCCTTGGTGGACGGCGGTAGCTCCGCGAACGTATTGTTTGCGGCGGCCTTCGACCAGATGGGGATACCTCGAAGCCGCCTAGGGCCCTCGGGAATCCCACTGCAGGGCTTCGGGGGACAGCCCCTGCGGGCGCTGGGCCAAATAGGTCTTCAAGTCTCCTTCGGCCAAGATGACAATGTGCGGGCCGAAGATGCCACCTTCGACGTGGTCGACCTTCCGTACCCCTACAATGCCATATTAGGGCGCCCAATCCTCAACTCCTTCGGCACGATACCACATCACGGCTATCTATGCATGAAGATCCCGGGTCCCCGGACCATCATCACCGTCCGAGGCGACCAGGATATGGCCCGGCGCATCGAGCCAGGTACCAGGTGCCCGCGTCGCGAAGCCCAACGGCGCTGCTAGAGCTGGCGTCACAGCGCGGAGGTCCGCGGGGCCATTCAGAGGCGCCTTGGCGGGCCCTGCAGATGTCTAGCGATTAGAGGCTTCGGCCGCACCAACCGCAAATGTACGCGGCGAAGGCACGCGCAGGCTTAGCCAACGCGCGCGTTCCCGCAGTATAAATCAAAGACGCATGTTCGCGTGTGCACTCGTCGTAGCCAGGGGTACGGGACTGAGTATAAATCGAAGTCGCACGTTCGCGTGTGCACTCGCCGTAGCCAGGGGTACGGGACTGAGTATAAATCGAAGTCGCACGTTCGCGTGTGCACTCGCCGTAGCCAAAGGTGACGGGCCTGAGTACAAACAAAGACTCACGTTCGCGTGTGCACTCGCCGTAGCCAGGGGTACGGGACTGAGTATAAATCGAAGTCGCACGTTCGCGTGTGCACTCGCCGTAGCCAAAGGTGGCGGACCTGAGTATAAACAAAGACGCACGTTCGCGTGTGCACTCGCCGTAGCCAGGGGTACGGGACTGAGTATAAATCGAAGTCGCACGTTCGCGTGTGCACTCGCCGTAGCCAAAGGTGACGGGCCTGAGTATAAACAAAGACGCACGTTCGCGTGTGCACTCGCCGTAGCCAGGGGTACGGGACTGAGTATAAATCGAAGTGGCACGTTCGCGTGTGCACTCGCCGTAGCCAAAGGTGACGGGCCTGAGTATAAACAAAGACGCACGTTCGCGTGTGCACTCGCCGTAGCCAGGGGTACGGGACTGAGTATAAATCGAAGTCGCACGTTCGCGTGTGCACTCGCCGTAGCCAAAGGTGACGGGCCTGAGTATAAACAAAGACGCACGTTCGCGTGTGCACTCGCCGTAGCCAGGGGTACGGGACTGAGTATAAATCGAAGTCGCACGTTCGCGTGTGCACTCGCCGTAGCCAAAGGTGACGGGCCTGAGTATAAACAAAAGACGCAACGGGGGGACGCCCTCGCGCGCTCCAGTCTCCGTACTATAAAGGAAGTCGTAGCGTCGAGGTCCGCCTCCGCACGCACTAGTCCACGGACTCTAAATAAGACGTAGCGTCGAGGTCCGCCTCCGCACGCGCGAGTCTCCGGACTATAAAGGAAGTCGGAGCGTCGAGGTCCGCCTCCGCACGCACTTGTCCACGGACTCTAAATAAGACGTAGCGTCGAGGTCCGCCTCCGCACGCGCGAGTCTCTGGACTATAAAGGAAGTTGTAGCGTCGAGGTCCGCCTCCGCACGCACTAGTCCGCGGACTCTAAATAAGACGTAGCGTCGAGGTCCGCCTCCGCACGCGCGAGTCTCCGGACTATAAAGGAAGTCGTAGCGTCGAGGTCCGCCTCCGCACGCACTAGTCGACGGACTCTAAATAAGACGTAGCGTCGAGGACCCCCTGGTCATCCGGGTCACTATCGCGGGATGCGACGTGGGGCGTGCCTTGGTGGACGGCGGTAGCTCCGCGAACGTATTGTTTGCGTCGTCCTTCGACCAGATGGGGATACCTTGAAGCCGCCTAGGGCCCTCGGGAATCCCACTGCAGGGCTTCGGGGGACAGCCCCTGTGGGCGCTGGGCCAAATAGGTCTTCAAGTCTCCTTCGGCCAAGATGACAATGTGCGGGCCGAAGATGCCACCTTCAACGTGGTCGACCTTCCGAACCCCTACAATGCCATATTAGGGCGCCCAATCCTCAACTCCTTCGGCGCGGTACCACATCACGGCTATCTATGCATGAAGATCCCGGGTCCCCGGACCATCATCACCGTCCGAGGCAACTAGGATATGGCCCGGCGCATCGAGCCAGGTACCAGGTGCCCGCGTCGCGAAGCCCAACGGCGCTCCTAGAGCTGGCATCACAGCGCGGAGGTCCGCGGGGCCATTCAGAGGCGCCTTGGCGGGCCCTGCAGATGTCTAGCGACTAGAGGCTTCGGCCGCACCAACCGCAAACGTACGCGGCGAAGGCACGCGCAGGCTTAGCCAACGCGCGCGTTCCCGCAGTATAAATCAAAGATGCACGTTCGCGTGTGCACTCGCCGTAGCCAGAGGTACGAGACTGAGTATAAATCGAAGTCGCACGTTCGCGTGTGCACTCGCCGTAGCCAGGGGTACGGGACTGAGTATAAATCGAAGTCGCACGTTCGCGTGTGCACTCGCCGTAGCCAAAGGTGACGGGCCTGAGTACAAACAAAGACGCACGTTCGCGTGTGCACTCGCTGTAGCCAGGGTACGGGACTGAGTATAAATCGAAGTCGCACGTTCGCGTGTGCACTCGCCGTAGCCAAAGGTGACGGACCTGAGTATAAACAAAGACGCACGTTCGTGTGTGCACTCGCCGTAGCCAGGGGTACGGGACTGAGTATAAATCGAAGTCGCACGTTCGCACGTGCACTCACCGTAGCCAAAGGTGACGGGCCTGAGTATAAACAAAGACGCACGTTCGCGTGTGCACTCGCCGTAGCCAGGGGTACGGGACTGAGTATAAATCGAAGTCGCACGTTCGCGTGCGCACTCGCCGTAGCCAAAGGTGACGGGCCTGAGTATAAACAAAGACGCACGTTCGCGTGTGCACTCGCCGTAGCCAGGGGTACGGGACTGAGTATAAATCGAAGTCGCACGTTCGCGTGTGCACTCGCCGTAGCCAAAGGTGACGGACCTGAGTATAAACAAAGACGCACGTTCGCGTGTGCACTCGCCGTAGCCAAAGGTGACGGGCCTGAGTATAAACAAAGACGCATGTTCGCGTGTGCACTCGCCGTAGCCATGGGTACGGGACTGAGTATAAATCGAAGTCGCACATTCGCGTGTGCACTCGCCGTAGCCAAAGGTGACGGGCCTGAGTATAAACAAAAGACGCAACGGGGGGACGCCCTCGCGCGCACCAGTCTTCGGACTATAAAGGAAGTCGTAGCGTCGAGGTCCGCCTCCGCACGCACTAGTCCACGGTCTCTAAATAAGACGTAGCGTCGAGGTCCGCCTCCGCACGCGCGAGTCTCCGGACTATAAAGGAAGTCGGAGCGTCGAGGTCCGCCTCCGCACGCACTTGTCCACGGACTCTAAATAAGACGTAGCCTCGAGGTCCGCATCCGCACGCGTGAGTCTCTGGACTATAAAGGAAGTCGTAGCGTCGAGGTCCGCCTCCGCTCGCACTAGTCCGCGGACTCTAAATAAGACGTAGCGTCGAGGTCCGCCTCCGCACGCGCGAGTCTCCGGACTATAAAGGAAGTCGTAGCGTCGAGGTCCGCCTCCGCACGCACTAGTCCACGGACTCTAAATAAGACGTAGCGTCGAGGACCCCCTGGTCATCCGGGTCACTATCGCGGGATGCGACATGGGGCGTGCCTTGGTGGACGGCGGTAGTTCCGCGAACGTATTGTTTGCGGCGGCCTTTGACCAGATGGGGATACCTCGAAGCCGCCTAGGGCCCTCGGGAATCCCACTGCAGGGCTTCGGGGGACAGCCCCTGCGGGCGCTGGGCCAAGTAGGTCTTCAAGTCTCCTTCGGCCAAGATGACAATGTGCGGGCCGAAGATGCCACCTTCGACGTGGTCGACCTTCCGTACCCCTACAATGCCATATTAGGGCGCTCAATCCTCAACTCTTTCGGTGCGGTACGACATCACGACTATCTATGCATGAAGATCCCGGGTCCCCGGACCATCATCACCGTCCGAGGCGACCAGGATATGGCCCGGCGCATCGAGAAGGGGTACGAGACTGAGTATAAATCGAAGTCGCACGTTCGAGTGTGCACTCGCCGTAGCGAAAGGTGACAGGCCTGAGTACAAACAAAGACGCACGTTCGTGCGTGCACTCGCCGTAGCCAGGGGTACGGGACTGAGTATAAATCGAAGTCGCACGTTCGCGTCTGCACTCGCCGTAGCCAAAGGTGACGGGCCTGAGTATAAACAAAGACGCACGTTCGCGTGTGCACTCGCCGTAGCCAGGGGTACGGGACTGAGTATAAATCGAAGTCGCACGTTCGCGTGTGCACTCGCCGTAGCCAAAGGTGACGGGCCTGAGTATAAACAAAGACGCACGTTCGCGTGTGCACTCGCCGTAGCCAGGGGTACGGGACTGAGTATAAATCGAAGTCGCATGTTCGCGTGTGCACTCGCCGTAGCCAAAGGTGACGGGCCTGAGTATAAACAAAAGACGCAACGGGGGGACGCCCTCGCGCGCACCAGTCTCCGGACTATAAAGGAAGGCGTAGCGTCGAGGTCCGCCTCCGCACGCGCGAGTCTCCGGACTATAAAGGAAGTCGTAGCGTCAAGGTCCGCCTCCGCACGCACTAGTCCACGGACTCTAAATAAGACGTAGCGTCGAGGTCCACCTCCGCACGCGCGAGTCTCCGGACTATAAAGGAAGTCGTAGCGTCGTGGTCCGCCTCCGCACGCACTAGCCCACGGACTCTAAATAAGACGTAGCGTCGAGGTCCGCCTCCGCACGCGCGAGTCTCCGGACTGTGAAGGAAGTCGTTGCGTCAAGGTCCGCCTCCGCACGCACTAGTCCACGGACTCTAAATAAGACGTAGCATCGAGGTCCGCCTCCGCACGCGCGAGTCTCCGGACTATAAAGGAAGTCGTAGCGTCGAGGTCCGCCTCCGCACGCACTAGTCCACGGACTCTAAATAAGACGTAGCGTCGAGGTCCGCCTCCGCACGCGCGAGTCTCTGGACTATAAAGGAAGTCGTAGCGTCGAGGTCCGCCTCCGCACGCACTAGTCCACGGACTCTAAATAAGACGTAGCGTCGAGGTCCGCCTCCGCACGCGCGAGTCTCTGGACTATAAATGAAGTCATAGCGTCGAGGTCCGCCTCCGCACGCACTAGTCCACGGACTGTAAATAAGACGTAGCGTCGTGGTCCGCCTCCGCACGCACTAGTCCATGGACTCTAAATAAGACGTAGCGTCGAGGTCTGCCTCCGCACGCGCGAGTCTCTGGACTATAAAGGAAGTCGTAGTGCCGAGGTCCGCCTCCACATACGCCTGTCTACGGACTATAAAAAGGCAAAGCGTCGAGGTCCGCCTCCGCCTACGCCAGTCTACGGACTATAAAAAGGCGAAATGCCGAGGTCCGCCTCCGCACACGCCAGTCTACGGACTATAAAAAGGCTAAGCGTCGAGGTCCGCCCACGCCAGTCTACAGACTATAAAAAGGCGAAGTGCCGAGGTCCGCCTCCACATACGCCAGTCTACGGACTATAACAAGGCAAAGTGCGGAGGTCCGCCTCCGCACACGCCAGTCTACGTGCTGTAAAAAGGTGAGATGCCAAGGACTGCCCCCGCAAGCGCCGTTCTAAGGAACCCTTGCGCAGCTACTTCGCCAATGGTGGCATCAACACACAGCGCATATCCTAAAATGCCAGGAAATCTGCATACCGGAAAAATCACAAGTACAAAGGTCCGGCAACATCCTTGCCGCTCTAAGCCGCTATCCCGTGGGTTCGTCCTTAATACGCGCTAAAGCTGGGGCCTCGCTCGAAGAAGGCCGGCCCGCCCAAAAGTTCAGCGACTCTTCGGCCCTTCGCCAGCGTCGAAGGCGTCGCCGGGTTGAAAGGTCGACCGCAAGAAGCCGGCCCCAGCAAGGAAGCTGCCCGGGATATAGGCGAAAGTCAGAATGCATGCAGCAAGTGTGTACTTCATTCGCAAAAAGAGGGAGCAGTACAACACACGCCTACACCTAGGCACCACGGCGTCAGACCTGCGGGTTCCCGACGCCTTCGGAGGGCCCAGCGTCGCCCTCGTCGCGTCGAGGGACCCCGTCCAGAAATTGGCCGAGGCTCCCCGTCCCGTAGAGCGACTTCCGGAGCTCGATCCGTGCAGCCTCTGGCCCGACGTAAGCCCAGATCCGATCAAAGAAGGGCCCGAGGGCAAGGCGAGCGGAGCGGACGGCGCCGGACATTACTCCGGCCCCGCCAGGCATCTCCAGCTGGGGGTCATCCAGCCCGGCGACGTGCGTACAACCGCGGTGCTGCAGGAGTGCACACACCAAACATGCCGACGTGTACGCGACGTTGGCGGCATCCCCGACCCAGCGGAGCGTCCGAGACAACTCCTCCGGGCCAAAGGCGCGTCCGGCACCTCAGTTACCAGCCCTTGAAGATGGCTCTCCAGCGCTTGCATGGCGTCCCACGCAACCACCGAGGCATCGCCAAGCGTCTGGTTACGCTCCGCTAGAGTCAAGGCAAGCTCGCCTTTTTCTTTCTCTAGCGAGGCGACCTGTTCCAGGAGCCCGTCCCGCTCCGCCGCAAACTTCTGTTCAGCAGCTGCCGCGGCCGACTCCCGCGTGGACGCAACAAGTCCCTCGGCGTGTGCCCTCGCTTCGGCGCATTCCGCTTCCAGCTGGCGGATGCGGGCGTCCTGGGTAGAACGGGCTCCAGAGGCTTCGTGTAGCTCCTCCTCGACGGCCCGCAGCCTATCCTCGAGCGCCGTTCGGCCGCGAGCATAGGCCGTTTGCAAGGCCTGCCCCAGCACAAGTGTCTACAGAAGGGAAAGACTTAGCAAGCTCAGCCAGCCCAGGCGTCGTCGTATGAAGTACTTACCCTCACCCCAGACACCTCGAAGGCGTCTTCGAGGCGCCCCGCCCCGTAGGCCTGCACCACTTGCGGGTCGACGCTAGTGGCCTCGTCATTCACAATCCCGCGCCACACCCTCAGCGTCTCCGGGGGCGGCACGAAGTCCGCGGGGCTTGTGCACGCGGAGGTCCCGTGTTCTGCCAAGCGCTCCCCCTCCGGAATGAGCAACGCTACAAACAGGGAGGCAGGTGAGCACCGCAAGGCATAAAGTCATACACCAGATTAAGCTGGCCACCCTACCTTCGGTAGTAGAAGGAATGGTCCCGCCGCGGGCAGAAGCCTCCGCGTTCGGGGAAGACGACGGCTGTCCCTGCGCGGCGGGCGGTGTGGCCAGGGGGGTAGAAGGCGCGTATGCCGCAGGGTCTCCGGCGCTTGCGCTGGAGTCCCACAAGCTTCTGATGCCTGTGGCCACGACGAATCCCCGCGGTGTCCGGTGGAGCTCCGGCCGCACACACGGCCGTTTAGCCGGGGCAGCCAGCAGCGACACCGCCCCCGCAGCCACGGTTAGGGAAGCCCCCGCGGCTGCCGCGCCCGGGGCCGAACGTTCCGTGGTGGCAGTTGTCACGGGGGGCACTTCGGTCTCTGCTGCTGTCGGTAAAGGCAGCACGGCTCCGTGCGCCCCCGCGGAGGGCGCCTCCGGCGCCACAGCGGCCACAGTCGAAAGCTCCACCTCGACATCTCCGGTCCGCCCGGGTTCTGCCTCGGTGATTTCGGCGGGCGGGGAGACTTCCCCCCTCCGGCTGCTCGCGGCAAACCCGCCGTCCGGGACGCTCGCCAAAGATACCTCGCCTTCGGCGTCTGCGCCACCCAAGCCTGAATCGGCATACCTCGCCGAGTCCGACTCCGCGTCCGCCGCGCCCTCGAAAGCACTAGCAGCAGCAGTAGCAGCTGTCGCGTCAAGCGCGGCAGGCGCCCCGCTGCGGCCCCTCTTCCGAGACGGTGTCTTCTTCTTCTTCGCTGCACCGTCGTCTGGAGCGACACGGTCCGGCACGGCAAGGCCCACGGCCTCGCACACGCGGTTTATTCGCCCCAGCCCTGCCTCGGCGATAGCAGACGCGCGCTGCTCGTGCTCCCTGCCGGTGTACGGCCCCAGGAATACGCGTGCGGCTTGCTCCGCCTCCTCCAAGCAAATCCCTGAAGCAAAGGAGAATAGCATCAGCATATAACGCATTTCACGTGAAAAAGGAGAGACGTGATCGAGGCTTACGAAGACCGGCGGGCGGCGGCAGCAAGCAGACCGATGGCGAAACATTGTCGTCTCGACGCCTCTCGGCGGCAAGACGCCAGTCGCGCGCAAGCGGTTCCACGCCGTACATCACGTACTCTTCGGCGAGGTCGCGCATGTTGAAGCGGGCGGCCACGCCTACGAGCCGCTGGACCCTCCGCTGGTCCTCATCATCGAGCGTTCAGCCGGGCGAGGGCTTAAACGCGATCGGTTGTCCTGTGCACTCAAGGCCGCTCCCGCTCTCCACACGGTGGTAGAACCACCGCTTCATCCAGTGAGACTCCCACTTCCCGCGAGTTGAGTTCGCAGGGAAGAGCTTCTTGCACGGCGGACGAAGAATAAAGGTGACGCTACCGAAGCTCGACAGTGTTCCGTCTTTCCGGTCCTTGAGCTGGCATCGTGCCTCGTGAAGGTAGGCGAACAACGAGGAGCTGGGCCAACACGCCCCCGAGCGCAAGGCCCAGCTGTACACCGCGAGCCGGGCCACGGCGTTCGGAGTCAGTTGCGCCAGCTCCAGCCCGAAGGTCCGCAGCACGTCGCCCACGATAGCCGCTGCTGGGATGCGGAGCCCCGCGTCGAAAAAGGCAACGAACACGACCGCCTCCGACCTCTCGGGATGCGATTCCGTCTCGTCGGTGGCGGACAATCGTACCTCCTGGCGCTCGGACAACTTCCCCGCGCGCAAAAGCCCTTGGATCATCTTCTCGGTCACGAGCGAGGGGCCTAGCTCGCGGGAGAACGTGCCCTCCTCCTCCGCCACCAGCCACTCCTTGTCCGCCGCCGCCGGGTCGCGCTCTTGGAGCGCGTATTTCACCTCCAACAGCGAGAACCGCCGGCGAATGTCAGAGCCACCAACCGCCTGGCCGCGCTTGCCACCGGAGGCCATCGCTTCCCACGGAGAGATTGAAGCGGTGAAGATATCGCGAAAGTGTAGAGGGCGGAGCGGACAGGAAAGAGGGTGTAAAGGTGCGGGGACGATGTTACGGGGGGACTATTTCAAGCCACCTCGCCCATACCGCCGCTACCGAAGCGTCGCAACGATCCGCGTGTCGGACGCGACCGCAGTTGTACAAGCGCCCGTCCAGCGCAATGCCCCATACCCAAAGCTGGAGGGCCACGCCCACAAGCGCCAAGGGCCGTCACAGCACGACGCTACCTAGCCGCTATTAAAGGCGCACTAATGGGCCAGGGGATCACAACAGCTTTGGCGCTGCGCCATTCATCGCCCGCCCCGTGTCCCCCTTGCCTAGGGAAGAGGGGAGCGGCCGCGAGCACGCAACCGTCCACATCCCGCCGCGCACCAGTCATAGGCCGCAACGTGCCCTGTGCGCGTCAGGGCGGGTCGCACGGTACGGGAACCTAACTCGGGCAGACCGGGGGCCGACGTGATTCCAGGAACCTTTACAGCGCAAGACCGCATCGCGAGAACCCAAGTCACCGCACGCGTGGCGGTGTTCGCAAGGCGAGGGTGCCAGCTCCGCGGCCACCCGTTCGAAGGGTAGGGGACGGAGCGCGCGCGTCTACTTCGGCTAGGCGCCAGCTCCGCTGCCACCCGTTCGAAGGGTAGGGGACAGAGCGCGCGCGTCTACTTCGGCTAGGCGCCAGCTCCGCGGCCACCCGTTCGAAGGGTAGGGGATGAAGCGCGCGCGTCTACTTCTTCTGGGCACCAGCTCCGCTGCCACCCGTTCGAAGGGTAGGGGACGGAGCGCGCGCGTCTACTTCGGCTAGGCGCCAGCTCCGCTGCCACCCGTTCGAAGGGTAGAGGACAGAGCGCGTGCGTCTACTTCGCCTGGGCACCAGCTCCGCTGCCACCCGTTCGAAGGGTAGGGGACGGAGCGCGCGCGTCTACTTCGGCTAGGCACCAGCTCCGCTGCCACCCGTTCGAAGGGTAGGGGACGGGGCGCGCGCGTCTACTTCGCCTGGGCACCAGCTCCGCTGCCACCCGTTCGAAGGGTAGAGGACGGCGCGCGCGCGTCTACTTTGGCTGGGCGCCAGCTCCGCTGCCACCCGTTCGAAGGGTAGGGGACGGAGCGCGCGCGTCTACTTCGGCTGGGCGCCAGCTCCGCTGCCACCCGTTCGAAGGGTAGGGGACGGAGCGCGCGCGTCTACTTCGCCTGGGCACCAGCTCCGCTGCCACCCATTCGAAGGGTAGGGGACGGAGCGCGCGCGTCTACTTCGCCTGGGCACCAGCTCCGCTGCCACCCGTTCGAAGGGTAGGGGACAGAGCGCGCGCGTCTACTTCGCCTGGGCACCAGCTCCGCTGCCACCCGTTCGAAGGGTAGGGGACGGAGCGCGCGCGTCTACTTCGGCTATGCGCCAGCTCCGCTGCCACCCGTTCGAAGGGTAGGGGACGGAGCGCGCGCGTCTACCCCGACTTGGCGCCATTCCCGCTGTGTCGATGTCGGCACCTTGATACCGGCGGGTCCTCGCTCTGGCTAAGGTACTTGGCCGCCCGTCTCGGCCCCGCGCCGGGGAATAACGGTGAGCCGCACAGTCTGCCTCGTTCTCCTTAACAGGCCACCTACAGTGCATTGGCATTTTTTCAAAGCGATGCGGGCGGGCTCCATAAGGAACACCGGCTGTAGGTAGGTCTGCTAAGGAGAACAGGGCAAACCTTGCTATCGTATGCGGAAACGCAGCGCGAAGGCAGCACGCGCGGCTGGCCACTGAGCACTGACGCTGACCAAGCTCCCAAGAAAAATGGACCACCATCTGTACATCAACATTCCCCAAGCCGCCCAGCGGCACTAGGAAATGCTGATGCACGAAAGGTGCCCATTTTATGGGAGCAGATTCTACCAAAATACATGCAGGAACAACGCCACACCAGCGTCGTATATATACCCCAGCAGCAGGTAAGCCAACCGGCGGAAGTCCAATCGGCAGAAGTCCAAATACCGGGAGTCCGCCGTCACATTAATGGTCACGACGCCTCACGGCCCGCACTGCGCCAAGCACGCTTCACCACGTGGACAGCCGGAAGAGCGAGCGTTGCAGCACGTCCCTTATCGCTTAAGGCTCAAGCGGCGGCTCAGGGGCCCGCCACACTTACCTGTGCCAGCGCAACACCCCTGGCGCGCGTCTACTTCGGCTAAGCGCCAGCTCCGCTGCCATCCGTTCGAAGGGTGAAGGCCGGAGCGTACACGTCTGCTTCGGCTACAGCGCAGCCCCGGGTCAAGTTTGGAAATGTTCACAGGCCGCGGGGACAGAGGGGGCTAAAGGACTCGGCGACATGGCTTCGGCCCTGTGAAGCCCTTCACCATGAGAGGCTCCTGTCGTAGGGGTGGCCCCCACCTAAACCCAGCAGGGCCTGGTAGAAGGTTATAAGGCCCAGAATAGGTCATGTGTAATGACTTAAGTGCCCCCAGAAGGGATAACCAGATGTAAGGGTATAACTGTAAAAGCACTCCTCATATATATATATATATATATAGGTCATGGGGAGGGGGCGAGCCATTCTCACTCATCTCCATCACTCTCCACTACCATCTCTCTCTGTTTGGCCCGTAGCCACAACAATATGTTTTTAAAAAACTTGTAAAAATGCAATATTATAAAAGTATTTTATGACAAATGCACTCATATCATTTTTTATATATGTAAATTATATGTTTTAGATAATATCTTTGATCAAAATTAATAAAGTTTGACTGCATATATTCCAAAGAGACATTTTTCCATGACCAGAGAAGAGTATGAATCCAATCAAGAGAAGGTAGCGCATGCTTCCCACGAGGCCCTTATTTTCCCACTAGCTAGTAGTCGTGCCATACCCCACAAGAATTGCTGGTTTGTAGTAGATGGAAGTAGAAGTAGATGCCAAGGAAAATTTGGGCATTTAGTCGGTCGAATTGGGATTTGATTTGATCCCATGCATGTGCATGTGTTCCGGTCGATCGGTCACTTAACTTCACGGATATATGCATGGTGCGATCGATAGTCAGTTACGTTAATTAGTCACCATATATGGCTAGACTGGCTAGTACTCTACTAACTAGTAATTCTAGAAGCAGCCAGCAGCACCACAGAGAATTGACCGGCCATCAGAGGATCGAGAAGAATCTTATGCTCGTGAATATGCACTATTGCATCGGCAGCAATCATCCGCGGTGACTAATGCCCGATTAATTAATTCTAAGGATCGAGTAGAGAGTAAGGTTTACTACTCCAATCCGAAGATTAATTACGCAGTGATCATAGTGTAATTAGTTAAGTAGCTTAGCTAGCAAATCGGCATCTGGATGCTTGCTGCGACGTAGTACGTCAGCTACGCTTTTGTCAGCATCTTGCCGCCACTACCGTCACAATACAGTACGTACACACTGCTTTTGTATAGCAGCATTTTGATCGCCATTAATTTCTGCGATGCTTCGTCGATCCTTGGGATATATATATATACACACCAACCAGTTAACTGAGAGTACGTGCGTAGATCATCGATCGATCCAGTATTAATTTAATTAGCTTGGTAGCAAATTAGGGACCGATCGATGGGGAGCAACAAGAAGACACTGAACGATGATGTTTCTTCAGATAGGCCAGTAGTAACGCTGCAGCTGCTAATGGAGAGCCTGATGGAAGCGCAGCGGTTGGCGAACGAGCTCAAGGCCTATCTGCAGCTGGACCAGTCGTCGACGTCCATGGATCCTCTGCCTCTGCCTGCAGGAGCTCTGCCGGCTCTGGTGGAGGGGATCGCTGAGTCCCTGTCTCGAGCGATCAAGCTGCTGCTGCAATCCCAATCCACCGGCCGTTGGTCACCATCAACGGCCGACCATGACGGCGCCAAGCAGCTGGCGGTGCTCCCGGCACCGGCACGCCGTGGGAGTGGGAGCGCCTACAAAAGAAGGTACCTATTCTCCATAGCGATCGATCGTGTATATACTGCATATAATCGATCCGCGCGCTCACCATGCATGGCCTGGCAGGACTCAGCTGTCGGAGGGATGCAGGAAGGAATTGAGGAGCAGCATGGATGACGGCTACTCATGGAGGAAGTATGGCCAAAAAGAAATCTTTGCTGCCAAATACCCTAGGTACACTTTGATTCTTAACTTTTGTTTTAATATTTTTTTGGGAAATTGGTTAATTAGTTCTTGACTAAGCCATGCATATTATGTGCATGCCTGTCCTCGTTGATGCCTGAGGGAGATCGACGTTCTTGTCCTTGGCATATTTATATATATCTTCCTAGTTATAGTACTGAATTTTATTGATAAAATATATACAACAAATCGACACATGATCGAATTAGCTAGGTAATTGTTGGGATTGGGATGCTCCATGCATCCATTATCATCACTTCACATCATATATAGCTAGCTAGGGATTAGATGAGGGCTAGCCTAACTACATGCATGCATTGGATGGATGATGATGTGTTATATCAATTGTCTGATCAGCACGCACGCTTATCAATAAGCTTGTTGGCTTTGCAAATGAACGCAGGAGCTACTTCAGGTGCAAGAAGCACAAGTACGATCAGATGTGCCCGGCGACGAGGCAGGTGCAGCAGTTGGAGGCAGACCCGTCCATGCTCGAGATAACCTACATCGCGGACCACACGTGCACGCAGGAACGACGACAACAAGCAGCATCAAATACCAGTATCATCAAGCACGAGGACGTGCCCTCCACCGATTCCCCCCGTGATCATCAGGCGCCAGCCGCTGATGAAGACGGCGGCGTGCCGGTGCATCTCGGTGATATTCTCGACGGATCATTTCCATACGTGACGGCGAGCGACCTGCAGATGGCGTTGGAGCTTGATGGGCATGGCGACGACGTGATGTTCTATGGTCGTCGTTGCTACACCAACACCTGCGACGACACTGCTGCTCCTGGAGATGATGAGTTGGCCGCCGCAGCATCGTCATTCGGCGCTTTTACTGGTACAAGCAGCACTACTGCTATGATATGGGAGCTTATTTCGAGCAATAACACATGTACTGATTGATGGATCACTTGTGTTTGTTGCGATGGTGCCGTGCAGTTAATAAATCATAGATATTACGTATATATCGTTCTTGTGCTTAATTTTTTATCAAGCACGGAATATCTATGGATCGGAATACTTATCATGTATATGCATGTATGTATTTAGTAAGATCAATGTTGAGTTTAGATCATCCTGCAGTCGTTACGACCACATATAAAACCGATTTACGACCACTTTAAAGATGACTACGACCACATCGTGTTTGCTCCGACCACGTCTTCTAGCTCCAACCACGTATTCGTAACTTCAGCTGACGAAAATTACAACCACATTCACGTTGTGTTGTACGTTCTCGTAACTAAGCACACTCGAGGCTTCGACTGCAGACTCCAACTCCTTCGACTACTGATTGTGCAAAACTGCACACCCGCAAGTGAACGGGCTGCCGCTATGATAGCAGCGAGAGTCGTGTTCTCCACAGGGACTAGAGTACCGGTGATAGGACACTAAACTAAAGCTAAATCGCACAAACTGGGAGTCTAAGACTGATTGCTAAACCTATAGAAACTAAAAGGCTGGTGATCAGGTATGCCTAGGAGAAGAAGAATGAGAAAGAAAGGGATAAAGGTGCTGTGAACTAAAGAGGGAGGCCGGGAAAAGAGAATAAGAACAGAGAAACTAACCCTACTAAGAGGTAGACAGAAGGGAGACTAACCAGAAATAAAAGAGGTAGAACGAGGGGGAAGCAAGAACAGAGAAGAGAAGGGAAAGACTAACAGAAGGAGCTAGGAGAGAGAGAGAGTCTGGAGAAAAGAGGGAAAGAACGAAAAGACTAAGAAGGAAAGAAAACTAAGAACTAAACTGGAATAGAGGGGAAGGATGAGAGAAGATTGAAGAACCAAACCTTACCGAGAGATATACAGAGGGATGAACTAAGGGAAAGAGGGAAAGAAAAGAAATAAGAAGAAAACTCAGGCTACTAGCAAGGGAAAGAAAACCTACAGAAAACTACTGGAGTAGCAGAAGAGTCTAGAGGAAAGAAGAGAAGAAAGAAAGGGGTAAGAAATTAAAAACTAGCAAGTAAGAGAGAAGAGGAGACTGAGACTAAGAAATCGCTTTACCGAGAGAAGGACAGAGAAAGAACTAAAGAAGGCGTGCTTGCGAGAAAGAGGAAAGAGCTAACGGGAAAGAGAAGAACAGAGAGACAGAGGCGAGAATGAAGCACAGGGAACTAACGAGAGGAAAAGATAAAGCTAAAACTACCATCCCAACCCTTCTAATCCAGCAATCAAACATTCAACTACCAGATAAAGATAAAGACAAACATTCACCACGCAAACTATTCTACTGCAGGTATACGAAAGTAACCTAACTTAGGAATGACATTAAAAAGCATGAAATCTAATTCTAACAGAGATTAACAGAACTGCATGCACAATAAAAACTCTAAATAAAAGAATCTACTCTAGCATGAAAGCTGATATCAATGACATAACAAGAAAAATACCTACAAGATGAAGCATCAGACTTAAGAGTAACTAGTGACTATCCAGCAAGAGATATAAGACTAACATGAAGAAATGCTCAACATAATCAGCTCACGTGCGCAAGAACAATGAAAATGCACTTTATATCCAGATCTGAAATATGGAGCACATGCACATAACAGATCCAACCATAAACATCTCAGGCATAGCAAAAATAGAACAAGCACATCCAAGTAATCAGATCTACTTAGTACTACATTCACTTCACAGATTTAGCACCCAAGCATCTCAAGAAAGGCCTTCACATAACAATATCAAAGATCAGAATTAATACAACCCATGAAATATGCAGATCGTTGTGGA
The DNA here is from genome assembly GCA_017311315.1 of Dendrocalamus latiflorus. NCBI lineage: Eukaryota > Viridiplantae > Streptophyta > Magnoliopsida > Poales > Poaceae > Dendrocalamus > Dendrocalamus latiflorus. The sequence continues at coordinate 28,413,611 of CM029658.1, read as the reverse complement.
AGACAGTATGTAGTGGACGCAGGCAGTAGGAAGCAGATCTGATGCAGAATCCGAAGGAGTAGCCGTGTAGAAGTAGCAGATCAACCGTAGATGTAGTAGGGTAAGCAGATCCGGGTAGAAGACGCCGTAGAGGATGCAGGCAGTAGGGAAGCAGAGGTAGAGTAGCAGATCTGTGCGTAGAGGAAGAAGAGGAAGCAGATCCGCGCTGGCCACCGTAGAGGAAGCAGATCCAAGCCGAAGAAGTCGAGGAACTCGTAGATCCAGGCTCAGTGAGGGCAGATCTGGGCGTGGAAGGGGCAGATCCGTGAGCTTCAGATGTTGATGTAGCAGATCCGCCCGGTAGAAGGTGTAGGCGTGGCGGGTGGAGGTGCTCGGGAGAGGGGAGGCGAGCGGATGAGATCTGGGAAGAGGCTAGGGAGGCTGCATGTTTAGGGTGTTGGAGATGGGAAGAGGATGGGTGGTGGCTGCTCGGTGAGGAGAGGTGCGGCGCGGTGGAGGCGTGAGGGTTTTTGGCCAGTGGAGAGGTGGAGATCGTCGAGGCTCTGGAGGAGATGAGTAGTGCGGCTGGGTCTTGGAGGTGGAAGAGGATGGGTGACGGCAGGTTGTGGTGGAGAAGAAGAAACGGCAGGGTGGATTGGTTCGGCCAAAGGGCAATTGCGGCTAGGGTTTGATATGTGGTCTCCGGCCTCCCTGGTCAAGAGTTGCTCGGCTTTTTATACCAGCGGCGCCCCCTAGGGTTTCCAATGCACGGGTGCTGGGCACGGTTAGGGTTTTGCTGACTCTTTTGCACTCTAGTCCTTCCTCTTTGGCTATTTTACAACTCTAGCTCATCCCATGCTGATTTCTGTGGAGTTTGCGCCTATTTCACGCCGACCTGCAAGGAAAGTGCAAACACTGTAAACTGTAGCAAAATGAGGGCAAGTTTATGTATAATTGATGAAATTAAGGCCAATTCAAGCTACTAGCAACAGGATAATTAATGTCATAAAATATACTGCAAATATGATGCACATCAACTACGTAGTAGGCTCGATTACCGGTTAAAGACTTGATCGCCGTAGTCGTAACTCGTTTACGACCACGTCTTCAGCTCCTGAGGACACTTCCGCTCCCCGTAGTCGTAACTCGTTTACTACCACTTCTTCTGCTTCGCTTGAAAACGTCGAACTCGATACTCACTAACTTTCCGGGAGCAAAAGCACTCCGCTTTTCTTTATTTCTCTCCCTCTTGTTTCAATCACATCGATCGGTTCAGTTTCGATCACACCAATCGCTTCATCTTCATCTCTCATTACATGGCTCTGTTTTTTATACCTAACACAATGACCACACGGAGATAATTACGACATATACTTGAAAGCTGACTCGTATATGAAAATAAACTCATACATGACTCAAATACGATTAAATACGATTACTAACTCTAACAGTCAACGATTAGGTCGATCTTAATTGTGTAAGCCGTAAATTCTGAACTGAACAAGGCTCTCTGCCAAAATATCCATTAAGAGCAAGTTTAATAGTACAGATAGCTGCTACCTCCAATACATTTCCATGTCATCAAAAGATAATTATGCAGTCAACTCATACAATAAGCTGGCTATAAGTTGTCTCCACAAGAGCTCTCAATCATTTAATACATACATGGGTATTGATATATAATTTAATACATGCATGGGTATAGCAATTAGTTCTATAGGTACATGCATGGATAATGCATCTTTTCCTGTGCTATAGCCTGACTCTTGCATGGGAGTCGGCTTGGCTCTCAGGCCCGGCCCTGGGGGAGGGCGAGCGGGGCGGCCGCCCCGGGCCCCCAAAATCCAGGGGCCCCCAATCCCCATATACATATAACATATACTATGTAGTATACAGAATACAGTATACTATCCTCGGGCCGACTTCTCGTCTTCTCTCATTCTCTGAAGTCTGATCGTCTAGGGCCGGCACCATCACCGCATCACGCCGCGCCGAGCCGCCGAGGGTGGCCATCTCAGCGTCTCTCCGCCGCGCTACGTCCCCCCGCTGGACGCCGGTAAGCGACCAAGCCGAGCGGCCGAGTCGACACGCGCGGCGCGACCACCTTTCGCGAATCGCGATTCGCGACGTGAGCTCTGCGGCGGGAGCAGTGGCAGCTCATCGCGATATCGCCGCCACTGTGTGCAGTGCGCTGTGCTCCCTACACGGGCATCAGGGTCCTCTCCCAGTCCTAGGCTCCTAGCATCAAGGTTCACGTCCTCCTGACCTCGATTGCTATTTTGTTCGATGGGGACTTGGGTTGTGATTTTTGATGTGGGTTCAGGGTCTTGATCCGATCGGGGGCTCAGGATTTGCACGCAAGGAGGAAGCCATGGCGAGGCGTCAAGGTCGTCGTGCTGCTGCACATGCAATTCATCGGTGCCATCTTCCTGCTCGATCCGAGTCCGAGACCCTCCAGAGGCAAGGCCAAGTGGTATTAACCCTCTCAGATTTCTCTGAAATGTTTCCCTTTCTTCAATGTTCAGATTATAGGTTTTGATAATTGATATGTAAGTTGTTTAGAGAATTGGAGTAGATTTGCTTCTAGCTCTGGGTGGTAATTAGGGCTCTTCTTGTCTACCATTTCGTCGTGGTAAACGACGGCCGGGTATGTCAACAAGTTGGGAAAAAAAAAGAACATCCAGGTTAAGACAATGAAAACATCAAATTATTTGTTACTTCTAGAAAACAGATCATAATGCCTTAAGATATGGATTGAATAGTAAGTAGCTCCAATTTAATTTAGATAGGAAAAAATCATACAAAAATAGCAACCTAGCTTGCTAATCTCCAGCCTAACAAAATAAGCAGCTAAACTGTGTAGCTACTGAACAAAAAAAAAGCATAAACGAAGCAAATATTGGGGCAAGCAGAGTGGCATACCACTTCACCACTTTCTTTATTGCACGCCAAACACTCACAAATGTGCCGTCACCAACTTCTTTAATAATCTTATACCTTGATCAGATCACAATACAAGAACAAAAGTTAGCAGACTACAGACATAAAGAGTTCCAAGCCCATGATCATCTGACAAAAGTTAGCAGACTGCAGACATAAGAATGTTGCTTATTGCTTTGTTAAAACTTATGTTATCAATATTTTGGTTCATCACTGTTTGTAGGAAAATTCTTTCCCTAGTTTTGAAAAAAGAAAACCAACATCTCAAGAGAGGTTAAACGGTTTGGCAACTTTATGTATTGAGAAGAAATTATTGGATGAGATTGATATCAATACCATCATCAATGACTTCGCATCTAGAAATGTTAGAAGAAATTTTTAAGGTAGTATCTATAAACTCTTTGATATGAATTTTTCTTTAATACATAATACATTTTAAGTGTTTGTTGGTAAAATTAGATATATATAATTATATATATGTGTGTATGTATATTTATATTTAGATATTTATACTAAGGCCTCTATTTCTAGTTTCGCCCCGGGCCCCCAAAATCCCAGGACCGGCCTTGTTGTCTCTCTCTCCTTTTCTCTCCCCTCTACATAGGACTATGCTGACATGGATTCCTTTGTAGCTAGCACAATCAGCATTATTAAACTTGCTCTAAGAGCAAGTACAACAATGGTCTTATAGCCAAGCTAGTCAGCATTTTTGCTGATGTGGAGGAGAGAAGAGAGGAGAGAGAGGAGAGCTTGGCTCTCATGCAAGAAACAAGCTGCACACGGGAGCCTATGCAGTGGTGGGTCCAGATAATAAATGTATGTGAGGAGGAGTAGGAAAGAGAATGTGAGACATGGTACCACATAATAATAAAAAAATCTTTTGTAGACAAATAGAAGACAGATTATTGTATAACTTGGCTCTTATAATTTGGCTTATAGCCAAACACTTGGCTCTATTATTGGACTTGCTCTAATACTTCTATACCATGCACGCATTTCGATGGATATGTTGGGTCGGCGCTTTCCCAGCCAAACCACGTGTTGCTAGCTGATCCGTTCCATTCCATTTATTCCAACGAGCAGATATATAAGGCGAGAATGGACGGACGGTGGATATTTGATCGTCGTTTTCACGCACAGAGAGGAGACAGCTAGCCAGCATATATCGTGTGTATATATATGCCGCGTGCCGCGTGCTCTCTTAATTCTTACCTGTCATAGCGCTACACGTACGGGTTCCGTCTCCGCAATACAATGTTCTGATTCCTGGCTCCTGTTTTCCGTACGTTATGGATAAGCTAGGATTAAATATAACGTCTCTTCTCATCTACTTCAGTTTTTTATTTTTCTATAGTAAACTTTTTTTTATAGTAGTTAGTTTCCAAGCGAAATAACTTTTTAAAACGAGATTTACAAATTGATTATAGTGGACACTATAGTGGCTTTATTTATATCAGTCAAAATCGTACGAAAGTTTCTCTTATTCCATACTCCACCCCCTGCCGCCTCCTAATTACTCGTCGTTCTTGTCGCCGCCGCCACCCACCACCTTCCTTCGACCCACGATCGGTGACGCTACCGCCGTGCCTTTGCCGCCCTTACCTCCCTCTATAGTCGGCCTCGAGTGAACCTAAACCCTAATCAGGTGAACCAAAGTCCTAATCTGATGAACCAGAGCCCTAATCTAGCGAACCCACCCTAACTTGATGGTGCCGCTAGATATGACGACCATATCATCCGATGCATAAATCTCCAAGCAAATCACAAGGCCACAAATTCGAATGATTTGCACAAATAATCATTCGACAGATATTATGTTTATTCATATATTTTAAATTTTAGAGCTCTCAGCATGCAGCATTCAAAAGCAACAATGCTCATAAACTCGAACTCAACTTGAGCAGATGGCAACAACAAGATTTTCTGATAGCCACACGATGCTTTAGTACGTTACTTTGACAAGCACCAGACTAATTCCAAGCATAAGAGGCCTGTCACCTTCTCCTACACACCCCCAGTGGCATCGTTCATGTCAGCTTGTAGTAACACAGGCTGGTATTACGGTGACTTTTAAAAAAGGAGCGACTAGAGAACGATATATCGTTACAACGTTATAATAATAGTTTTTTTTATCAAATTTCAAGAAGTTTTAAGAAAATATTTGAAAAAGGTTTCAGGTTTCAGTGTGTTCTGTGCATTTCTAGAGGTTTCCAAGAAAATTTCAAGACCAAGTTTTAACAAGTTTTAGATTTTTGGAAGTCAGGTTTTAACAAGTTTCGTCTAAAGAGTATCAAAAAGTTTCAGCAAATTTTAACATGTTGCAAACTCCAGATGCCGCAGTCCATGTACCAGTGGGTTGCAATCCTCAAGAAACCATGCAAGGCGTGGCTAGCAAGACAATATAACCCGTTGTGAGCGAATTCCTGGTGCCTCCTAATGTTACTGTGTATCTATGATCGATGAAAGGTTGTGCCTTTGTTAAGGTAATAATCATCTCTCTTCCATTATTCATCTTTGGTCTCGTGGTCTTGCTCTTGTGGTACCCGTAGACGCTATTTTAAGGCAATGCATGTGTTTCTTCCGCAATAATTGAATTTATAGTATGTTTTTTGGGCTGCGATTTATGACTTATGATTTTTTTTGTGTGAGAGAGATCACGGAGTAAGGGAAATTTACGTACGGTTTTGACTGATATAAATAAAGTTATTATAGTGTTTATTATAATTAACTTGTAGACCCTGTTTTGAAAAGATATTCTATTTGAAAGGTAGTTACTGTAGAAAAGTCAAAAAACAAATTTTAGAAACCGAAAAGAAAAGGCCTTATGGCCATTACACCATCCTCTCCAGCAATGGAACATGTAGTTCATGATTCTTATTGCGATATCCACCTTTTTCAGATTTATGTTTAAGCCCGTCTACACAAAGTTCTTCCCAACAATTTTTATTGGATTCCCAACAACTAATAGTGCTCTCATACTACCATTAGCAAAACCAAGCACATCCTCAGTTGTTCGGATGGCATGAACTAATCAAACGAGAAACACATTAACAAAACTCTGGGGCATCAATTAAAACTGATTTTCACAAAATAGTACACCACGGTTAATGTCGTAGCAAAGGATACCCTAGTAACGTTAAACGAAAGCTAAATTTTTCTCATTTTATATTTTACGAAAATAAATTATTTTACTTTGATAATTTTTCTTGACCAAATTGGTTTAATTATTTTTTCTTTTTTTGCAATAACAACAAATTAAGGTCTGAATGTGGAGTGCTTATATATGATCCACCTCATAATTTTTGCTTGAAACCAAAAAAAAAGGATAAAAAGAAAGCAGAAGAAAATAGTCATCATTGTTGTCCAGATCAAAGCTTTCTTCACTTAGAACTACATTTGATTCGGATGATGATGCAACACAATGACCAGCCCCTTTTCTAAGAAGTCCTGATATGTTGCACAAGTGGCTGTATGCACTGGACATGGTGTCACTCATGTTCACCGCGAGAAATGAAAGCCACCCTGTTTTATTGCTTCCTCAACCAAGTTTGCCACAAGAGCCATCAGGCTTCGATGTTCAGTTGCTATTCGTTAATTTCAATTTTTAAATAGGAGTTATAGGACTTCATCAAGACTTCAGAAGTCAGAATGGTTCTCTTGGATGAAATAGTGATGGCTGGTGACATTATAAATTTGTATCACTGACAGAAAACACAAGAGAAATGAGAGGAAAAGAGCAAAAATACCTAATATTTTTATTTGCGAACAATAAAAGTTCTACCTCAAGATAAGGGAATTCCTGTAGTTACAGCTCAAATTTAATTTCTTTGTGGCTGGAGGGGCGGTGTGTTGTTTTCATGGTGACTCGTCGCAGATGATATGGGTGTGAGCAACGCATGTTGAGCTTGGTGCTCACGCGGCATGGCTCCATGCAGCAGGGATTCCTGCACCGACAGAGAGAGATTGAACGACCAGTATATCTTGATCAAGAAAGATCTGGATGCTGGCTTGTGAATAATGCATTTGACATTGGTAGGTGTTCTACGTCTGATACGCACTCTCTTAACACTACTACAGAAAATGTCATCACAAACGATTCAAAAACATCATTACAGACGATTTTGTGAACCGTCTGAATTTATGGGTCAGTGATAATACAAGGTCATCACAGACGGTTTTCGAACCATCTGTGGTGCAAATATCACAGACGTTTTTTAGTTAAAAACCGTCTGTGATATGTTGTAAATATCATAGACAGTTCTTAACTAAAAACCGTCTGTGATATTTATAAATCACAGACGGTTTTTAACTAAAAACCATCTGTGATTATTGTTTGTGATATTCCCTTCTACTCCTAAACCTATTTCTGTTTATTGGCTAGCCTCAGGAAATGCTAGCCATGCCTTCTGAAACAAGTAGATCAACATGTACATGTATACATCCAATTCACATCTCAATTCATTTTACAAACATAAAACATCTATTTTTATTAAGATTAGAGCCTACTATTACAATATACCAAAACAACGAGCAGGTTACACAACAAGAACAGAGAAAAAACAAAGATCCTCTATGCCTTCTTGCCCCTGATGCAACGCATGAGCTGGATGTCTTTGACGCCCACCATCGTCGGTGTTGATTGAGTGTCTGCACGGTTGGCACGAGCTAGTTGCTTATGCGGTGTCTTGCCTCCCGTAGACTTGTGCGTCGTCTGCAAGGAGGAGGACAGCAAGGAGAAGGAGAACAGTAAGGAGGAGGATAACAGCAAGGAGTAGGACAGCAAGGAGGAGGACAACAAGGAGGAGGAGAACAGCAAGGAGGAGGTAGCAAGGAAGAGGAGACCAGCAAGGTGGCTAGGTTTTGGTTATATTTATAGGGGAGGGAGAGGGAGGGAGAGGCGGGAGTTCGAAATTTTTGGCGCGGGAACAGAGAGGCGGAGCTACGATCCGTGGGGTGAGGATTGGTGGATTTCTATTGGCTATGATTGGGTTGAAGAGGACTGACGGGCTCAGCGGTCAGATTATTACAGACGGTTCTATATATAGAACCGTCTGTGAATTAGAGCACAAATTTTATATACCAATGCAATATAAACAACTAGTCTGAAAAGATAAAATAGCAAAGTTTTATATAACTTATATATACTCATTTGAAAGTTTTCGATGAGATCTACAACTTTTCAGTTGAAGCAAAATCCAAATTCCAAAAGAAAGACCAAGAAAAAGGGCAAAAACAAAAACCAAAAACTTGCGATGCGGGTTTAGGTCCAAACATGGCCGATTTTGCGGGGTCTTGGAGGGCGACTGGCATTAGACAATCATTTTTTTGGATCGGGCTCGTCGTTAGCTTTTCAACGAGTACAAGAACGTCAAAAACGGACACCGTATGCAAAAGTTATGCCCGTTTTACTGAAGGTGTCTCAAAACTAAATCAGACTCAGACTTAAGCGGAAAAATATGAAATTTTGAGGGATTGCAAGGCGGGAAACATATCACAGACAGTTTTTATTATAAAATCGTCTGTGATACTGGAATATCACAGACGGTATAAAACCATTTGTGATATTCCAGTATCACAGACGGTTCAGCGGTAAGAACCGTCTGTGATACTCCTTTTTCCCGCCACAAATACCACAGACGGCCTCCAAATTAAAAACGTCTGTTATAGTGTACATCACAGATGGTTTCACAAACCGTCTATGATTTGGCGTCTAGTATTAGGCTTTCTGTAGTAGTGTTAACCAACTCCCTCCTACTTTAGGCTTGAGCCAGACGCTTTTTTCATCCACTGCTCTTCCTCTCCCCAAACCTCTCAACCTTTCCCCAACCTAGTGCTCCTAATCTCTCCTTAATCTTGCTGGCAGCCCGCAAGATGAAGAGGGAGGGGCAGTGAGAGAGTCATGGTTAGCCAAGTTCTGCAGTGCAACCGGTAAGTCCTTCACGAGCTCTACCATGGCTATCTAAGATATGCCCCTATCGACCGTATCCTCCTCAAGCACTGCGATATGGCTACCCAAGATTTGCCACCACCAAGCTTAGCCTCCGTGAGCGCTATTGAAGCAACAGAGCTCCAGGCCACGGGTTTCATCGATGCCGCTGCAACCTCCTCCTCTACTGTGTGATGCAACTCCTGCTCGATTTGTTACAATTACTCTTTTCAATTGTTGTAACAAGTGTTTTTTTTTGTTTCAACGAGTCTTTTTCAAATGTTTGTAGCATGTAGGCTATTTATTACAGTAGTTCTGACTACTACAGAAAGGATCATCATAGACGGTTCAAAACTGTCATCACAACGGTGGGAGTAATAAAGGGCGAGAGGTGGGAGGAGACAGGTGCCTACCGTTCGATGCGGACATAATGGATGGGTGAAATCGAAATCCTGAGAGAGATACCACGTATCACTGACGTGGCATTATCACAGACGGTTCGGATCAAAAACCATCTGTGATGTATTGTGACATCATAGATAGTTTTTAATCATAACCGTCTGTGATAATTATATATCATAGACACTTTTAGCCATCGCTAGCAATATAGACAGTCACACTTTTAAAATCATCTGTGATAATTGCAACACTGACGATTTTCTAGAACCGTCTGTGATGAAGCGTCCAATATAACCTTTTTTGCAGTAGTGTATATATCGCAACACTGACAGTTCTCTGGAACCATCTGTGATGAGGCTTCTAGTAATGCTTTTAAATTTAATTACGCTGAAAGAACTATCGTAGGTACAGTGTATTTTTAGCTACTATAATATAAAATAAACAACAAATCAGTGCTTTTAAACCCAAATGAACACCACATTAAAGACTACGGTTGTTGTGTTCAAATGACCCACTGAAAACCTTAGCGCACAAAGACATGATTCTTTATTGTCCGACGCTTTCTCTAAAAAGGATCAACAGCTGATTGACAAAGGGCAACTTAGGAAAAGTAAATTTTGCTGCCCCGGCACTCCTCCAGAGATCAGCCGCACTCTAGAGATTATGAATTTAGAGTGATAGGCCTTTTGTTCAGGAAACATGTGTGGCAGGAATGGAGGGTTTGATGTTATGCTAACATCTGGCCGTGTTCATGCTAATCTGCGCAACACGAAGATTTATTGTTGTGAAACTAGCTAGCGCATTTTTTCACAAATGCATAACACATTTGATTAGGAAACAAACTTTTGTAAATCACAATACGAGGGCCCTCCTTGGATGAAACCGATGAACAGTGTAACCAAGGCCCAGTTGCATCGTAAGGTTAGCTATGTATAACATCAATATAATCAGAAACTATTGTAGGTTACATAAGAGGCCTGTCTCCTTCTACACACCAGCAGTGGCATCGTTCATGTCAGCTTGTAGTAACACAGGCTGGTATTACGGTGACTTTTAAAAAAGGAAGCGACTAGAGAACAGTATACCGTTACAACGGTATAATAATAAGTTTTATGAAAATATTTGAAAAAGGTTTCAGGTTTCATAATAAATATGTTAATAACACAGCGCACATGATTTAGTTTCGTGCATAAGAAACAACATCATGCACGATGCAACAAACCGAAGTACTCATACGATACATATGTGCCTTCTTGGCATGGAAATAAATTTGACATTCAGAGGACTAGTGCGGAACGACCCGACCTACTGCGTGGACCGCGGCTATTTTTCCTTCCTTGCGAGTTTGGCATTGAAATCCTACTACGTGGACTGCGGCTATTTTTCCTTCCTTGCGAGTTTGGAGTTGAAATCCTACTGCGTTGACTGCGGCTATTTTTCCTTCCTTGCGAGTTTGGCGTTGAAATCCTAGGATGTCTCTTTGGCCATGGCCGCTATTTTCCTTTTTCCCGTGCTCCTTGTTGTGAGTCTCACGCTTCCTTCGCGTGTATGCCTTGAGATGAGCTTTCGACTCTTGAGCACAAAGGCACAAAGACATTGTGTGCGCACAGTAGTTTTTTCAGGTGTTTTCGACTCTTGAGCACAAAGGCACTCACCGGGACAGGACAACAAGCCGGTGCTCCTGGTCGGTCAATCCCTGCATACAGTATGATGATAAGGCCATGTAATCGAACTGGAGCGGTCCGATCCAGGGCTGGGCGACGTCGGATCCCTCTCAAGCCGTTGCCAGGGAATAAGCCCGCACACCGGCTTACATTAACAAAAAAAGCAGCAAATAAATTATCAAAATATGTGCATGCATAAAATTAAGATAAAAAAGTATATAGGCATGGGAAAAATTCAGGTGGTTAAAATGGTAAAAGAAGCTCGGCATGCTGGATCTTGAACTGCAAAGAACTCACCTCTTTGTCAACTTCTCGATGCCTACCAAGCCTATAACCGATGTACAGAGAGGTGTGTCGCTGCTCTTGCCATGGACGTTGAGGCTTGAGCTCTTTCTGCCTAATGACATATGCTTCATTCAAGGCCAAGTTCACCTTCACGGATACAATTATTCACCCCCTCTAAAGGTTACACTGACCAACTGAACTATATAGTACTGATAAAAAATGATATTCCAAGATATTGCTGTAAGAAACTTCATTACTATATGAGTTAAATTAATCCAGGCCACATTCCGTACCAATAATGAATGGTTCATTAAAGCACATGGTGCTTTAATTATTATCTTCGAGAACGGTGCTTCCTCCACGGTGACAGTGCCACCTAAAATCACTCAGCCTGATCAAAAGCAACAATGCTCATAAACTCGAACTCAACTTGAGCAGATGGCGACAACAGGATTTTCTGATGGCCACACGATGCTTTATTACGTTACTTTGACAAGCACCAGACTAATTCCAAGCATAAGAGGCATGTCTCCTACACACCAGCAGTGGCATCGTTCATGTCAGCTTGTAGTAACACAGGCTGGTATTACGGTGACTTTTAAAAAAGAAGCGACTAGAGAACGGTATATCGTTACAATGGTATAATAATAGGGTTTTATCAAATTTCAAGAAGTTTCATGAAAATATTTGAAAAAGGTTTCAGGTTTCAGTGAGTTCTGTGCATTTCTAGAAGTTTCCAAGAAAATTTCAAGACCAAGTTTTAACAAGTTTCAGATTTTTGGAAGTCAGGTTTTAACAAGTTTCATCTAAAGAGTATCAAGAAGTTTCAGCAAATTTTAACATGTTTCAATAAATTTCAATCCAAAAGTTTCAGCAAATTTCAATATATTTTATCAAGTTTCAATCCAAAGGAGATCATGTGGCACGACTGTTGCAGTTGCCTTACAGTGTGAATTCGATTATGGCAATGTGTGAGAAATATGGATGCCGATCCACACAATGCTGGGAACAGAGCTGCCGAAGAAACTCAAGTACTCAGCACGAGGAGCAGCACTCATGCTCAGAACACAGGCTGTAGCTCTACCTCCATCTACCTCCCGGTGGACAGCATCGTAACCTACATGCTACATATGCGGCACGACACACTATCTCAGCTGGTACGTGGTAATTAACTAATTATCTCCATCTTATATATGATCCACCTCATAATTTTTGCTTGAAACAAAAAAAAGGATAAAAAGAGAGCAGAAGAAAATAGTCATCATTCTTGTCCAGATCAAAGCTTTCTTCACTTAGAACTACATTTGATTCGGATGATGATGCAACACAATGACCAGCCCCTTTTCTAAGAAGTCCTGATATGTTGCACAAGTAGCTGTATGCACTGGACATGGTGTCACTCATGTTCACCGCGAGAAATGAAAGCCACCCTGTTTTATTGCTTCCTCAGCCAAGTTTGCCTCAAGAGCCATCAGGCTTCGATGTTCAGTTGGTATTCGTTAATTTCAATTTTTAAATAGGAGTTCTAGGACTTCATCAAGACTTCAGAAGTCAGAATGGTTCTTTTGGATGAAATAGTGATGGCTGGTGACATTATAAATTTGTATCACTGACAGAAAACACAAGAGAAATGAGAGGAAAAGAGCAAAAATACCTAATATTTTTATTTGCGAACAACAAAAGTTCTAGCTCAAGATAGGGGAATTCCTGTAGTTACAGCTCAAATTTCTTTGTGACCGGAGGGGCGGTGTGTTGTTTTCATGGTGACTTGTCGCAGATGATATGGGTGTGAGCAACGCATGTTGAGCTTGGTGCTCACGCGGCACGGCTCCATGCAGCAGGGATTCCTGCACCGACAGAGAGAGATTGAACGACCAGTATATATTGATCAAGAAAGATCTGGATGCTGGCTTGTGAATAATGCATTTGACATAGGTGTTCTACGTCTGATACGCCCTCTCTTAACCAACTCCCTCCTACTTTAGGCTCGAGCCAGACGCTTTTTCCATCCACTGCTCTTCTTCTCCCCAAACCTCTCAACCTTTCCCTAACCTAGTGCTCCTAATCTCTCCCTAATCTGGCAACCGCCACCCACCATCACTGGTGATCCCTCGCAACACCAAGTTGGGCACCACCTTCCTAATTGCTGTATAACTACGGCTATGGCTTCCCTGTTGCCTTTGCTGTTGTTTGCAGCCCACAAGATGAAGAGGGAGGGGCAGCGAGAGAGTCATGGTTAGCCAAGTTCTGCAGTGCAACCGGCAAGTCCTTCACGAGCTCTACCATGGCTATCTAAGATATGCCCCTATTGACCGTATCCTCCTCAAGCACTGCCATATGGCTACCATAGATTTGCCGCCACCAAGCTTAGGGTGCCTTTGGTTGAGCTTTTGGGAGCTGCTTTTGCTTCCAAAAAGCCAAAAGCCAACCAAAGGGGTGGAAACCAGAAGCTGCTTTTTCAGAAGCAGCTACTTTTGGGTAGTACAGTTTTGAAAGCACCTTGGACCCTGCTTTTGGCTTTTGGCTTTCTGCTTTTTGAAATGGTGAAAATAGAGAGCTGTTTCACAGTTGTTTCAAGGAAAATAGAGATAGGAGGTAAGTTTTATACTTGTTTGAACCAAATAGCTTACAACTTTTCCACAGCCCACAACCTACAGCAGCTTTTCCACAGCCCACAGCTCACAGCAGCTTTTTCAGAAGCCACAGCTCAACCAAACACACCCTTAGCCTCCGTGAGCACTGTTGAAGCAACAGAGCTCCACGGCCACGAGTTTCATCGATGCCGCTGCAACCTCCTCCTCTACCGTGTGATGCAGCCCTGCTCGATTTGTTACAATTACTCTTTTCAATTGTTGTAACAAGTGTTTTTTTGTTCCAACGAGTCTTTTTCAAATGTTTGTAGCATGTAGGCTATTTATTATAGTAGTTTTGACTACTACAGAAATGGTCATCACAGGCGGTTCAAAACTGTCATCACATCGGTGGGAGTAATAAAAGGCGAGAGGTGGGAGGAGACTGGTGCCTACCGTTCGATGCAGACATAATGGATGGGTGAGATCGAAATCCTAAGAGAGATGCCACGGATCAGTGACGTGGCGTTATCACAGATGGTTCGGATCAAAAAACATCTGTGATGTATTGTGACATCATAGATAGTTTTTAATCATAACCGTTTATGCTAATTATATATCATAGATAGTTTTAGCCATCGCTAGTAATGTAGACAGTCACGCTTTTAAAACCATCTATGATAATTGCAACACTGACGGTTTTCTAGAACTGTCTGTAATGAGCCGTCCAGTATAACCTTTTTTGCAGTATTGTCTATATCGCAACACTGACAGTTCTCTGAAACCATCTGTGATGAGATGCTTTTAAATTTAATTACACTAAAAAACTATAATAAGTACAATGTATTTTCAGCCACTACAATATAAAATAAACAACAAGTAAGTGCTTTCAAATTCAAATGAGCACCACATTAGAGACTACGGTTGTTGTGTTCAAATGACCCACTGAAAACCTTAGCGCACAAAGTAAGACATGATTCTTTATTGGCCGACGCTTTCTCCAATGCTTGGACGGGTACCTAGCTAGATACCTTTTCTCTAAAAAGGATCAACACTTAGGGCCTGTTTGGTTCATGACCAGAAGTTGCCTAGCCACAAGTTAGGCGTGCCACAGTTTTTAGGTAGTTGTTTGGTTCACTGACGTAACTGTGGCATGCCACACTTTCTTAGCACCCGGCCCCACACGTCATAGACTCAGTTTCTTGCCAAACTTTGCCACAAGTGTGGCTTCGATTTTGTTAGCCCCACTTTCTGTGGCAGCTACACATTGCCTAAACTTAGATATGACAAACTTAGACACCAACCAAACAGGCCCTTAATTGACAAAGGTACCTAGCTAGATACCTTTGCTGCCCCGGCATTCCTCCAGAGACAGCCGCACTCTAGAGATTATGAATTTAGAGTGAGGGGCTTTTGTTCAGAAAGACGTGTGGCAGGAATGCAGGGTCTGATGTTGTGCTAACATCAGGCCGTGTTCATGCTAATCTGCACAACACGAATATTTATTGTTGTGAAACTAGCTAGCGCATTTTTTCACAAATGCATAACACATTTGATTAGAAAACAAACTTTTGTAAATCACAATACGAGGGCCCTCCTTGAATGAAACCGATGAACAGTGTAACCAAGGCCCAGTTGCATAGTAAGGAGCTATGTATAACATCAATATAATCGGTAAGACGTTAACTAGTTTACATGGAAACAAAAAATCTTTCCCTCCACATGTTGATGTATCACTTTGTAATTTAGACAAATATATATGGGTTTAAGTGTAAAATGTGAAGACATTATAACGAGAATACAGAGAGAGCTGGATAGAGGGATCCAGAAATTTTCCCCAAATGTCTCACCTCCTTCTTTCAACCCTAAATCCCAAAATACTCTAAAATCATCAAGAAAATCAACATGGTATCAGAACGGATTGATCCCGTGTGATCTCTGTGCTTGATTCTTACCAGCTTCAGCTCCCTACGTGGTATGTTGCCGGGATTTTGGTGGAGTGCGGAGCACTGGTTGTGAACTGTTAGAATGATCTCAGGGGCATTTGGCCCAACGGCCAAATGCCCCCCTCTCACCTTGACCGCGCCCTGATCGGGGGCGCCCAGCCCAATAGGCTGGTGGGCCCCTGTCGCCAGCGCCATATAAAACAGAGGTGGGGGCCGGGGCGGCACGCACGACGAGGTTCACCGTGCCGCCACCTCCCCACCGACAAACCCTAGACCCGATCTAAGAGGGTGGCGCTCTAGCGACGGGAAGCACCACCGCCGTCTCCTTCACTGGATCTGCGCCGTCGCCGTCATCATTCTTCCCCGACCGTCGCTGCCCGTGCGCAGACCTCACCAACGAACCAGCGATGGCCGGCTCTTCATCCTCTACACCGGACGGTTGGTACCCCTCTCTCCCTCTCAGTGTATCACTCAAGAACCCGAACCCTAAAGATAAGAACCCTCTAGATCTAACCTAGGAGATCCTAAAGAGAGTACTAACAATGGTATCAGAGCACCTAGACGTAGATCTAGAAGGGGACTGAGATCGCCGTCGGTTGACCGGCGTGCGGAAAGAAAAGCGAAGAAAAGCCCCCCCTAACCCTAGAAAACGGCAAAAGAAAGAGAAAAGAGAAAGGGGTCGGGTCTTGCCTGGTGCGCCGCCGCTTGGTGTCGCCGGTTCGCCGGGCCGCCCGCCTCTCGCCGCCGCTGGGCGTCTCGCTCGCCGTCGCATCGCGCGGAGCCGCCGTCTTCCGCCTCCGCTCGGGCGCATGTGGCCGCCCATCCGGAGCCGCGCTCTGCTCCGCCGGCCCCACCCCTTGCGCTCGTTGGCTGCGCCCCTCGCATGTGCGCCGCCGCCGCCGCCTCTCCCGTGCGTCCGCTTTTCCCGGGTGGAGAAGAGAGGCAAATGAATTAGGGTTTGAGGCCGGCGGGTTTTTTGTTCGGGCGATCTTCGCTCGCGACCGTCCGATCAAATGGACGGCCGAGATCGGGCGGGGCCAGACGGGCTGATCGAAGGCGTGCGGGAAGTTTGGGCCGACGGGATTGTTGGCCTGGCGCGGGGGCAAAGAAAGCGGCGGGCCAGTGGGCTGGCCTGTGCGCCAAGGAAGAGCGCGCGCGCTCGGGCGCGCTGAGCGGGCCGGCTGGGCCGCGGCCGAAGGAATGGGCCAAATAACCGTTTTGAACAGAATTCCATAAATGGATTTTTATTGTTATTTTCAGAAGCATTTTTTATGGAATTTGAATGAAAATTGAACCAAAATCTCTGCAAATTTTTGCACCAACGTGTTAATTTTCAGAGATTAAAAGTGTACAGTATAATGCTTCTGTATAATGAATTATTTTAGAATAATTACAGTTTCCGCTGCAAAAGTTAATGTTGATTGTTTTTCATTATTAAATTCGAACCAACGGGAGAATTTAATTTTGGAAAAATAGATATAAATCCCAGATAATTATGATATTGTTATTTTCTGACCAACGTTGATAATAACAGTATTATAATTTTTAATTGATGTTTTTATGCATTATTTCTATTTCTGCCCAACGGTGATGTAGATTTAATGTATAAAATTGATTTAATTGTATGTCGTATTTTTGACCAACGTTGGAAATAAGGCATATAATTTTGCTGTTTCGTTCTCACTTTATTTGAACTAAATTTTCAGGCAGATACAACTTGATGGGTTGTATCAGAGAGATCCCCCCTCTTAAAGGAGATAATTATGGAGAGTGGAAGAAAAAGATAGACTTAGCGTTTATCTTAGCTGAGGTGGACTGGGTCCTCACTACAGCACGTCCCACTGAGCCTATGGCACCAGTGAGGGATCAAAATGAGGATGATACTACTTGGCAGAAAAGACAGAGGGATCATGCTCCCTTACAGATGTCTTATGACCTTGAGCATAAGAAATGGACCACAGCCAACAAGAAATGTATGACTGTGATAAAGAACACGATTGAGCCTGCTATTGTGGGCTCAATCGCAGAGTGTGACACTGTCACAGAGTACCTTGATAAAATAAAGAGTCAGTTCACTGGCTCTTCAAAGACTTATGCTACACAGCTGATTAAACAGCTTGTGACAGAAAGGTACTCTGGTGGTGGCAGTGGCATAAGAGAGCACATACTGAGGATGAGCAACTTGGCATCCAAGCTTAAACCAATGGATTTGGCTCTCAAGGATGAGTTCCTTATTCATTTGGTTTTTGCTTCCTTGCCTAAAGAGTTTGACACTTTTGTTGTCAACTATAACATGCAGCCCGAGAAATGGGACTTGGAAAAATGCATAGCTATGTGTGTGCAAGAGGAGGAAAGAATTAAATCCTCACATGGTGGATCTATCAACTATGTGAAGGATACACTACTAATTTTTGGGCCTATTGCAACGGCGCCGAATCGTTGCAATAGGCCCAAAATGGTTGCAATAGCACCTGTTGCAACGCTAACTTTTCGTTGGGAGGCGTGGCAAGAAGTTGCGTGGTCTAAAGTTTGGGCCACGATATTTCGGTTCGTTGCAATAACGTTTACCTATTGCAACGCAATAGAGCATTGCAATACATAGTTTATGCAACAATGTATTGCGTGGCAAAAACAACTATTGCCACGTAAAAAATTCGTGGTAATAGGACATAGTGATATTGCCATGCAAAGAATTCGTGGTAATAGATTCAATTGCCACGCACATCAGCCTCAACAGAATAAATTTGCTGTAGACAAAGATCAGTGTCTTCACTGCAAGAAGACGGGACACTACAAGAAGAATTGTCCTGATTACTTAAAGATGATAATGGCAAAGAAAGGTGAGAACATTATTACCTTTATAAATGAATGTCTGTATGTGCAATATTCGAAATCCACTTGGTGGATTGACTCAGGAGCAACTGTTCATGTTGCTAATTCCTTACAGGGATTCCGTTTGACGAGGACTACGCAAAGAACGAAAGATGCATTAAAGTTGCAAATGGAGTCCAAGCTGAAGTTGAAGCCGTTGGCGATCTTTCATTAGAGTTAGCTAATGGCTCCAATCTTTTACTTAGAGATGTCCTTTTTGTTCCCTCTTTACAGAGGAATTTGATTAGTGTTTCAAATTTGGACAAAGATGGTTATGATTGTAATTTTGGAAATGGCAAGTGTGAAATAATGTTTAATAAAGAATGTGTTGGTCTTGCCATCTTATAGAATGAGCTTTATTTGTTATCATTATGTGATGATGTGAATGTCGTATGCGATAATGAGAACGTCGCGTGCGAGAAAGTAATTGAATCCTCGTCTACGAATGTAAACAGAAAACGAAAGAGAACTCTAGATGAGTCGTCGAAATTATGGCACTGTCGTTTAGGCCATATTTTGAGGGGGAGAATAGAAAGACTAGTTAAGAATGATATTCTTCCTCCATTAGAGTTCTCAGACTTAGAACAATGCAGAGAATGCATTAAAAGAAAATATGTAAAGAAAATTAAAAAAGACGCTAAAAGAAGCACAGGAGTTCTACAAATTATTCACACAGATATTTGTGGTCCTTTTCCTGTGAAAAGTGTGGATGGATATGACTCGTTCATAACATTCACGGATGATTACTCCCGTTATGGATATATTTATCCAATCAAAGAAAGAAATGAAGCCTTGGATAAATTCAAGATATTTAAGGCTGAAATTGAAAACCAACACGATTTAAAGATTAAGATAGTCCGATCTGATCGTGGGGGGGGGGGAGTACTACGGTCGACATACCCCATATGGACAAGTTCCTGGACCTTTTGCAAGGTTTTTACAGGAAAATGGAATAGTGGCCCAGTATTCTACACCGGGCGAACCTCAGCAAAATGGAGTAGCTGAAAGACACAACCGTACCCTGATGGATATGGTGCGAAGCATGATGAGCTACTCCACACTGCCATTGAGTTTATGGATGGAGGCGTTGAAAACCGCCATTCATATTCTCAACAGAGTGCCTAGTAAGTCGGTGCCCAAAACACCGTACGAGATGTGGACAGGAAGAGTTACCTCACTAAACCACTTACTGTGTGGGGGAGTCCTGCTGAGGCTAAAGTATTTAACCCAAACCTTGGGAAGCTTGATCCCAAAACAGTAAGTTGCCATTTCATTGGCTACCCTGAAAAGTCAAAAGGTTTTCGTTTCTACTCTTCAGACAGACATACAAAGTTTGTAGAAACGAGACACGCTGTCTTCTTAGAGGATGAAATGATAAGGGGAAGCATGGTAGCTCGAGAGATTGACCTTGAAGAGAAGCGGGCGTATGCGCCCACTCCGATGATTCAAGAGCCATTCTTCACACTACCTGCTGTCGCTGCACCGACGGTGCAAGACACTGTGGTGCCAGCACCTGTTATTGTTCCTCCTGTGGCAACAATGAATGATAATGAGGAACCTGTTCTTCAGGATCCTATAGAACCTATTGCCACAGATGAGGGGGAGCAACAGCAGCCTCAAACAGAAGATGTACCAAATGAGGAGGCCCCGA
This sequence comes from Dendrocalamus latiflorus, assembly GCA_017311315.1. Taxonomy (NCBI): domain Eukaryota; kingdom Viridiplantae; phylum Streptophyta; class Magnoliopsida; order Poales; family Poaceae; genus Dendrocalamus; species Dendrocalamus latiflorus. The sequence continues at coordinate 28,393,380 of CM029658.1, read as the reverse complement.
GGAGGTCTCAAAGAGTAAGAAGATCAACTATTTCTGATGATTATCAGATTTATCATACAGAGGAATTTCAAATGGAGGATGATCCCACCTCATTTGAAGAAGCCATGAGAAGCGAAAATATCTCAAAATGGCTTGAGGCCATGGAAGAGGAAATGAGGTCCATGAAGACTAATAAAGTCTGGGACTTGGAAATTATTCCTAAAGGAGCCAAAACAGTAGGCTGTAAATGGGTCTACAAGACAAAGCTTGACTCCCAAGGGAATATAGAAAGATACAAAGCGCGACTTGTGGCAAAAGGCTTTACGCAAAGAGAAGGGATTGACTACAATGAGACATTTTCTCCAGTCTCATGTAAAGATTACTTCAGAATCATAATGGCATTAGTAGCACATTATGATTTAGAGTTACATCAGATGGATGTAAATACGGCATTTCTTAATGGGGATTTGGAGGAAAATGTTTACATGGCACAACCGAAAGGTTTTGTCATGGAAGGAAATGAAAGAATGGGATGCCGCCTAAAGAAATCGATTTATGGATTAAAGCAAGCTTCAAGACAGTGGTACTTGAAGTTTGACAGTACAATAAGAAAATTTGGGTTTAAAGAGAATGTAGAGGACAACTGTGTTTATGCAAAGTTTAAAGATGGGAATTTTATCTTCCTAATCCTGTATGTGGATGATATCCTACTAGCTAGTAGTGATGTCAGTCTGCTACTGGAGACAAAGAAGTTTTTGTCCTCAAACTTTGATATGAAAGATCTTGGTGAAGCTTCGTTCGTTCTAGGGATCGAAATTCACCGGGATAGAAATAAAGGGACATTGGGACTGTCACAAAAGACATACATAGAGAAAGTCTTAAAGAAATATGGGATGCATAAATGTAGTCCTTCACCTGCACCTATAGTCAAGGGCGACAGATATGGGGATTTTCAATGCCCCAGGAACCAGTATGAGATCGATCAAATGAAAGCGGTTCCATATGCTTCAGCTGTCGGAAGCTTACAGTATGCTCAAGTGTGCACACGCCCTGACTTAGCATTTGTTACCGGGTTACTTGGCAGATTCCAGAGCAATCCTGGAATAGAACATTGGAAATTGATAAAGAAAGTCTTGCGTTATTTGCAAGGAACAAAAGGCCTCATGATGACATACAGAAGATCAGATTTACTCCATATAGTGGGGTATACAGATTCTGATTTTGCGGGAGATGATAGAAAGTCTACATCCGGATATGTATTCACTCTCGCAGGAGGAGCTATATCGTGGAAAAGCTCAAAGCAAACCGTCACTACATCGTCCACAATGTATGCCGAGTTTGTAGCATGTTATGAGGCTACGGGGCAGGTGAACTGGCTAAAGACGTTCATACCCGGTTTAAAAGTGGTTGACGACATCAATAGACCACTTAAGTTGTACTGCGATAATGAACCCGCAGTAACGTATGCCCACAACAATAAGTCAAGTGGTGCTGCCAAACACATTGACATAAAGTAGTATGTTGTGAAAGATAAAGTTTGGGATCAAATTATAAGTCTTGAGCACATAAGTACCGCAAAGATGTTAGCGGATCCGCTTACTAAAGACTTACCACCCAACGTGTTCAGAGAACATGTAGCTGGCATGGGTTTAAGGGAAAGCCTATTATTCCTGGACTAAAAGATGGCCCAAAAGATTAAAGTAACTATTTCAGAACAGAGAGGTGTATTGTAGCTGTTGAATCTATCGGCGATTGACCGTGACGATGAGACATGTTCTATGCACTAATCTGTGATGGAATGTGTAAAGGCAAAAGTAATTAAAGATAAAGTATAGATTGAGATCAAGGGGGAGAATGTTAGAATGATCTCAGGGGCATTTGGCCCAACGGCCAAATGCCCCCTCTCACCTTGACCGCGCCCTGATCGGGGGCGCCCAGCCCAATAGGCTGGTGGGCCCCTGTCGCCAGCGCCATATAAAACAGAGGTGGGGGCCGGGGCGGCACGCACGACGAGGTTCACCGTGCCGCCACCTCCCCACCGACAAACCCTAGACCCGATCTAAGAGGGTGGCGCTCTAGCGACGGGAAGCACCACCGCCGTCTCCTTCACCGGATCTGCGCCGCCGCCGTCGCCGTCATCATTCTTCCCCGACCGTCGCTGCCCGTGCGCAGACCTCACCAACGAACCAGCGATGGCCGGCTCTTCATCCTCTACACCGGACGGTTGGTACCCCTCTCTCCCTCTCAGTGTATCACTCAAGAACCCGAACCCTAAAGATAAGAACCCTCTAGATCTAACCTAGGAGATCCTAAAGAGAGTACTAACATGAACAACCCAGATCCGGTGATCTTCTTCATCCTCAAGCTCCGTTTTGCCCGTCGTTGATTCGGGACTCCCTCGATCTGCACTGGCGACATTTTCTTGAGCTGCTTCGGCTTCGCCGGTGTCGGCACCACCTTCCTCGCCCTCTTCGTGCACGCCGGGCTCATCGAGGTTGTTCGCCCGAGCCTCGAGCTCCGCTGCACTCTTCGAGCTCACCGAGCACAACGGCTGTGGGCGCTGTGTCCTTCATCGACCTGCTTGCAGCAGACAGTGAGCACGTAGCGTTGTTGCCGCAGAAGAAGCGGCCCAAGGATGCCCCTGTGCGAGAGGTGGCTTGCATCTTGTGTGGCGACGTGAGGGGATTGGGAGGAGCAGCGCTACGGATTGGGGATCAAGTAGTGGCGGCTCAAGTGGTGCTCAGAAGAAATCATGAGATCTGGATCCTCCTCGGTTGAGGTCGGTGTGAGGAAAAACTTGGGTGCTGTGCTATTGCGGTTTGGACCTAGCTGGCTCAGGATTGATTTGGAAGAGAAGGCTGTGGTTCTTTTGTACTTGGTGTTCCTCTGTTGCACTCGGTCGGTGCATTTGGGTGGTTCTTGTACAACATTCTGCTTGACGAGCATCTCCGCCTCCTTAGTTTGTAGTTCTTACAAACCTTTGTGCTAGTGCTTCTAGTGTGGTGCATTAGCCGGGAATTTTGTGGTTTATCACTAAAATAAGAATCATGAGAGATAATAATGTAGACAAATCTGCTAGCCCTAGTATTTGCAAGCTGTGTGAAATTTTTAGCAAAATGATGCAACAGTAGCAACAACTAAAGGTAATTACAGAATTTTTAAGTATACACTTGAGCCTGACCTGATAAAATTATCAGGACAAGGGAATTATATTAACAGTTTTGCTATTGCACAGGCGACTGAAATTTTTTTTTATGTTTCAGTCATCTGAAATTGCACTCTCAATGAACTAAAATTGCAGCCCCCCTAAAAAAACAGATGCAACTTTTGGTGATTCAGAGTGCAACTTCAGGTGACCTGAAATTGCACTCTCAATCAACTAAAATTGCAGCCCCCCCTTCAAAAAAACATGTGCAACTTCAGATGATTCAAAGTGCAAGTTTAGGTGACTGAAAGATAAAAATATTTCAGTCGCCTGTGCAATAGTCTATCCCTTATATTAATTGGGCTCACCATGCTTGATTGATCCTGAGTTCTAGTGTTTATGAGAGCCTTCTTGTTACTGCTGAGGAAGAGGGGAAGGGATATGACATTAGCAACAGACAGATCAATGGCAAAGTACTAGTATGGTTGATGGGGAGCATGGAATCAGTTGTTTGTGAGCAAGTTGAAACTATGGCCAATGTCTCTGAGGTGTGGGCGCCTTGGAAAAGCAGTTTGCAGGAAAGTCAAATAAGATGCAAACCACTCGTATTATGCATGAGTTGACTAACTTAAAACAAGGCTCAAGATCTGTGATAGAGTATGCTAGTGAGATGAAGAGGTCGTATAGAGATCTGCATAATTACCATCCTTTTGAACCTATTGACAAGAAAGATTTGGCTATTCACCGTAAATGGTTTGAATCATTTGTGAGCAACCTTTTCTTGGATGGCTTAAATCTAGAATTTGATATTCGTCATCAGCTAGTCTTCTCTAAATAAGAATGTCCTAGTCTAGAAGACATTATTTCTAGTATTATGGACGAGGAGACTTGACTTGCTCATGATAAGGAGGATAGCCAAAGGAGTTCAAATGCCTGTGTAGCTCTTGGCATGCAACCATTCCATGCCTCCAACACCTCAAGTGGACAAGAAAAGAACAAATTGTTATGTGATTATTGCAAGCAAAAAGGGCACATCAAAGACAAGTGCTTCAAGCTACACGGTTATCCACCTGGGTAGCAGAAAGGGAAATCCCAGCCAGGGGGAGCTCAAGGTGGTTGGAGGAACAGAGCTAATCATGCTACATCAAAAGGGGGTGGTACCGAGCTCAAGGTGGTTCAAGCTACAGAGCTAATCATGCTACATCAAATCCAAGCTTAAACTCTCAGAAAGCTCATTCTCCACTCAAGATTCCTTGAAACCTGATTCTAGTTTTCATGTCATTTCTCAAGGTATGGAACTCCATCAAGCCCTTGCATCCACAACCCAATCTAAACCTTGGATTATTGACACCAGAGCCACAAATCACATGATAGGAGTCTCTGACCTATTACTTCTTACACACCATGCTCTGGTAAGAGCAAGGTCGTGTAGCTGATGGATCTACAGTACCAATCATAGGTCAAGAATCTATCTGATGCACTAAAACATTGTCCTTGTCACTAGTTTCACATGTTCCTAATTTCCCTGTCAACCTGTTATCTATCAGTTCTATTACAAAAATCACTTAAGTGTAGAGGATAGTTTGATCCTACCTGCTGTGCTTTTCAGGAGCTAGAGATAGGGAGACTTCTTGGGACTGGGACCGTGCATGATGGATTCTACTATCTTGATGAAGGTAATGATGAAGTTGCTCTTGCAACCTGTATGTCTCCTAGTCAAAAGTTAATACTTCACCATCGCAGACTTGGACATCTCTCTTTTGCTATTTTATCTTGTATGTATCCCTCTTTGTTTAAGTCTTGCCTATGGAATTCCTTGTATGTGACTCATGTGAATTGGCCAAACATACAAGGGGTACCTATCCCAGTAGCAGTTTAAAGAGTAATAAACCTTTTAAAGTAATTCACTCTGATACTTTAGTCGCTATACTTGGCATGAAAGTGATGTATTCTCTATTTTTAAAGATTTGTGTGCTTTCATCCAAAATTAGTTTGGAGGAACTATTAAAACGTTACAGTCTGATAATGGTATAGAATATGTTAACCAGGAGTTTGGGCAGTTCCTTGTCTCCAATGGCATTGAACATTAAACCACTTGTATTAACACTCTTGAACAAAATAGTGTTGCAGAACGAAAAAACGGACATTTGCTTGAGGTTGCTTGTTCACTTATGTTCGCAATGAATGTTCATAAGTTTTTTGGGGGCAAGCAATTAAGACTACAACATATATCATAAATCGTATGCCACTTAGTGTTCTTCATCATAAGACTCCTACTGAGTGTTTTTTAAAAACAAATGATTTTGTGGTTTCTCCAAAGGTTTTTGGGTGTGTATGTTTTGTTCATGACTATAGGAATTTTGTTGGGAAACTTGATCCTTGTGTTGTTAAATGTGTTTTTGTGGGTTATTCTCCTTCTCAAAATGGTACAGGTGTTGGTGTCCTTTTGAACATTGCTTCTTTGTGAGTATGGATGTAACTTTTTGCGGAAATGAATCTTATTATGGACCAAGCAATGAAATTGTTTTACCTTATCCCCACATGAAGTGCAACAAGAGGGGGAGAGTAACAGTAGACACTACTACAGAAAAGGTCATCACAGACGGTTCGAAAACGTCATCACAGACGGTTTTGTGAACCGTCTGTATTTATGGGTCAGTGATAATCGAAGGTCATCACAGACGGTTTTAAGTTAAAAACCGTCTGTGATACTTATTATCACAGACGGTTTTTGAGTAAAAACCGTCTATGATAGCTGATCATCACAAACGGTTTTTAGTTAAAACCGTCTGTGATATCTGATAATCACAGACGGTTTTTAAGTAAAAACCGTCTGTGATTATCAGCTATCACAGACGGTTTTTACTCAAAAACCGTCTGTGATATTCTCTTCAACCCCTAAATATATTTCTGTTTATTGGCTAGCCTTAGGAAATGCTAGCCATGCCCTCTGAAACAAGCAGATAATCACAGACATAAAACATATACAATTCACACATCTCATTTCATTTCAGATACATTTCACATCTCAATTCATTTCACAGATATAAAACATCCAATTGACAATGCACTTCATTTCACAAACATAAAGCATCCATTTCGCAAATCAATTCATTGAATTGAAATAAAATATCCATTAACAAATACACAATTGTAAAAGATCTACACTGCATTTGCACTTAGAATTACAATAAAAAATCATTCTGGACAGTGGAACTCTCCATCTGATCTTACGACTTTAGTCCACAAAAACCAAATGAACTCTCCTCGAATTTTTGCAAAATTCGGCTGTTTCAATGCAGATGTAGAGATGGGCGCAGCCTGTCGATAGGAATATCAACGCACGCACATATAAAACTTGACATGTATGAAATAAATGTGGAAAGATTGACAAACCTTAGGAGTGGAGATTTTGCTGGAATCGAGGAGTAGTCTCATATGGTGGCACACGTAGTATCCACACGTGTTGCCCGGCTGCTGCTGGTGGCACTGCAAAAAATAGAATGTGTTAAATCAAGTGGCATTACTACTAAGTATTGTATATGATTAATTAATGTGTAGCTAGCCAATACCCGAAAATTGCGATCATGTTTCAAGGGCTTGGCAGCTGTCGTCGAGCCACTTGTTTGTTGAACGTATGTGACGAACGACCTTCGTTATTTGAAAAAGTTAGATTAGTCATTCGGAAGGAAAGAAAGAGTACAATGTACTTACCTATCGAGTATTTCGGCGATAGCTGTGTACTTGGATTTGTTCTTACTTAGAGAATCAAGGTATATAGCCTTGTTCCATTTTGGTATAATTACAATTAAAATCCAATGGAAGTTCTCATTGTATGGCATAAGAACAAATTCCTTATCGTGGTGAGCCAGCAGTGCTTTTGTAATATAGTCCTCGACGAAGGATGCATTCTCGTTGATGGTATCAATGGCGACCAAGCGTGGGTCCAGGAAACCAATTGGTGATTTCGATGATCTAGCTTCGGTCAGCATGAATCTATATATATACACAGAAAAGCAACAAATTGTGATATATATCGGTATTACGTGAACAGAGACTGTGATTGTACAGACTTACAGCGTCCAGCATCGAACGAGTGAGGCGTCGAGAGCGTTGAGCATGAAAACAGCAAATATATCGTCAAAGGTAACCGGGAAGACACATTCCTGAACTTCGTGCAAGAAATGTTCCGGCTTGAATTTGACCATGATACCTGAGCGCCGTTCTGCCTCTGGTCTATTGGACTGTTTCATATACCAAGTGTGGAATCTTTGGCAACCAAGTCCTAGCTTTGTGAGGTGCTCTTGCGGGAATATCATCGGCTCGCCTAGCACGAATTTGCGGGCCAATGGCAGGTACGAGATATCGTCATCATCCTTCATCTTTGATTTGCCATGGCCACTGCCTCGACTGCAGGTCGACTTCATGGTAGTCGATTGTAATGGTACAGACGGTGCAAGTTGCTTTGGCGAGAATAGCACCCGTGGAGATAGCACCGGTGTAGGTAGCTTTGCTTCGCACTGCCCGTGTGGAGATGGCACCAGTGCATGTTGCTATGGTTCGCACTGCACTTCTGGTCCTGCCACCGGTGAAGAAGCCTCCAGGGAGATGTCGCTTTTGGGCCACTGGATGAATGTTCCAATGGCCTGTCCTAGAGTCACGATCTCGTCGTTGGGGGGCTTCGGTAGCGGGACCACCTCAAAATTGTCATACACACCATCCACATTAACTTTTGCGAAGGCTGGTGCTAAAGCTTGACCGTGCACCATGGCCCCGATACCAGACGAATATGCCTGGCCCCAAGCAGCGTACAAGGGAATGGAGCCATATCTCATTACGAGCCTGCACTTCGTAGGCTCCTACATAACGATACAAAATTAGCTACTCGAATAGGCCTATCAATGGAGCAAGCATTCGAGAGATAATAATTATTACCAGGATGTCGTCCACAGGAAATTTGGCCTGGGTTTGCGTCGGATTGGACGCGCAGCTACTCGGATAGTTGTGCGGGCTAGCTAGCACAGGAGCGGCAGTAGCGGCCTGCTGACTTTCTGTCTGTTTCCGCACCTCATCTCTGATTACATCAGCCATCTGAGCTAATAGCTCCTCTCTAAGAGATTCCTTGATCTCTTCTCGTAGCTGTGCGTCATGCTCGGCTTTGTTTCTCTTCCTACGCCGATACATCCCGGAGTCATCTTGGAAACCATGTTTCCAAGGAACGTAAAGCCCAAGGCCTCTCGTACGACCCGGGTGCTCCTTGTTTCCCAGGGCCACGGAGAGCATATCATTCTCCCTTGTTCCCTGGAATGATCCCAGGGTAGATTCAAAACTCAGCTCTTCCTGCAAGAGCACAAAATGTTATTTCAATTCGTACGAAGTTGTGGAGTAATTACAAGCTACGTAGTTCTATCGATATCTTACCAGGCGCTGGGACACTTGCTGGTTTGCAGGGTTTCGAAAGGAGACGTCCCCCGATATCGTTGTAGATGACCTTGCTCTAATCCAATTTTGAGCGCGGTCATCCGGGATATTGGAAAACGGCGGGGCGATGTCCTGTGCAGCTACCAGGTCATCCTCCTTCCTCCACTGCGGGATTTTACCCGCATACCCAGCTATGCCAAGTCTGTGGGGGTGTGTGTTTTTTGCCTGGAGGGCCTTATGCGCCGTACTTGTACTTTTGAAATCTTCGGACATCTTCATCGCCTTGAACTCTTCCCATTGTGGTTCCAGGAATGGGTATTTATGAAAAGGCGTTTCGTCCGTCTCCACGTATTTCCTGACAAGCGTGCTCTTGAAGTTCTTCCATGCTTTGCACGCCGCTAGGTAGGTTTGTCGTTGCACAGCGCATAGGTGTTCTTCTAGGAACTCGAACGATGCCAAAATTTCGGTCCATAGTTCACGTTTTCGAGTGTCAGGCACGTTCTTCCACAAATTGTATGTGATCTCAATTCGTTCTTGTGCAACTATTCCGACCAGGCTTCGGAATGCGTTTACCGCTTTTTGAGGAAGGATAGGGACCCCAGATGCGTTTACCGCTGTGATGGTCTGTCGGCCCTCAGGCTTCTTCGATAGCCCTCTTCCTTGGCGTCTTGATGTTGGAGCGGACGCCTCCGGCGATGATGTTGAAGAATGCGCAGGTGACATGTTGCTCATTCTGTGGGTCTATTAAGATAAGATGAGAAAATGATCATATTGAATTGGAAGAGAGGAGAGGAGTAGAGGGGAGGGGGAGAAGGGAGGGGGTGATATGGACATAGAGAGGGGGTGATGTGCCTATCTTAGCACCTACTTTAGTTGCTAATACTATAAACCAAATAGCAAAGTCCCTAAACTAGTGTATCCGATTCATTGAACGGGAACACTAGAGTATGTCACTTGCTTCATTTGTTGTTTTTTTGGCTAGATACATGGAGCATTTGGGTGGAAAGATGAACTGTTTCGTCAGGCGCATGACTGCCAATTCGAATCATAGCATAGCATCCGAGGCACATCCGAGGTCTGCTGCTGTGTCTTGAGGAATGCCAAGAGCTGGTCTTCAGATGTGGCATTCCTCAAGACACAGCAGCAGGCCTCGGATGTGCCTCGGATGCTATGCTCCATCTGATGACCAGCTCTTGGCATTCCTCAAGACACAGCAGCAGACCTCGGATGTGCCTCGGATGCTATGCTATGCTTCGAATTGGCAGTCATGCGCCTGACGAAACAGTTCATCTTTCCACCCAAATGGTCCATGTATCTTTTGCAACAATCGCAAGATTTCTTTATCTGGGAACCTCATCCACAACATTCTCCACTCCGACAATCCTTCTTTTTCCCGCAAAATTCAAGGCAATTTTATTACAAAAGTGCAAAAAAAAGACATTCCCAGATTATTCGGTGAGCAGCCAACATCTTTGATGAGCGACTATCCATATGCTTCTTCCCACTTCTTTTCTTCATCTCTGGTCTCTGGATCACGTACGCTAGTAGCGATGATTCAAAAAAAGACATTTCCAGATTATTCGGTGAGCAGCCGACATCTTCGATGAGCGACTATCCATCTGCTTCTTCCCACTTCTTTTCTTCATCTCTGGTCTCTGGATCACGTACGCTAATCATCGCTACTGGCGTACGTGATCCAGAGACCAGAGATGAAGAAAAGAAGTGGGAAGAAGCAGATGGATAGTCGCTCATCGAAGATGTCGGCTATATCGGCTGCTCACGAAGAATCTGGGAATGTCTTTTTTTTGCACTTTTGTAATAAAATTGCCTTGCATTTTAGAAGGAAAAAGAAGGATTGTGGGAGTGGACATCACATCTCGGCAGTAGTCGGCATATACTATTACTACAAGGTCTCTAAACAAAGTTCTATGAAGCAAATGACACAAACTAGTGCATCCGGTTCATTGAACGGGAACACTCAAGTGTGTCACTTACTTCATGCCCCTTGAAGGTCTATGTGGCATATACACTATAGTGGTCCTTGATTGGTTAATTTGTGCTCTCAAATTGTAGGGTTGCACAAGATTAATCTTGGCCGTCCCGCTACTAAATTAGGAAGCAACAAAAGTGAAACATGACACAAACTAGTGTATCCGGTTCATTGAACGGGAACACTCGAGTGTGTCACTTACTTCATGCCCCTTGAAGGTCTATGTGGCATATACACTAGAGTGGTCCTTGATTGGTTAATTTGTGCTCTCAAATTGTAGGGTTGCACAAGATTAATCTTGGCCGTCCCGCTACTAAATGAGGAAGCAAGAAAAGTGAAACATGATAAGATGAGGAAGCAAGAAAAATGAAACATGATGCTCAATGTTAGGAAGAGAGGAGAGGAGTAGAGGGAAGGGGGAGAAGGGAGGGGGTGATGTGGACAGAGAGAGGGGTTATGTGCCTATACTATATACTAATACAACAAGCAATGTAATATGTACCAATGTAAACTAAGCAACTGCAGTAAACAATGTACCAATGTAGTATGTACCAAATAGCAAATTAAACTAAGTTACTGCAGTAAACAATGTACCAATGTAATATGTACCAAATAGCAAACTAATTAAGCTACTGCAGTAAACAATGTACCAATGTAGTATGTACCAAATAGCAAACTAATTAAGCTACTGCAGTAAACAATGTACCAATAGCAAACTAATTAAGCTATTACAGTAAACAATGTACCAATGTAATATGTACCAAATAGAAAACTAATTAAGCTACAGCAGTAAACAATGTACCAAATAGCAAACTAATTAAGCTACTGCAGTAAACAATGTACCAATGTAATATATACCAAATAGCAAACTAATTAAGCTACTGCAGTAAACAATGCTCACAATGCTCAAAACCATAGTCCATCACAGAAACTGCTCACAATACTCAAAACCCTAGTCCATCACAGAAAATGCTCACAATGCAGACGGTAATCGAGGGGAGGTGGCCGGCGAGGGGCTCGACGAGGGGCTCGGGGGAGGCGGCCGGCGACGGGCTCGGCGAGGGGCTTGGGGGAGGCGACCGGCGACGGGCTCGACGAGGGGCTCGGGGGAGGCGACCGGCAACGGGCTCGATGAGGGGCTCGGGGGAGGCGGCCGGCGACGGGCTCGACGAGGGGCTTGGGGGAGGCGGCCGGCGACGGGCTCGACGAGGGGTTCGGGGGAGGCGACCGGCGACGGGCTCGACGAGGGGCTCGGGGGAGGCGGCCGGCGACGGGCTCGGGGGAGGCGGCCGGCGACGGGCTCGACGGAGGCGGCCGGCGAGGGGCTCGGGGAGGCGGCCGACGAGGGTTCGGGGAGGCGGAGGCGACGACGGGCTCAAGATTTAATTAGATCTAGATCGAATAACTGCGCAGCGCACAGGGAAAACACTAGCCTGAGGGTATATATAGGGAGGTTATCACAGACGGTTCTAAACATAGAACCATCTGTGATAAATATCACAGACGGTTCTAAACATAGAACCGTCTGTGATAAATATCACAGACGGTTCTAAGTTTATAGCCGTCTGTGATAGTTATACTATCACAGACGGTTTTAAACTTAGAACCGTCTGTGATATTGATATCACAGACGGTGCTAAGATCAGAAAAGTCTGTGATAAGCCTTTGCGACTGTAGTTATTAAGACAACATCAATAACCACACCTGCATTCATATCCACCACCAAACAGCTGTATTCATATACAACACCAACCAGCTGCATTCATATCAACCATCACATGTACATCACACATATACATCACATATACATAAATGCCAATACACATATACATTTTCACATTTACATTTTCACATATACATTTTGTCACACATTTTCACATATACATCTCAAAATTGACTACATCACACATTTTCACATATACATCTCAAAATTGTCACACATTTTCACATATACATCTCAAAATTGTCACACATTTTCACATATACATTCTTATTGTACTTGCTTAATTATTTCCTTTAAAAATTAGCCCTTCATCATGATCAATGCGTACGTAACTAGTTTCGTCACGTTGTTCATCGTCGACCCTTATGCCATTTCCAAAAGGAGGTAACTCGTCAAATTGATTGTATTCCTCCTCGTCCACTACATTCTCCACTCCGACAATTCTCCTTTTTCCATGAAGAACTACATGGCGTTTCTTATTTGCCGGGTCGGTTACATAGAAAACTTGAACAACTTGATTGGCGAGTATGAATGATTCGTCTTTGTACCCGACACGTTGGAGGTCCACGGTCGTGACACCGTACTTGTCAACCTTCACCTGTGGGAGATGCACCCAACGGCAGCGAAATAAGGGGATCTTGAAAACCACATAGTCGAGCTCCCAAATCTCTTCTATGAAGCCATAGAACGAGTTTCTCGACCCATCGGTACTGAATGCATCTATGCGGACACCACTGTTCTGGTTAGTGCTCTTAACATCCTGAGACTGCGTATAGAATGTGTACCCATTTATGTCATATCCTTACCATGTCACAACTGTAAATGTCGGCCCTTTTGCCAACCATGTCAGCGTCTCACTCGGCGAGCTCCTAGCGATTTGCTACTTCAACCATTGGTTGAACCAACGGTTGTGTTGTCTCATGATCCAAACATCCGGCCGCTCTGGATTCTGTTGCCGAAGCACATCCTTGTGCTGGTCCACATAAGGCGCCACTTCAGTCATGTGTTGCAACACCGTGAAATGGGCTTGAGTATACGTGTCCATATCTGGAGTGATTGCTTTCCTTCCGATAGTTCCGAGACCCTTCAGCCTCCCCTCATGACAAGATTGAGGGACACCTATCGGTTGAATCTGAGCCATATAATCGACACAAAACTCAATGACCTCTTCGCTTGCATAACCTTCGACAATGCTGCCCTCCGGCCAAGAACGATTCCGTACGTAGGACTTGAGAATTCCCATGAACCTCTCAAATGGGTACATGCTACGTAGGAATACGGGCCCGCACATTTTTATTTCCCACACAACGTGAACAATGAGATGGACCATGATATTGAAAAACGAAGGAGGGAAATACATTTCAAGGTGACATAGAGTCATCACCACCTCGTCCTGCAGAGCATCTAGTCCTTCGGGATCGATGACCTTCTGAGCAATTGTGTTAAAGAAATAACATAGCCTCATGATTGTCTCTCGGACTTTGATCGGCAAAATATTTCTAATTGCAATAGGGAGCATCTGTGTCATCAGCACATGACAATCATGAGACTTCATGCCATTTAACTTCAAATCTTGCATCGAATCATGAGACCTGTGCGACTTTTGTAGTAAATTTGCATCTAATTGAAATTAATAAATTTGTCTTTAATTTGTGATCTCTTGTCTCAGTAGTTCTGTAGTTAAGTTATTAGAAGCAATGCGTACTTATATATTAACCTCTGATCATGAACAGAATATGATAGACAAAGGGACATCACAGACGGGTCTTGTTAAAAACCGTCTGTGAACATTAACAGACGGTTCTTAACAACAACCGTCTGTGATAGTCTACACAACACGGACGGTTTTTAATAAAAACCGTCTGTGATACTTTAGTATCACAGACGGTTCATCGGTAAGAATCGTCTGTGATACTCGTTTTATCCGACGCCACTAACACAGACGGTGTCCAAATTAAAACCGTATGTGTTAGTGTCAATCACAGACGGTTTGACAAAACCGTCTGTGATTGGCCGTCTAGTATTAGGCTTTCTGTAGTAGTGAGAGGTACTTGTGTGAGTTCCATTCTTATTCCTACTTCAAGTGCTTCTACTAATGGGCCTAATGGTGGTGGTAGTATTTTAAGTCAGGGGAAGGGAAAATTTAATGGGACTAGTGGTAATAATTGTCATGAAGACATGCAGGATGTGACGGAGACTTCATCACCACATTCATAGAATGTAGAGCCTCTTGTGCATGAGGACTTAGGTATCAATTCCTTTTCCCTTAGTCCAGTTGCTCTTACTAGCACCATAGGGCATGGTCATAATCAAGTGTCATCCTTTTCATCTCAATTCAATGATTTGCCTATTACTTTAAGAAAACCAGCTAGATCATCACAAATCCCAGCATACCTAAAAGGTTATGTAGGTTATAAGCATGACATTGCAAACTTTATCTCTTGTGAACATTACAACCCTTCCTTCTGTAGTTTCATTGCCTCTCTTGATTCTATGTCCATACCAAGTGACTGGAAAGTAGCTAAAGAGGACCCAAAGCGGAAGGTAGCTATGCTTGAAGAGATGATAGCTTTGGAGAAGAACAAAACATGGGAGCTTGTTGATCTACCACCAGTTAAACAACCTGTAGGTTGTAAGTGGGGTTTTACAGTTAAACATACTCTGGAGGGTAAAGTGGATAGGTACAAAGCTTGTCTTGTGGTAAAGGGATACACACAAACTTATGGGATTGATTATGAGGAGACATTTGCACCAGTGGTCAAGATGAATTTAGTAAGAACACTTTGGTCCTGTGCAGTCAATTTGGACTGGAACATTTACCAGATGGATGTGAAGAATGTCTTTCTTCATGGTGATCTTCAAGAAGAGGTATACATGCATATCCCACCAGGGTTTGAAACAAATCAAACCTCTGGAAAGGTGCTACATTTGCATCGTTCTTTATATGGTTTGAAGTAATCACCACGAGCTTAGTTTGATTGATTTAGATGGACAATACTCAAGAGAGGTTACTTTCAAAGTAATGCTGACCATACACTATTTTATAAGCACACTATAGGAAAAGTAGCAATTCTGATAGTATATGTGGATGATATTGTGATCACTAGAGATGATTCTAAGGAAATTTCATACCTAAAGCATCATCTTGCATAAGAGTTTGAAGTGAAGGATTTGCGATGCTTGAGGCATTTTCTTGGTATTGAGGTCTCTCAAGGGTCTAAGGGTATTGGATTTATTAAAAGAGACAAGCATGCTTGCATCTCGACCTGTAGCAACACCCATTGAACAAAATCGTCTCCTGAGTGGTGATACAGGGACACCGGTGGTCCGAGAATGTTATTAGAGGTTAGTTAGGAGACTTATATATCTTTCTCACACACGACCAGACATTGCCTTTGCAGTGAGTGTGGTTAGCCAGTTTATGCATGATCCTAGATCAACCTATATGAAAGCTATGTATAGGATATTGCGCTACCTTAAAAGCTACCTAGGAAAAGGTCTTTTATATACCCGTCAAGGGAATCTACAAATTGAATGTTATACCGATGCTGATTGGGCTGGCTCTTTGAATGACCAACGATCGACATCAAGATATTGCACATGTGTTGGAGGTAACTTGGTTTCATGAAGGAGCAAGAAACAAAGTGTTGTGGCACGTTCTACTGCAGAGGCTAAGTTCTGATCTATGGCTCATGATGTGTGTGAGCTATTGTACATGGTTGCTAATCTTGTTGACAGAACCAAAGGTGTTCAAGTGCAAGCCACTGATACTATACTGTGACAACAAAGCTGCTATCGACATTGCTAATAATCCTATACAACATGATCGAACAAAACATATCGAAATTGATCATCATTTTATTTAGGAAAAGCTTGATAGAGGGATAATTTGTCTACCATATATAAATGCAGCTAGTCAAGTGGCTGATGTTCTCATAAAGGGATTGCTAGAAAAATTATTTTCTATATTTTGTAGTAAGATGGGTCTATACGATGTGTTCACCCCATCTTGAGGGGAGTGTTGATGTGCCACTTTATAATTTAAGTGAATATATAGGGACTTAAGTGTGAAATGCAAAGACCATTATAATGAGAATACAGAGAGAGCTGGATAGAGGGATCTGGAAATTTCCCCCAAATGTCTCACCTCCTTCTTTCAACCCTAAATCCCCAAATACTCTAAAATCATCAAGGAAATCAACACCACATTTTCCTCTAACCGTACTTTCCATCGTGGATTTGCCACGATTGAGAGACTTGAATTACGTGGACGTCCTACCTCTATGAGGAACGGAATAAGAAACCGAAATGGCAAGTGATTGCATGATCATCCATTTGGCTTCCTGGATAAGTGTTTATGAGACCAACTCAAAAAAATGTCAGGCGGTGATTACTCCATTTGACTCTCCAGATAACTGCTCGTGACTAATGCCTACATAAATGTTTGACACACTATGTAGAAGATACTTCACAGCGCAAATATGCCTAACCAGTGGCCGCCATTGCAAACCTCTCATGGTAGTGAGATTGCTTCATATGTAATTCAGATTCTCTCACAGTTCCCATCGTCCGTCACCAAGCCCTTTGTGCCATTGATTGTGATAATCAATTAAATTACTTGTGAAAAAAACCATGTCAATTGCTCATACACCATGTAAATTGCTCTTAAGATCACTACATTGCCAGCTAAACCGATAACATTTCAACTGACATTTCATAGCACTGACATTTCATAGCACTCACAATCACAAATCACGCGGATGCAATTGGCCGAACTGAAGGATATTCTTCCTATTAGTTCCTCAATCAGCAACCAACAGCCGCTACTCCTCGTTGCCTCCCTGTCTAGGCGCAGGGCCAGTGGCGGAGCTAGGATTTAATTATGCCCTGAGATTAGTGGTGGGATGATTTAGGCTATCTGCATTAGACCATGAAAATGTTACCCAGGCTGGACTGAATTTACCCGGACTGTACACTAGATATTTTTCTACACCCTGGGTTGAAGCCTACCCTATCTGGAGTGTGGCTCCGCCCCTGCACACGGCTGAACCGTGCAGGCTGCCCCATGCATGTCCGCGTGCTTCTCCTGCCCGGGAGCCGCCCATGCAAAAGAACATTTCAATTTGCAAATGGTAATCATAAGGGTTTGTACGATTAGAGGGATATTTGCTTTTACCAGCTTACCCTTCTTATTCTAATTTGATAGAGATATGAAATTACTTATCTAATCTTCAACATAATCTTTAAGTTAATACCTATCCCACAGTTTAATTACCTTTACATAGGTACCTTTAATAGTGGATTATCGGATTGAACTTTCCAAGCACCGGAGAAAGTCTCCTTTTGGCCATAAGTTGTCAACTCTACCTTTATAACCTTACCTTCTGTGTACATACAAAAGTTTTTTACGACAACATCTGGATTTCTCCCCTCAATGTGAACAATGTCAATGGCATATTGTGGTGCGACTGTGCTCTGTTCACCATACCTCCAAAAACAAAATACAAAACCAAAATTTGAGTGAAATAGGAAGAACTGAAGAAACTAAGTTCTCATTATACGTCCTTCTGATCCACTTCAAAATGGTATTGACATGAATAAGGTTACTGCGAGAAGAAATCAACTCTATGGTTGATCCAGAAATATGATTATGTCAAGTCGAATCTACAGTTATACACACATCAACGTGTAAAATGGTATTTGCAAAGAATACTATTCATAAAAAAATTATCACAATAACTAGATAGAAAAAGTATTAGCTAAAATATATTAAGCGAACCAAGAGCATGCAAAGAACTAATAGATTTGTTGAAGATCAGAGTAGAAAACCATACGACAGCTTTTCAGTAGTTCAAATCATTGAGCAAACAATACCAAGTGACCCATGTTAACAAGTTATACATCTCTCAGGTTAATTTCCTACTCGTCCTTCCGTGTTGGCTGATGCTTACAAGCAGCAACTTGGCTGGTATCCAGCTGCGACTGCATTAGGCGATTCAGAATCAGAACCCTCGCACATTGTTTTTTGAGAGACCATGTGGAGGTCCTCCCGTGTGTGTGATGAGTTATTGACATAAGATTAGCTAAGTCGAGTTTGGTTTGAGTGGTTTGGACCTTGACGTTGCGTGGTGCAATGGGCTCGGTCGGACTGTGGTCAAACTTGGTCATATGGGCTTAGGACGCTGATTCCTTGGTTTGACAAGTTTGGACTTCATCCGTGGTAAGTATGATGGTATGTATGCTTTCATGTATCGAGCGGTGCTATGTAACGTGTTTCTTGTCTGTGTGGCTGCAGGACATCGAGACGGAGTCGTGGCGAGACACGGAGGACCGGACTAGGCGCAGGTGGCGCTGAGGTCAGAACGGTCGGGATGTGTCGAAGACGACGTGGACTCAAGGTGGAGTCGTGGCGAGGCACGGTGGACCGGACTAGGCGCAGGTGGCGCTGAGGTCAGAACGGTCGAGGTGTGCCGAAGACGGCGAAGCTGCGTGGCTTGCAGGGCAAGGAATGAGGAAGCTTCCTGGAAGGTGCGCGAGGGGCGTTTCAGTAAAAACGCAAAGCTGCACTAAAGGAAGTGGATTGTGGGTAAAGCGCAAAGGCTAAATGGGTAAAGCACTTGGTGAACCCATTAGTGGAGGCTATAAATAGAGAGGGAGATGGTGTGCTGAATTTTTTGAGAGAGTGAATGTAAAAGTTAGGGTTCCATTTGGGTCTCTCCATGTGTGTATGTGTGTGTTCCTCCCAAGAAGCATGTGTGGCTCTTGGTGTTCTTGAGGATTAAGAGGGAGTGGATGGATTGAGATTTCTTGTAATCATTCCTCCGAATGTCCATGCGTATGGGGACGTAGTTCTTTGTATCTCGTGTTTATGATATCTTGTGTTTGATCTCTTCTGTGTTTGTGCCCCTATTTTTTCTTCTTAGTTTTTGATGTGAGGCTGCAGTTTGTGCTTACTCTATGTGTACTTCCGTGAGTATTTTGTTTGCAGCCGAGTCATGTTGTTTGGTTAGTTGTTCACTTCTTCAACGGATTGCTCTGTACTATCAAGCTTTCATTTCTCTGGTCTTTAGTCCTTTCAGCAAGTATTAAATTAGCTCTTTGCATTTCATCTTGTCCTTGGTAATTAATTCCCTAGTTTACTTTGTCTTGGCTTGTGATTTTTTACTTCCTGAAGAAGCTTGCTTGCTATGTACGTTTGTTGATCAAAGGTTCACCAACTTTTTGACGTGAGATTCCTTCACGTACACACTATTCCGAACTGCTTCTTTTTGCTAAAGTTCTAGTATTAACTCTTTGGACAAGCAGTGCTCTTAGGCTTTTTCGGTTCATTTTTTTTATGCTTGGTCGGCAGCAGCATTAAGTGCTGTGTTCCCTTGCTTGGTTGGCAATTTGAATCTCTTTGATGCTCTTATTTTTTCGGCCAGCAAGCGAGCAGTATAAGCCAACAATTCGGCAGCAGTACACTGCCTTATGGCCAGTATTTCTCTTCATTGCCGATTCCTTTCATCCTTTTTGTTTGCTCTGGTAAACTCCCTGCCAGCTGAACTGCACTCCTGTAGGACTGCTAGTACTTGGTTTCTCCAGTTTGTTTCTTCTTTTTGGTTCCCCTTTTTCTTTTGACTGTCCACTTCTTTTAGTTGGCTTTTCTTCAGTTTTAGTAGGTACTTGTGGGGGCAAGTTTTAAAGTCGACATTCACCCCCCTCTGTCGCCATTTCGGTCTAACATTTTTCTAGGTGATGGGACTCGATCAGAGCCGGGCGCCGCTGACTACTAGCTCGTTTTAATGAGGATGATATGTGTTAGTGACTAGCTAGTGTCTTATTAGCTTTCTTGTGCCAGTGATGTTCCATATATTAGCTGGAGTCGACTAATGTATAGCAAATCCGTAGTTTTTTCGCAAGGCTAGTTCGTCGGCAAGTAGATTTTGTTTTTGCAGTGAGAAAATGCATGTTACAGGGTTCACTATCATAACAAGAGCGCCAATTCTCATGTATTTCCGTATTACAGTCATTGCTTTTATCGCTTACTGAGAATTCTGCAATTTTTTAGCACGGAACTTAAGAAATCGGTGTTAAAATCTCGAGAAAATATTAAGAAGTCGATGTGGTCAGAATCCAGAAGCCTGAGCCCCTGCCTCACAGCGCTCATGGGATATTGAGTAATTAATATTTGCACCACTACTCATTGTGAGGTAGGTATCGACACCCCAGCGATTGAATATTTAACCTGGGGCACTCACAGGCTGTAGCAGATTGAAGCTTTAGCACCCATACTGCACAGTGCTCCATGTTCCAATTTTCACCTTCAATTTGACACAAATGAGAACCTATGAGACTCGGTGAAATTGGGAATAAACTCCAAATTAATTAGAAAAAGGAGAACTCCAAATACTGAAAGAACTTAACAGGTTACTCAAAGACGGCCAAGCTAGTGGTAAGGCAACAACGAATCACGACTACAAACATTTCCAAAGAGAACTCACCTCATTACTAAGTTCTCGGTACCTCCCAAGCCTTCGTGCAGTTAATTTGCACAATGCATCTCAGGAATGAGGAATGTTAATTATGTTCTTGTCTACTTGCATTTCACATTTTTCTTGAGGTTTCAATGCACATTGATATGCTCCTTTTAAGGCCATCGGTTTTGTGATGATGCTGCACAAACACAACGCACAACATACCTACCAATACATGCTATGTCAATATCATATCCTGGCAGCAAAAGATTTGTCAAGATATTGCACAAGGAAACTTTGTGATTTTTATGAATTGCATTAATGAGGAAAACATGCTACACCAATTAAGATGAAAGCAGATCAGCTGCAGTCCTGTATTGTCTATATGCCGTGCAGACCTTATGTTGCACACATTCCTCGCATCAAGTTTTCTTTCTGAGAGCAACTCTACGCCGAGTATTCATGCATAGTTTAGCTACAATGCAGCACATAGTTTAGCAGTTTCATAAGTGTTGCAATGTAGGTTATTGCCACTGCTTTTGAGAACAGTTTAAGTGACTTGTTTGAGAATGCAAGACCATGGTGGGTGTACACATCCCAGGGACAGAATTCTCAATGCCCAGGCCCCATGGGCAACGAGCCCATGTGTATATAGCACTCTACTTATATTTTTATCTTCGCTTTATGTAAAAGAGATAATCCAAAGATGCTATGTTTGTACCCGGTAAACATAACATGCTGCTATATATAGCAGAGCTCAGTATCGGACTATGTCCACGAGACCACGACTCCACGCAAGCCAGATGGGCTGCACTATTGTTCAAACTAGGTGTTATAGTCGGACTATGGGACACTTTCTTTAACTGCAGGCCCCCTTATCAGGTTAAACTGAAAGCAAAATGATCAAATTTATCCATTAATCAAGTAGTACAGACTACAGAGACATTTCACGTCAATTAGCAGAGACATTTCACGTCAATTAGCATGACATATTAAGAAGGAACATTTGTATGGCTGGCAGTTTGGTCAGCCATGCACGGTATCAGCAGAGCACCTGAGGACAGCTCCAGCTCATGGCTTTTGGTTCTAGCACAGGCGCTTGTGCGAATAAACCGAATGCTGATAAACTGTTTTGAAACGATGAAGAAGAAATCATCTCATTTGTTTATTGAGAGAAAACCATAGCAATAAGCTCAAAAGAACAGGACCAAAAACAACAAATACCACATAGAACTTACTCGTCGGTCATCTGGATCGAGGTCTTACTTTGGTCTTCGGAAGTGAATTAATAACATTATAGCAAGTGAGTTCCTGGTACCTCCCAGTCCTACTATCTTGATGGACCAAAGGTATGTCGTTATCCTGAATTTACTGGCTATCATTTTTCCCTCCCTGAGCTATTTGGTCCGGTGGTGATGTGGTCTCTCTCGTCAAGTCCTGATACTCTTTCTTGCCCGCTATTTCAAGAAAATGTGGCTGTCCATGCAAATGGTTCACCGCATACCCGTATATAACTCATCTCCAGTGAACGTGTCCATTTTTTTCGTCATCACTACCTTTTTTGTAGTCGTCTTTATGGCGATGTACAGAAGTTCTGTCATTGCTTGCTATGTATAATGAACTGTATTATGAATTATAAATAATGACGCTTTATACATCACTACTACAGAAATCGACATTACAGACGGTTCAGAAATGTCATCACAGACGGTTTTCTGAACCGTCTGAATTTATGGGTCAGTGATGATCGAAGGTTATCACAGACGGTTTTCGAACCGTCTGTGATTATTAGATATCACAGACGGTTTTTAATTAAAAACCGTCTGTGATTATCAGATATCACAGACGGTTTTTAATTAAAAACCGTCTGTGATATCTAATAATCACAGACCGTTTTTAATGAAAACCCGTCTGTGATACATATCACAGACGGTTTTTACTTAAAAACCGTCTGTGATATTCCTTCCTCCTAAACCAAAATCTATTTCTGTTTATTGGCTAGCCTCAGGAAATGCTAGCCATGCCCTCTGAAACAAGCAGATAATCACAGACAAAAAACATACAATTCACACATCTCATTTGCTTTCAGGTACATTTCGCAGACATAAAACATCCAATTGACATCGCACTTCATCTCACAGACATAAAGCATGCATCCATTTCGCAAATCAATTAATTGAATTGAACTGAAATATCCATTAACAAATGCACAGTTACAAAAGATCTACACTGCATTTACACTTAGTGATAAGACCAATAGGAAATCAGTGTGCGCAGTGGAACCGTCCTTCTGGCTGTATGACTTGAGTCAGCAAAAAGAACGCTAACTCTGATTGAACCTCTCGAAGCTCAGACTGTTTCAATGCAGTTGACGGGATTGATACAGCCTGTCGATAGGAATATCAATGTACATATATATGTAACGTGATAAGTATGAAGTAATTATGGGAAGAGTGACAAACCTTGCGATTGGTGACCCTCGAGGAATCGAGGAGTAGTTCCATATGTTGGCAAACGTAGTATCCACATGTGTTGCCCGGCTGCTGCTGGTGGCACTGCAAAAAATGGAATGTGTTAGTTCAAAAGGCATTAGTACCATCTGTTGCATAGGATTAATTAATGTGAAATAGCGAATACCTTAAAATCTCGAACATGTGTCAGCAGGCCGTTGGCCCCGCGCTTCGAGTCACCTCCCTTTTCAATGTACATCGCGAACGCCCTACGTAATTCGAAAAGGTTAACCTTAATCATTCGGAAGGAAAGAAAGAGTACAATGTAGATATGTATGGGGAATATGTGCTTACCTATCGATTACTTGGCCGACAATTGTGAAGTCCATTTTATTCTTACTTAGGGAATCAAGGTAATATACCTTGTTCCATTTTGGTACAATTACTATTAAAATCCAATGAAAGCTCTGATTGAAGGGCATAAGTACATAGTCCTTATTGCGACAACTCAGCAGGCCTGATGCAATGTACCTCTCGACGAGGGATGCCTCCACGTCGATGGTAGTCTTGGCGACCAATTGTGGGTCCAAGAAACCAGCTGATGAGTTCGATACTCTAGCTTTAATCAGCATGTGTCTATATATATACACACGAAAGCAAAAAATTAGATATGGCATTTATCGGTATGACATTAACGGAGACTGTGATTGTACACACTTACAGCGTCCAGCATCGAACGATTGAGACGTCAAGAGCGTTGAGCATGAACAGCTTGAATAAATCCTCAAAGGCGACCACGAATGTACACTCTTGAAGATTGTGGTGTAAATCTTCCTCGGAGAATTTGACAGTGATACTTGAAGTCCGTTCTCCCTCTGGCTTATTGGACTGCTGCATATACCACGTGTGCAATTGCATGCAACTATATGGTAGCTTTTGGAGGGCTTTTTGCTCGAGCAACGGCTCGCCAAGCACGAATTTGCGGGCCAAAGGGTGGTACGGAAGATCATCATTGGTCTTCTTTGCTTTGCCCTTGCTGGCCTTGCTGCCTCGGCTATGGG
Source organism: Dendrocalamus latiflorus (assembly GCA_017311315.1). Classification (NCBI taxonomy): domain Eukaryota; kingdom Viridiplantae; phylum Streptophyta; class Magnoliopsida; order Poales; family Poaceae; genus Dendrocalamus; species Dendrocalamus latiflorus. Next base: position 28,369,155 of record CM029658.1, on the reverse strand, counting down.
TCGACTTCACGGAAGTCGACTTTGAAGGTAGCAGCGGTGCAAGTTGCTCTGGCGAGAATAGGGCCCGTGGAGATAGCACCGTTGTAGTATCCGGTGGTGGAACCGACTGGTCTTGTACTGGAGATGGCACCAGTGCATGTTGCTCTGGTCCTGCCACCGGTGAAGAAGCCTCCAGGAAGATGTCGCTTTTGGGCCACTGGATGAATGTTCCAATGGCCTGTCCTAGAGTCACGATCTCGTCGTTGGGGGGCTTCGGTAGCGGGACCACCTCAAAATTGACATACACACCATCCACATTAACTTTTGCGAAGCCTGGCGCTAAAGCTTGGCCATGCACCATGGCCCCGTTACCAGACGAATATGCCTGGCCCCAAGCAGCGTACAAGGGAATGGCGCCATATCTCACTTGGAGCTTGCAGTTCGTAGGCTCCTACATAACGATACAAAATTAGCTACTCGAATAGGCCTACCAATGGAGCAAGCATTCGAGAGGTAATAATTATTACCAGGATGTCGTCCACAGGAAATTTGGACTGGGTATGCGTCGGATTGGACGCGCAGCTACTCGGACGGTTGTGCGGGCTACCTAGCATAGCAGCGGCGGTGGCGGCCTGCTGACTTTCTGTCTGTTTCCGCACCTCTTCTCTGATTACTTCACCCATCTGAGCAAATAGCTCCTCTCGAAGAGATTCCTTGATCTCTTCTCGTAGCTGCTCCTCACGCTCGGCTTTGTTTCTCTTCCTACGCCGATACATTCCGGAGTCATCTTGGAAACCATGTTTCCAAGGAACGTAAAGCCCAAGGCCTCTCGTACGACCCGGGTGCTCCTTGTTTCCCAGGGCCACGGAGAGCATATCATTCTCCCTTGTTCCCTGGAATGATCCCAGGGTAGATTCAAAACTCAGCTCTTCCTGCAAGAGCACGACATGTCATTTCAATTCGTACGAAGTTGTGGAGTAATTACAAGCTACGTAGTTCGATCGATATCTTACCAGGCGCTGGGACACTTGCTGGTCTGCAGGGTTTCGAAAGGAGACGTCCCCCGATGTCGTTGTAGATGACCTTGCTCTAAGCCAATTTCGAGCGCGGTCATCCGGGATATTGGAAAACGGCGGGGCGATGTCCTCTGCAGCTGCCAGCTCATCCTCCAACCTCCACTGCGGGATTTTACCCGCATACCCAGCTGTGCCAAGTCTGTGGGGGTGCGTGTTTTTTGCCTGGAGGGCCTTGTGCGCCACACTTGTACTTTTGAATTCTTCGGTCGTTTTCATCGCCTTGAACTCTTCCCATTGTGATTCCAGGAATGGGTATTTAGTAAAAGGCGTTTCGTCCGTCTCCACGTATTTCCTGACAAGCGTGCTCTTGAAGTTCTTCCATGCTTTGCACGCCGCTGGGTAGGTTTGTCGTTCCACAGCGTGTAAGTGTTCTTCTGGGAACTCGAACGATGCCAAGATTTCGGTCCACAGGTCACGTTTCCGAGTGTCAGGCACGTTCTTCCACGAATTGTATGTGATCTCAATTCGTTGTCGTGCAACTATTCCGACCATGGTTCGGAATGCGTTTACCGCTTGCTTAGGAAGGATAGGGACCCCAGCTGCGTTTACCGCTGTGATGGTCTGTCGGCTCTGAGGCTTCTTTGATAGCCCTCTTCCTTGGCATCTTGATGTTGGAGCGGACGCCTCCGGCGATGATGATGAAGAATGCGCGGGTGACATGTTGCTCATTTTGTGGCCGGCGAGGGGCTCGACGGAGGCGGCCGGCGAGGGGCTCGGGGAGGCGGTCGACGAGGGTTCGGGGAGGCGGAGGCGACGAGGGGGTCGACGGAGGCGGTCGACGAGGGGCTCGGGGAGGCCGAGGCGACGAGGGGCTCGACGAAGGCGGCCGGCGAGGGGCTCGGGGAGGCCGAGGCGACGAGGGGCTCGACGAAGGCGGCCGGCGAGGGGCTCGGGGAGGCGGTCGACGAGGGTTCGGGGAGGCGGAGGCGACGAGGGGCTCGAGGAGGCGGAGGCGACGAGGGGCTCGACGGAGGCGGCCGGCGAGGGGCTCGAGGAGGCGGCCGACGAGGGTTCGGGGAGGCGGAGGCGACGACGGGCTCGGGATTTACTTGGATCTAGATCGAATAACTGCGCAGCGCACAGGGAAAACCCTAGCCAGAGGGTATATATAGGGAGGTTATCACAGACGGTTCTAACTCAAAAACCGTCTGTGATATTAATATCACAGACGGTTCCAAGTCTAAAACCGCCTGTGATAGTATAAATATCACAGACGGTTCTAAGTGTATAACCGTCTGTGATAGTCATATTATCACAGACGGTTTTAAACTTAGAACCGTCTGTTTTATTGATATCACAGACGGTTCTAAGTTTAAAACCGTCTGTGATAAGCCTTTGCGACTGTAGTTATTAAGACAACACCAATAACCACAGCTGCATTCATATCCACCACCAAACAGCTGCATTCATATACAACACCAACCAGCTGCATTCATATCAACCATCACATGTGCATCACACATATACATAAATGCCAATACTCATATACATTTTGTCACACATTTTCACATATACATCTCAAAATCGACTACATCACACATTTTCACATATACATCTCAAAATTGACTACATCATACATTTTCACATATACATCTCAAAATTGTCACACATTTTCACATATACATCTCAAAATTGACTACATCACACATTTTCACATATAGATCTCAAAATTGTCACACATTTTCACATATACATTCTTATTGTACTTGCTTATTTCCTTTAAAAATTAGCCCTTCATCATGATCAATGCGTACGTAACTAGTTTCGTCACGTTGTTCATCGTCGACCCTTATGCCATTTCCAAAAGGAGGTAACTCGTCAAATTGATTGTATTCCTCCTCGTCCACTACATTCTCCACTCCGACAATTCTCCTTTTTCCATGAAGAACTACATGGCGTTTCTTATTTGCCGGGTCGGTTACATAGAAAACTTGAACAACTTGATTGGCAAGTACGAATGGTTCGTCTTTGTACCCGACACGTTGGAGGTCCACGGTCGTGACACCGTACTTGTCAACCTTCACCTGTGGGAGATGCACCCAACGGCAGCGAAATAAGGGGATCTTGAAAACCACATAGTCGAGCTCCCAAATCTCTTCTATTAAGCCATAGTACGAGTTTCTCGACCCATCGGTACTGAATGCATCTATGCGGACTCCGCTGTTCTGGTTAGTGCTCTTGACATCCTGAGACTGCGTATAGAATGTGTACCCATTTATGTCATATCCTTGCCATGTCACAACTGTAAATGTCGGCCCTTTTGCCAACCATCTCAGCGTCTCACTCGGCGAGCTCCTAGCAATTTGCTCCTTCAACCATTGGTTGAACCAACGGTTGTGTTGCCTCATGATCCAAACATCCGGCCGCTCTGGATTCTGTTGCCGAAGCACATCCTTGTGCTGGTCCACATAAGGCGCCACTTCAGTCATGTGTTGCAACACCGTGAAATGGGCTTGAGTATACGTGTCCATATCTGGAGTGATTGCTTTCCTTCCGATAGTTCCGAGACCCTTCAGCCTCCCTTCATGACGAGATTGAGGGACACCTATCGGTTGAATCTGAGCCATATAATCGACACAAAACTCAATCACCTCTTCGCTTGCATAACCTTCGACGATGCTGCCCTCCGGCCGAGAACGATTCCGTACGTAGGACTTGAGAATTCCCATGAACCTCTCAAATGGGTACATGCTGCGTAGGAATACGGGCCCGCACATTTTTATCTCCCACACAACGTGAACAACGAGATGGACCATGATATCGAAAAACGAAGGAGGGAAATACATTTCAAGGTGACATAGAGTCATCACCACCTCGTCCTGCAGAGCATCTAGTCCTTCGGGATCGATGACCTTCTGAGCAATTGTGTTAAAGAAATAACATAGCCTCATGATTGTCTCTCGGACTTTGATCGGCAAAATATTTCTAATTGCAATAGGGAGCATCTGTGTCATCAGCACATGACAATCATGAGACTTCATGCCATTTAACTTCAAATCTTGCATCGAAACAAGTTTCTTCACGTTGCCGGAGTAACCAGACGGAACTTTCACACCATGCAAGCACTGGCACAGTTCTGTTTTCTCAGCCTTGGACAGAGTGTAACACGCAGGGGGAAGGTACGTTCGTCCATTATCAGTGCTTGTCGGTGCTAACTCAGGCCTGATGTCCATGTCAGCCAAGTCAAGCCGTGCGTTGACACCGTCCTTTGTTTTATCACGGATGTTCAGTAAGAGACCAATCAAGCTGTCGCACACATTCTTTTCTACGTGCATGACGTCGATGCAGTGCCGAACATCTAGGTACTCCCAATAAGGTAAGTCCCAAAATATTGATCTCTTCTTCCAGGTGTTCTTCTCATGAGCCCTCAATTTACGTCCCTTTCCGAGGACAACATCTAAATCCTTAACCATATCATAAACCTCGTGTCCCCTTAAATGCCTTGGAGCTGAACCATCTTCCTTCTCTCCGTCAAATTGTTTCTTCATCTTGCGGTATGGGTGAGCCCTCCGAAGGAACCGGCGGTGACGCATGTAGACGGTTTTGCGTGAGTGTCTCAGCCACACACTCTCGGTACCATCTAAACAGTGAGTACAAGCTTTGGCACCTTTTGTACTATGGCCCGATAGGTTACCAAGGGCAGGATAATCATTTATGGTGCAGAACAATAAGGAGCGCAGAGTGAAGTTCTCTCGTTTGTACGCATCCCATACCTGTACCCCTTCGTTCCACATTACTTTTAGATCTTCCACCAACGGTGCTAGGAACACATCGATATCATTCCCAGGTTGTTTTGGCCCTTGGATAAGTATCGACAGCAAAATATACTTTCGCTTCATACACAACCAAGGAGGAAGGTTATAGATGCAGAGAGTCACGGGCCATGTGCTATGTCGGCTGCTCATGCTACTGAAAGGATTCATTCCATCTGTACTCAGTCCAAACCTTATATTCCTTGGTTCTGCACCGAACTCTGCAAAACTCCTATCGATGTTTCTCCACTGCGCGGAATCAGCAAGGTGTCTTATCATTCCATCCTTCTTGCGCTCCTCCGAGTGCCAACGCAGCAGTTTTGCCTCCTTTGGATTTGCAAAAAACCTTTTCAAACGGGGAATTATAGGAAAATACCATGTCACCTTAGCAGGAGGTCCTTTCTTCGCCTCTGTTCCCTCGCCATCAACTGATTGATTGTTACGTTTGTATCGGGATGCGTTGCACACCGGACATACATGCATGTTTGCATACTCTTTACGGTAGAGGATACAATCGTTCGGGCATGCATGTATTCTTTCTACTTCCATTCCCAACGGACAAAGAACCTTCTTGGCTTTATACGTGGTTTTAGGCAACTCATTTCCATCCGGAAGCATGTCCGCTAAAAGACCTAGCAGCGCCGTGAAACTCTTGTCCGACCAACCGTTGCTTGCCTTCAATTTCAACAGTTCAAGCACGGCCAACAACCTCGTGTACTTGCATCCCGTGTACAAAGGTTTCTCTGAGTCCTCCATCAAGCCACGGAATTTAACATACTCTCTCTCATCATAGTTCTCTTCAACATCGCGAAGCATCTGATCCAGATTATCATCGTGCAACCTATCCGAATCCGACCCACAATCGACATCAGCCGGCGGCATGTCATTCAGTTCACAGGCGATGTCATCCGGGGGCATATCATTCACTTCACCGGCGATGTCATCCGGCGGCATATGATCATTCACTTCGCCATGACTGGTCCAACACGTATAATCCTTTTTGAAACCCCTCCGAATCAAGTGCGATTCAATTTGCCCTCGGTTCTTAAACATCTTCACATTCTCGCAGTCAGTGCATGGACAGCACATATATATCGCCCCCTTATTCAACATATCCTCCTCGGCAGCTCTTATAAAAGCAGAAACGCCATTAATGTACTCTTCACTCACACGGCTCGCGGCATACATCCAGCTTCGGTCCTACGTTACGTACATATATAACAACTTAGTATTAAAATCTAGATTAACTAATTATAACTACATATATACCGGCCACATTTATTATATTGAGACTTTATTTGCTAGATTCATATTACAAACACAACAGCTATTATATAACCAACAATTTTGCAAATTAACCATCTTCAATAACCACTCATGGATTACTTAGAACTAAATTGTAATGCAATTAAAGAAAAAAATAAATTGCATTACTAACCATATCTAGAACAACCAGCAAAGTATGAATCTTCAAAGCTCAATCTCTGCCTCTTCCCACCAAATTAACAAGGCCTGAAATCGCCTAGCTTCCTCCCGAGTGAAAAAGTGCGCAGCAGTGGCTAGATCTGGATCGAAATGAAGACAGATGCGGTCTGAGCAGCGCAATAAATGCCTACTGACATTATCACAGATGGTTTTTAATAAAAAACCGTCTGTGAATTATCACAGACGGTTTTTAATTATTAACCGTCTGTGATAACAAGGTTATCACAGACGGTTTTTATTTAAAAACCGTCTGTGATAATCTGGGATTATCACAGACGGTTTTTAATACAGACCGTCTGTGATACAAACGTATCACAGACGGTTCATAGTTAATAACCGTCTGTGATAATCCATTTTCCCGCCACAAATACCACAGACGTCCTCCAAATTACAACCGTCTGTAATAGTGCTCATTAGAGACGGTTTCACAAAACCGTCTGTGATGAGGCGTCTACTATTAGGCTTTCTGTAGTAGTGCATGGACTTAATCGAAAACTTTTTATTTCTCTCAAGATCCCACAACAGCTCATCTCTCTCATCATTAAACTCAAACCTGAGAACAAATTTGTATCAACTGATCCCATTCTGCAATTTCAAATGGACCAAAAGTTCTTCAAAAAGTAAGGTTACACTGTCTGTCCCTGAATACCTCCGCTACCATATTCTCCTGTTGCTCACAAATCATGTGGAAGTTGGGAAATCTCACTCTCAAGGGGCAATTCTCCCACCATATATATATCATCCCAAAATTTTATATCAGATCCAGAACCATCTCTTGATGCTATGTAGTCCTTTCCAAAACTAGGTAACCTTACTTCAACCATCGATTCTACATTTATTGATGTATGGAAAAATTGATAATGATGATATGTTTCTTTCTAGGAAAATGCAACTCTGTTGTACGGCGAGTAAGTAGATCACGCTAGACCCCCATACGTTTCAGCTATTGCAAAAAATATATACATGCAATTTGAAAAGGGACACAGCTACCATACTTATGGATTGAATTTGCTGTGCGTGGCATGCTTCATAGCATTTTTCAGATATGAAATTTGAGACACTTAAGTACAAAAAATGAGTTGAACAAAGAGCACTCATTGTATTGTTTCCATGCATGTCTCTCGCCAATAATTAGTTCACTTTTGATTCAGACGATGATGTTTTGTGTAGTGACAATGCCTAAATGAGATCATCCGTAAAAGAGAGTAGAGACTCGCAGTTTATGTAGCCTCCAGAACCAGAAGTGTGATCTTGTGAGGGTCAAACTATTCGTTATATGTCCAGGGTAATTTTGGATCAGTGCAAAAAAACAGTCAATACATTTGTCTCGAGTTGCCTGATGAATTCTGGTTCGGGGGAGAGAAGGAGGCGGCGGGCAAATGTGTTGGGGAGGCGGTAATGGGGATGCGACGCTGCTAGGGGACTATGATCAGACGTTGTTGCGTGGGAAAAGAATTGGTGGCAACACTAAGGAGAAGGCGCGGCACGAGAGTTCGGAGGAGAGAAGGAGGCGGCTGTCGACGAGCTCTCCCGATGCCCTGCTGCCGCCTCTGCCAGGGACGAAGTCTAGGGAGAAGTGGCGGCTGTCGACGGCAAGCTTCGGCGAGGAGGGAATGAAGACGAGGCTGCGGCCATCAAGCGGGGATGCGTGGTAGTGGCCCGCAACGGGAGCTGGGTGCTGGCTGTGGAGGCGGATAAGGTTGTGTCGGCGACGATGCGGCGCCACCGCTTGCATGTTGCCGCGGCGTGGACAAGCCAGAGAGGCGAGGTGAGGTTGAGGAGGATGAGCTTGAGGAGCTGGTTGGGGATGTCGTGCAGCGTCGTCAGCCCGGCCTGATTCCTTCGTCACCAGTGCCTTCTTGTTCTTCTTCCTGCCATCTTTCTCCTTGGCCATGGTCGATCAGCAGCACTAGCAGTAGGGTAGCTTCCTTGCTCTGAGGATGAGATGGTTTGGCTACTACTAGTACGTACTAATTTATTAGCTTCTTGTGCTAATGGCGTTGTATATAGTACTGAGCTTGAGTAGGTTTAGCACATGCTAGCGTGGTGTGCCCTCCAAGTATATTTAGTCAACACGATACTCCCAATTTGAGGGTTTAGTTTTCTATAAAAGCTGATTACTCACCTAATGAAGAACCACTCCCGTTTTTCAGTAAAAAAAAAAGATATGTTTTTTTTTCTGAGAAGGTCCGATAGCTGCACCCATCAGAGTTTAAGTTTCAAAAACCAAAGTTGAAACTTCCAAAATATATATCATGGGAAAGCAAAGAGAAAGCGCGTTTCTTACACAAAGGCAAAAAAAATGTGCCATCACTCAATGTTCATTTCTCCATGTCCAATGCAGTTACCTCGTTTATCACACATCAATTTACCTCGTTTAGATCTCAGGAATCTGAACTGGCAAAGCTACAAAACTTTCGTTTACTCTAGGTCTTAACAACATCTTCTATTGGGAAGCTCTTCATGATCTGGCTGTGGAATTATGTGCCTGCCAATGTTTCATCAGAAGTTCGGCTAATGCTGTTTTTGTTCTGAAACTGATTTCAGTTTGTAGCCACTACGTGTTCCATACTCTGAAACTTGAAATTACTGATAGCTAACCATTGATTCCATCAAGAGCGTGAAAAACTTTGTTACATCGTTGAAAATTAATTTTTTTTCTGGTGTTCCCGACTTTGAGCACAGAGGCACTCACAGGGACAGGACAGCAAGCCGTTGCGCCGGGTCGGACAATCCCTGCATCCAGTGTGATGACAAGGCCATGTAATCGGCCTTCGGGAGCGGTCGGATCCGGGGCCGTTGCCGGGGAAAAAGACCACACGGTCTACCTCGCACGGGCTTACATTAACAAAAAATAAAAGCAGCAAACAAATTATCAAAAGATGCATGCATAAAATTATGGTAAAAAAAAGGTTAACAGGCCTGGAAAAAATTTAGGAGGCTACCAATAAAATGGTAAAAGAAGTTCGGCATGCTGGACCTTGAACTGCAACTTTGTTGAAAAGAACTCACCTCTCTGTTAACTTCTCGATGCCTGCCAAGCCTATAACCGATGTTGAGGGTTGAGCTCTTTCTGCCTAATGATATGTGCTTCATTCAAGGCCAAGTTTACCTTCATGGATACAATTACTCTTCCCTCTAAGTCTCTGTTCATACTGTCTTTTAAAATCTGATTTTCTATAGTAAATAGTTTTTTTACAGTACCTATTGTTCAAACATGGTATATTTTTAAGACAGTGTCTACTAGTCAATTATAGTATATATTACAGCGACTTTATTTATATCAGCCAAACTCGCACACAAATCTCTCTCTACAAACTTCTTTACAAATTGTTACTATTTAAAAGCCAAATTCAAAAATCAGCAATATAAACAGCCCAAGGTTATACTGACCTGCTGCATGATATAGTACTGAACCTTATCCTGTTAAAAAAGATATTCCAAGATATTGAGTTGAATTAATGCAGGTCACATTCCGTACCAATAATGAATGGTTCATTAAAGCATATGATGCTTTATTATTGTCTTCGAGAATGAACCGGGTCGGCTATATGCTTCTCCGTTAGTTGTGTATCTCATTCCCTTGCCTTATAACAACGAAAAGTAGCTCCAAATTAACACGGTGGAGTTTTTTCTGGTGGGTGAGTTTACAAGCAGTTGAATAGCACTGATGTTGCACGTTGCTGAAATTGAGTGCTTGTGCATGATGGTTACAGAAGAAGGCTCCATGCTACTATTATATCTTGCTGTGTTTCACAATTTTCTGATGGGACCTACCGAGTGGCAAACTCCACAATCGTTGTACGAATTTGTTATTGGAAGAAGTGCATACTAAAAATGATCAGGCCATAGTTAACAATAAAAGAATCTAAATGGTGCACCTAATTTTTGTGACTTCTGAAATACCGAAAATTAGAAAGGTATTTCCTCCCTCGCAAAAAGAAAAGAATGAAAGAGAGAACGGGGCTTCCTCCAAGGTGACAGTGCCACCTAAAATCACTCAGCCTGCTCAAAAGCAACAATGCTCATATACTCGAACTCAACTTGAGCAGATGATAACTACAGGATTTTTCTGATAGCCACACGATGCTTTATTACATTACTTTGACAAGCACCAGACTAATTCCAAGCATAAGATGCTTGTCTCCTACACACTGTCGGACCCAAGTTTTGCAACCTAGAACCCTCTACGATTCCACCACACTATTCCCTAGATCAATAGATAGTGTTTACAGATACATTACTGTATACAAAAATATATCATGCGGAAGCGTAGATAATACGGTAACTACTTACTCATGGGCCGATCCGGCCGAAATCAATAAAATGTAGTAGCGAAAACTTCACTCAAGTGGGACCCTCAAGACTTGCCCACAGGCAGCCAACTGGGGTTCACGACCTAGTTCTTGGCCTCTTCATCTTCTAGCTCTTTTGATCCCCTTAAGGCACCGTAGGGCTTGGTCTTCTTTTTCTTTTTGACTGAATAATGGTAAATGAGCAACAGTGAGTACAACGGTACTCAGCAAGCCACCACACAGACTGCAAATAATAGTAGATGCAAGGCTGTCAAGTGAGACTCGAGGTTCTTTTATTTGCTAAAAGCGACATTTGCAATAATCATAATTAAAAATTCCTATGACTTGGCATTTTTCAAAGATGCTTTTAAGAGTTTAAAATTGTGCAATATTTGTAGCGGTGTAGGTTCCATCCACCTATGCTAGCTTTTGATCATTAGGTTACTTCCACCATATTGTTAACACTGGAGTACATCCCTCCAGGAAAATTACCAAGGTCAGGTTTACATCTGCCTGGTAGTTTTCTTCCCACCCTCAAAAGTTTTGAAATAGAACTAACTCGAGGAAAATTTTCATGTCCGCCCTTGATCGTGGGCACGGCTATTCGAACAATTGTATACTCTACAGAGACTATCCATCTTTACCCACAAGAGACAATCAGCTCGTTAGGCCCACATGATTCCTTGGATATGTAGATCGAGAAATTGTCATTAGGCCTTTACAATACCTCGCCCTTAGCATCTCACCCATATGGGGTTACATCCATAGGTTGTGCGGGAGGTCCACCACAGAATAGCACCGACGGACTCCACTTTCCTCGACCGCTAGTCCTGGCAACGTCACCTTTACTTAGTGTCCCATTCCAACTAGATTTTTGTTATCCGCCTACACCAGTCTTCCGTGAGATGACTAGAGGGTTTAGTAAATTATTCAATCCAGCCTACATTTTGCCAACTTTGTGGTTGCACTGTTGTACACGGAGGAGTCATCACAGGATTAAGTCCTTAATTCACCCGAGCGGTGCATTCCACAATCCACAGACCTTGTGTTACATCCACACCCATCACTCTTACCATCCGTCCAGACCGGTATAGCAGATTTTTGGTGTTTTGAGAAGCATAAATTAAGTTGTCACAAATATTCAGTCACGTACATCCCGTGACTATCCCAAAACCAGTTTTCATATTTAAAGACTGATGATCAGGGCCACTAGTGCCCTGGACAAGATTAGCATGGCATTTTAATATGATCTATAGCTAGTAAAGTTATCATTAACGTCTAGAGTAACAATGGTCAGGTGATTCAAGTGTCAAGGAAGGCATAGTAGTATTTAAAACATCAAATAGGCATGTAACTACTTTAAGTTTTGACATACATTTGCATAATAAAGTAAGCATGCAATTTTGATAAGTTAGAGGAACATAATTTTGCATAAAACGTAGGATCAATATGATCAAAGTGATGACTTGCCTTGCTCGATTTACCATGGCCTTGATCTTACTCAAAGCCTTCTCAGTCGATTATTTGGATCATTGGTCTTTGTCTTTGTCTCTGTCCAAGTCTTGATCCTACTCGAACTTGTCGTCTCTTCGTGGTTCCAGTGACTAATTACATGACTATCGACTGATAAATTCAAAAAATCCAGCAAAAGTCCAAATAAGTTTAATTGGGTTTATTTATGATTTGCTTATGATTAAGGGTGTGAGGAAAGCCGTAGTAAGTTGTAGGATAGAGACAGAGTCAAACGGATTTTTGCGTGGAAGCGAAGTGACGGAGTAACTTCACCAGGAAGGATAAAAAGGAAGGATCGGCATTGAAGGAATATTCATGAGAGTATTCCACTTTTAGATCAAAACGTGGTTGGACATAGCCGATTGCAAGATCCCGAGACTTGATGTCGCTTTATTTAATTTATATTTATTAGGGAAGTTCCATGGGTTAGGCGAGGCATATGGATGGATGGGAGAGATTAACCAGGATACTGACAAAAAGATTATTGATGTTCTAATTATTTTGAGAATGTTTTAAATGGGTATGAGGTGACCCTTGATTTAAATATTGACATCTTACAGGTAAATGTGGGAGTATTTTCCAACAATTATTTTAAGTACTATTTACAGGATGGTCTCATGATTTTTAGAGATGGACAGTTTATGTTTATGGTTTTATGTGGCACAATCTTGCTAAATTAATTTACTCATATATGATAATTAACCCAATATTAAATCTTAAATAAATTTATTAGCTTCCATGGATTATTTTTAAAATTTCCTCGGTTTTATTATTTGAAATGAGTCAAAAGAGCAAAGAAAAAAGGACGAAAAAGATTGCGTGGCGTGGTTCGAACTCGCGACCTGTGGCTAAGTTTTAACGCACGCTCGGCTAGCCAAATGGGCGGAGGTCCTGGGCTGATGAAATGGGCGCACACAATCAATAAGAGCTGGTGCTAGAGGAGGTTAAAATAGAGGAGGCTCGGCCGGCGGCGTTGCCAGCGAGGGGCGACTGGGGAGGTGCCGGAGATGGCCTAAATGGGACCCCATGGAGGAGAGGAAGCCCCTGGGGGTGGCGGCTCCGGCTAGGAGGCGCTGTGGCGGACCGGCGGTGGTGGAGAGCGGACGGCGGAGAGAGGCCGGTAATGGCGGCGACCGGAGGGAGGAAGGAGAGAGATAGAGGGAGCATGAGCAAGAGCAAGAGGGGACCACGAGGGACTCACTGGAAGCGTTGGCAGGGCCGGAGAGGGACCAAGGCAGGCTGGCATCGGGAGCCGGCGGCGGCGCGGGCAGGGGCACTGTGCCGGCGAGCCGAGGTGAGGGGAAAGCCGGAGTGGTGCTTGGGGAAGCTTCAGGGGCGCGTGGAGGTGCTCCACACCCAAGGAATCGAGGCGCCTTGCGCCGAGTTGGAGACGACGGTGACAATGGCAGTGGTGGCCGGAAGTGAAGGAGGGCGGCCGTGCGGCAAGCCGGGGGTGCCAGAGTTCAATTATTTGAGAGAGGAAGGAGAAGGCTTCTAGGGGCATGCCGTGACGCGGTCGGGTTTGCGAGGGCATCACCGGAGCGGCCGGGACGGGGTGAGGCGGCGGCGGTCGGTGCGGGCACGGCGAGAGCTCAGTAGCTCTTGGGGCTTCTTACAGCCGGCGAGCTAGCACGACTGTGGCGGCTCTGTTGTCTTTGACTTGTGGGCAACGCGCGAAGATGACAAGGCCGGGTAGGCAGGGTGTCACGGGTGTACTGTTGGAGTAGGGGGTTCACGGGTGTGCTGGCGGGCACAGGGCCGTGCGACAAGATGGTGAGGGGATGACGACAATAGGATTCGCAAGAGGCAGTGCTTGTTTGGGTCAATGCCTCGGCGAGCGTGAGTTTGTGGCGTGACGCGGGGTGGCAGTGCGGGCGCAGGGCGTGGTTGGCTAGTCGGCTGCCAAGGGAAGAATGGAGGGAGGAGGGAGAAAGGGGCGCCAGGGTGGGCCGAAGACCGGGGGGAGGAGGTCGGCCGGGCCGGCGGCAGCTGGCAGGTGCGGCCAGTGCTTCGTGGCCTACGCAAGCGCTACTGGGGCGGAGCGGGGGAAGTGAGAAGGAAGAATGAAGGAGACGGGCAGGCCGGATGGGCCAGGTAGGCCGAAAGCTAGACATGGAGAAGGCCTGCTGGGCCGGGAAGGAAACGGCCCGAGCCCAAAATTTGAGAAGGAAATTCCAAATTTTGGATTTGTTTAAATTTCTATTTAGGTCTCGAATTTTAAAAATTGGTTCAAATTTTTGGATTCAACAATCTAATTTCAAGAGTGTCGAGCTTTGAGAAATAAATTTTAAATTTTCAGGATTTAAATTTTCAGATATGCAAACTAGATGGGAAAGATTATATATTGGTTTCAATCTCTATTCTTGGTTTTGAATATCCGGATTCAAAAAAATTTTAAACTTGAATTTAAGACTTCCAAGGGGATTTGAATTTTCTTAATTTGAATTTAAATCTTGGTTCTTAATCAAGATTTTCATTTTATCAATTCGGATTTTGAGGAAGGGGCCCAAATCAAGAAATTGAAATAATGCCAAAATTTTTTTTTGAGATACACTGGAAAAACGATAAAAAGATTTTATAATTTTCGTAATTACAATAGTTCCCTTTTTGGGATGTTACACACACCCGCAATGACGTACTTCATGTCAGCTTGTAGTAACATAGGCTTCGTTTGGTGTTGCGGTGACTTTTGAAAAAAGAAGTGACTAGAGAACGGTGTACCATTGCAATGGTATAACAATAGGTTTTATCAAATTTCAGGAACATCCATGAAAACATTGGAAAAAGGTTTCAGGTTTTAGTGAGTTCTGTTCATTCCTAGAAGTTTTCAAGAAAATTTTAAGACCAAGTTTTAACAAGTTTTATATTTTTGGAAGTCGGGTTTCAACAAGTTTCGTCTAAAAAGTTTCAAGAAGTTTCAGCATATTTTAACTAGTTTCAGTAAATTTTAATTTAAAAGTTTCAAGAAGTTTTAGCAAATTTAAACATGTTCCTAGTGCAATCCTCAAGAAACCATGCAAGGCGTGGCTAGCAAGTCAATACAACCCGTTGTGAGCGAATTCCTGGTGCCTCCTAATCCTACTGTGTATCTATGATCGATGAAAGGTTGTGCCTTTGTTAAGGTAATCATCTCTCTTCCATTATTCGTCTTTGGTCTCGTGGTACCCATAGATGCGAATTCCCAGTAGCATCCAACTCACAGGGACAGGACAACAAGCCGGTGCTCCGGGTCGGTCAGTCCCTGCATACAGTATGATGATAAGGCTATGTAATCGGACGGGAGCGATCCGGGGCTGGGGGACATCGTGTCCTCTCTAGCCGTTGCCAGGGAAAAAGCCCGCACACCGGCTTACATTAGCAAAAAAAAAAAAAAGCAGCAAATAAATTATGAAAAGATGTGCATGCATAAAATTAAGGTAAAAAAGTATATAGGCATGGAAAAAGTTCAGGTGGTTACCAAAAAATGGTAAAAGAAGTTCGGCATGCTGGATCTTGAACTGTAAAGAACTCACCTCTTTGTTAACTTCTCGATGCCTACCAAGCCTATAACCGATGTACAGAGAGGTGTGTCGCTGGCTCGCTGCTCTTGCCATGGACACTGCTAATCTATGTTGAGGTTTGAGCTCTTTGTGCTTAATGATATATGCTTCATTCAAGGCCAAGTTTACCTTCATGGATACAATTATTCACCCTCTAAAGGTTACACTGACCAACAGAACTATATAGTACTGAATCTTATCTGATAAAAAAAGATATTCCAAGATATTTTTGTAAGAAACTTCATTGCTATATGAGTTAAATTAATGCAGGGCACATTCCGTACCAATAATGAATGGTTCATTAAAGCACATGGTGCTTTAATTATTATCTTCGAGAACGAACCGGGCCGGCTATATGCTTCTCCGTTAGTTGTGTATCTCATTCCCTTGCCTTATAACCACGAAAATTAGCTCCAAATTAACACGGTGGAAATTTTGTTTTGGTGGGTGGGTTTACAAGCAGTTGGATAGCACTGATGTTGCACGTTGCTGAAATTGAGTGCTTGTGCATACTATTTACAGAAGTTGTAGGAGGATATTTGTATTCGATCGAATTAAGTACATATTCGATTTGAATTCATATTCGTTACGATATTTAATTCGTATTTGAGAACATTTGAGTTCGTATTCTTATTTATTATAAAATATATATATTCGTACTCGTATTTGAGACTATTCCATCGTATCCGATGCGTTTCCATCCCTAATCATTTCTCTTCCATTATTCGTCTTTGGTCTCGTGGTCTTGCTCTCGTGGTACTCGTAGACGCTATTTTAAGGCAATGGATGTGTTTCCTCCTCAATAACGTATGCCCATTACTTCATCGATCCCCGTTACTCCATCTATCCTCTCCTGCAATGGAACATGTAGTTCATGGTTCTTATTACCATATCCACCTTTTTCAGATTTATGTTTAAGCCCGTCTACACAAAGTTCTTCCGAACAATTTCTTATTGGATTCCAAACAATTAATAACCAGTTGCTCATACTACCATTAGCAAAGCCAAGCACATCCTCAGTTTTTCGGATGGCATGAACTAATCAAACTGAAAACACATTAACAAAACTCCGAGGCATCAATTAAAACTGATTTTCAACTAAACAGTACACCACGGTTAATGTCCTACCAAAGGATACCCTAGTGACGTTAAACGAAAGCTAAAGTTTTCTCATGTTATATTTTACAAAAATAAATTATTTTACTTAGATAATTTTTATTGACCAAATTGGTTTAATTATTATTTTTTTGCAATAACCACAAATTAAGGTCTGAATGTGCAGTGCTTATATATGATCCACCTCATAATTTTTGCTTGAAACAAAAAAAGGTTAAAAAGAGAGCAGAAGGAAATAGGCATCATTGTTGTCCAGATCAAAGCTTTCTTCACTTAGAACTACATTTGATTCGGATGGTGATGCAACACAATGAACATCCCCTTTTCTAAGTAGTCCTGATATGTTCACCGCGAGAAAAGACGTCACTCATGTTCACCGCGAGAAAAGAAAGCCACCCAGTTTTATTGCTTCCTCAGCCAAGTTTTCCTCAAGAGCCATCAGGTTTCGATGTTCAGCTGGTATTAGTTAATTTCAATTTTTAAATAGGAGGTATAGAAATTCATTAAGACTTCAGAAGTCAGAATGGTTCCCCTCTTGGATGAAATAGTGATGACTGGTGACATTAGAAATTTGTATCACTGACAGAAAACACAAGAGAAATGAGAAGAAAAGAGCAAAAATACCTAGTATGTAGACCTATGTGTTAGAATGATCTCAGGGGATTTGGCCCAACGGCCAAATCCCCCCCTTGCTCGCGCCCTGATCGGGGGCGCACAGCCCATTATGGCTGGTGGGCCCCTGTCGCCAGCGCCATATAAAGAGGTGGGGGCCGGGGCGGCACGCCACACGAGGTTCACCGTGCCGCCGCTAGACCCACCGACAAACCCTAATCCGACCTAAGAGGGGGTGCTGTAGCGACGGGAAGACCACCGGCTCCTCTGCTCCTTCCCAGATCGCCGCCGCCAGGAGTCGCCGCCGCCCGGGACACGCCGGCCGCGAGGGAGACGCCGATCCTCTTCCCCGACCGTCGCTGCCCGTGCGCAGAGCTTCACCGAGCGTCCCCGCAATGGCCTCCTCCTCCTCCTCTGCATCCGAAGGTTGGTACCCCTCTCTCCCTCTCGGTCTTACCTCAAGAACACGAACCCTAAAAGAACCCCGCTAGATCTAACCTAGGAGATCCTAAAAGCTAAAGACCTAGACCCCAACAATGGTATCAGAGCACCTAGTTTTAGATCTAGACGGAGGAAAAGGAAAGAAAGGAAGAACAGATGACGAACCCCCCCTAACCCTAGAAAACAGAAAAGAAAAGAGAGGGGAACGGGTCAAACCCTAACCCTAGATCTGAAAAGACCGGACTTACCGGGCCACCGTCGTCGTCGCTGGAGTGCGGGAGATCGGCCGAGCCGTGGGCTCGCCGGCGCTCCACGTGCGGCCACCGTCGACGCTCGGGACAGATCCGAGCGCGCGCGCTCGGAGGGGCGCCGACACGGAGCCGCTCGACGGCGGCGCGCTCCCTCTCAGGGGAGCGCGCACGCCGGCGAGAGGGCCCGCGGTGACGCCGGCTTCTTCTCCTTCTCCGGCGGCGTGGATGAAATCGCCGCCGCCGTCGCTTCGCTCGCTCGGGTGCGGAGAGAGAGAGGGGAGAGCGCCGAATGAGTTAGGGTTTCGGGGGGCGTCCGCCGCGCGCGGTTTTGATCGGGCGAGATCGCCGCGCAGCCGTCGGATCCGATCGGGCGGCTGAGATCGCGCCGAGCGCTCGCGGGCGACTTTCGGCCCAGGCGGGCGAGGGAAATGCCGGCCCAGGCCCAGGTTGTGGCCGGGCGCGGGGGCAGCGCAACGTCCGCGCGCGTGGGCGCGTGAGGCGCGCGAGAGAGGCCGGCCGAGCGGGCCGCGCGTGAGGCCGCGGGCGCGCGCGCGTGTGGCGCGGCCGAGTGGGCCGCGCGGGTAGGTCGCCGTGCGCCGTGGGCCGCAGCTGCGCAGGCCGGGTCAAATGGCCGATTTGCACAGTAAAATCTGAAAATTGATTTTTATTGTTTTTTCAGAAGCATTTTTTAGTACATTTGATTGAAAATTGATCCAAATCTCTGCAAATTTTTGCACCAACGTGTATATTTTTTCAGAGATTAAATGAGTATTGTATAATGCTTCTGAATATTGAATTAATTTTAGAATAATTACAGTTTCCGCTGCAAAAGTTAATATTGATTGTTTTTCATTATTAAATTCGAACCAACGGGAGAATTTAATTTTGGAAAAATAGATATAAATCCCAGATAATTATAATATTGTTATTTTCTGGCCAACGTTGATAATAACAATGTTATAATTTTTAATTGATGATTTTTATGCATTATTTCTATTTCTGCCCAACGGTGATGTAGATTTAATGTATAGATAAGATTGATTTAAATTGTATGTCATATTTTTGACCAACGTTGGAAATAAGGCATATGATTTTGCTGTTACGTTCTCACTTTATTTGAAATATTTTCAGGAGGATACAACTTGATGAGTTGTATCAGAGAGATCCCCACTCTCAAAGGTGATAATTATGGAGAGTGGAAGAAAAAGATAGACTTAGCGTTTATCTTGGCTGAGGTGGACTGGGTCCTCACTACAGCACGTCCCACTGAGCCTTTGGCACCAGTGAGGGAACAAAATGAGGATGATACTGCATGGCAGAAAAGACAGAGGGATCATGCTCCCTTACAGATGTCTTATGACCTTGATCATAAGAAATGGACCACAGCCAACAAGAAATGTATGGCTGTGATAAAGAACACAATTGAGCCTACGATTGTGGGCTCAATTGCAGAGTGTGACACTGTCACAGAATATCTTGATAAAATAAAGAGTCAGTTCACTGGCTCTTCAAAGACTTATGCTACACAGCTGATTAAGCAGTTGGTAACAGAAAGGTATTCTGGCAGTGGCAATGGCATAAGGGAGCACATTCTTAGGATGAGCAACTTGGCATCTAAACTTAAACCAATGGATTTGGCTCTCAAGGATGAGTTACTTATTCACTTGGTTTTTGCTTCCTTGCCCAAAGAGTTTGACACTTTTGTTGTCAACTACAATATGCATCCCGAGAAATGGGACTTGGAAAAGTGCATAGCCATGTGTGTGCAAGAGGAGGAAAGAATCAAGTCCTCACATGGTGGTTCTATCAACTATGTGAAGGATAACAAGAAAAAGAACTTCAACAGTACCTCCTTCTCAAAGAACAAGGGAAAAGCCTCTGTCCATCAGTCTCAACAGAATAAATTTGCTGTAGACAAAGATCAGTGTCTTCACTGCAAGAAGACAGGACACTATAAGAAGAACTGTCCTGATTATTTAAAGATGATAATGACAAAGAAAGGTGAGAACATTATTACCTTTATAAATGAATCCCTATATGTGCAATATTCGAAATCCACTTGGTGGATTGACTCAGGAGCAACTATTCATGTTGCTAATTCTTTACAGGGATTCCGTTCGACGAGGACTACGCAAAGAAACGAAAGATGCATTAAAGTTGCAAATGGAGTCCAAGCTGAAGTTGAAGCCGTTGGCGATCTTTCATTAGAGTTAGCTAATGGCTCCAATCTTTTACTTAGAGATGTCCTTTTTGTTCCCTCTTTACAGAGGAATTTGATTAGTGTTTCAAATTTGGACAAAGATGGTTATGATTGTAATTTTGGAAATGGCAAGTGTGAAATAATGTTTAATAAAGAATGTGTTGGTCTTGCCATCTTACAGAATGAGCTTTATTTGTTGTCACTTCGTGAAAATGTGAATTCCGTATGTGATGTGAATGAGCGTATATCCTCGCCTGTGAATGCAAACAGAAAACGAAAGAGAACTCATAATGAATCGTCGAAATTATGGCACTGTCGTTTAGGCCATATTTCGAGGGGGAGAATAGAAAGACTTGTTAAGAATGAAATTCTTCCTAGTTCTCAGACTTAGAACAATGCAGAGAATGCATTAAAGGAAAATATGTAAAGAAAATTAAAAAAGACGCTAAAAGAAGCACAGGAGTTCTACAAATTGTTCACACAGACATTTGTGGTCCTTTTCCTGTGAAAAGTGTGGATGGTTATGACTCGTTCATAACATTCACGGATGATTACTCCCGTTATGGATATATTTATCCAATCAAAGAAAGAAATGAAGCCTTGGATAAATTCAAGATATTTAAGGCTGAAGTTGAAAACCAACACGATTTAAAGATTAAGATAGTCCGATCTGATCGTGGGGGGGAGTACTACGGTCGACATACCCCATATGGACAAGTTCCTGGACCTTTTGCAAGGTTTTTACAGGAAAATGGCATAGTGGCCCAGTATTCTATGCCGGGCGAACCTCAACAAAATGGAGTAGCTGAAAGACGCAACTGTACCCTGATGGATATGGTGCGAAGTATGATGAGCTACTCCACACTCCCATTGAGTTTATGGATGGAGGCGTTGAAAACCGCCATTCATATTCTCAACAGAGTGCCTAGTAAGTCGGTGCCCAAAACACCGTACGAGTTGTGGACAGGAAGAGTTCCCTCACTAAACCACTTACGTGTGTGGGGGAGTCCTGCTGAGGCTAAAGTATTTAACCCAAACCTTGGGAAACTTGATCCCAAAACAGTAAGTTGCCATTTCATTGGCTACCCTGAAAAGTCAAAAGGTTTTCGTTTCTACTGTCCAGATAGATATACAAAGTTTGTAGAAACAAGACACGTTGTCTTCTTAGAGGATGAAATGATGAGAGGAAGTATGGTAGCTCGTGAGATTGACCTTGAAGAGAAGCGGATGTATGCGCCCACTCCGATGATTCAAGAGCCATTCTTCACACTACCTGCTGTCGCTGCACCGACGGTGCAAGACACTGTGGTGCCAGCACCTGTTATTGTTCCTCCTGTGGCAACAATGAATGATAATGAGGAACTTGTTCTTCAGGATCCTATAGAACCTATTGCCGCAGATGAGGGGGAGCAACAGCAGCCTCAAACAGAAGATGTACCAAATGAGGAGGCCCCGAGGAGGTCTCAAAGAGTAAGAAGATCAGCTATTTCTGATGATTATCAGATTTATAATACAGAGGAATTTCAAATGGAGGATGATCCCACCTCATTTGAAGAAGCCATGAGAAGCGAAAATTCCTCAAAATGGCTTGAGGCCATGGAAGAAGAAATGAGGTCCATGAAGACTAATAAAGTTTGGGACTTGGAAATTATTCCTAAAGGAGCCAAAACAGTAGGCTGTAAATGGGTCTACAAGACAAAGCTTGACTCCCAAGGGAATATAGAAAGATACAAAGCGCGACTTGTGGCGAAAGGCTTTACGCAAAGAGAAGGGATTGATTACAATGAGACATTTTCTCCAGTTTCATGTAAAGATTCCTTCAGAATCATAATGGCATTAGTAGCACATTATGATTTAGAGTTACATCAGATGGATGCAAAGACGGCATTTCTTAATGGGGACTTGGAGGAAAATGTTTACATGGCACAACCGAAAGGTTTTGTCATGGAAGGAAATGAAAGAATGGGATGCCGCCTAAAGAAATCGATTTATGGGTTAAAGCAAGCTTCAAGACAATGGTACTTGAAGTTTGACAGTACAATAAGAATATTTGGGTTTAAAGAGAATGTTGAGGACAACTGTGTTTATGCAAAGTTTAAAGATGGGAAGTTTATCTTCCTAATTCTGTATGTGGATGATATCCTACTAGCTAGTAGTGATGTTAGTCTGCTACTGGAGACAAAGAAGTTTTTGTCCTCAAACTTTGATATGAAAGATCTTGGTGAAGCTTCGTTCGTTCTAGGGATCGAAATTCACCGGGATAGAAACAAGGGGATATTGGGACTGTCACAAAAGGCATACATAGAGAAAGTCTTAAAGAAATTTGGTATGCATAAATGTAGTCCTTCACCTACACCTATAGTCAAGGGCGACAGATATGGGGATTTTCAATGCCCTAGGAACCAGTATGAGATCGATCAAATGAAAGCGGTTCCATATGCTTCAGCTGTCGGAAGCTTACAGTATGCTCAAGTATGCACACGCCCTGACTTAGCATTTGTTACCGGGTTACTTGGCAGATTCCAGAGCAATCCTGGAATAGAACATTGGAAATTGATAAAGAAAGTCTTGCTTATTTACAAGGAACAAAAGGCCTCATGATGACATACAGAAGATCAGATTTACTCCATATAGTGGGGTATACAGATTCTAATTTTGCGGGAGATGATAGAAAGTCAACATCCGGATATGTGTTCACTCTCGCTGGAGGAGCTATATCGTGGAAAAGCTCAAAGCAAACCGTCACTACATCGTCCACAATGTATGCCGAGTTTGTAGCATGTTATGAGGCTACGGGGCAGGTGAACTGGCTAAAGAAGTTCATACCCGGTTTAAAAGTGGTTGACGACATCAATAGACCACTTAAGTTGTACTGCGATAATGAACCCGCAGTAACGTATGCCCACAACAATAAGTCAAGTGGTGCTGCCAAACACATTGACATAAAGTACTATGTTGTGAAAGATAAAGTTCGGGATCAAATTATAAGTCTTGAGCACATAACTACCGCAAAGATGTTAGCGGATCCGCTTACTAAAGGCTTACCACCCAACGTGTTCAGAGAACATGTAGCCGGCATGGGTTTAAGGGAAAGCCTATGATTCCTGGACTAAAAGATGGCCCAAAAGATTAAAGTAACTATTTCAGAACAGAGAGGTGTATTGTAACTGTTGAATCTATCGGCGATTGACCGTGACGATGAGACATGTTCTATGCACTAATCTGTGATGGAATGTGTAAAGTCAAAAGTAATCAAAGATAAAGTATAGATTGAGATCAAGGGGGAGAATGTTAGAATGATCTCAGGGGATTTGGCCCAACGGTCAAATCCCCCCTTGCTCGCGCCCTGATCGGGGGCGCCCAGCCCATTATGGCTGGTGGGCCCCTGTCGCCAGCGCCATATAAAGAGGTGGGGGCCGGGGCGGCACGCCACACGAGGTTCACCGTGCCGCCGCCAGACCCACCGACAAACCCTAATCCGACCTAAGAGGGGGTGCTGTAGCGACGGGAAGACCACTGGCTCCTCTGCTCCTTCCCAGATCGCCGCCGCCAGGAGTCACCGCCGCCCGGGACACGCCGGCCGCGAGGGAGACGCCGATCCTCTTCCCCGACCGTCGCTGCCCGTGCGCAGAGCTTCACCGAGCGTCCCTGCAATGGCCTCCTCCTCCTCCTCTGCATCCGAAGGTTGGTACCCCTCTCTCCCTCTCGGTCTTACCTCAAGAACACGAACCCTAAAAGAACCCCGCTAGATCTAACCTAGGAGATCCTAAAAGCTAAAGACCTAGACCCCAACACTATGTACCTAGGGCCTTGGCCTCTTCCATCTAGAGCGCTTCGCTAGCGCTCTAAGACTAAGATGGTTGTGGCACGAATAGAGAGACCAAAATAAATCTTCAGAGTCTCTAGGAGAAAGAACCATAGCCTACAGGCCGCACTGACTAGAGGCAATTGGCTACAAGACCTATATTGTCCTGCCGACATAGCACCACAACACATACAGAAGTTGGTTGCCATTTGGGGGCACATCTCCGCCATGAAGCTTTAGGATGGACTGGAGGACACAATCACATCGAAGCTAACCCCCAACGAAGTCTGCATTGCTGCCTTGGCATACAAAGTGCAGTTTTTTAGAGCAACAACCACCACTATGAATCTATTAGTACGAAAAACTTCGGCACCTAAAAAATGTAAAGTCTTTGCTTGGCTGGCCATTTAGAATAGGCTCTGGGCAGCGGATCACTTGTCATGCGAGGGTGGCCAAACCAATTGACTTGCCCCTTGTGTAGACATGTGCCAAAGTCCGCCATCCACTTATTGGCCAAGTGCCGCTACATGACAAGAATTTGGACCACATCGTGCAATGGACCGCATGTAACTCCATTAATCCAACAACCTCGTGGACCTTCGCCTTAGTCCAATACTGGTGGGAGTCGGTTATCCTCACACCTGGAGTTCTATGAAAAGCATTGATGACGCTGCCAATGCTGGTCATATGGGAAATCTGGAAAGAACGGGATGCCTGATTTTTTTTGTTTAATAGCGGCTACACCCATGTCCTTGATTGCTACAATAAAAGAGGAGGCTGGAACCTAGGTCCTATCGGGAGCCTAGAGGCTAGCGGAACTCTCACACACCTATATAACATTTTAAGTGAATTTTCCTTTGCCGTTTTCCGCCCTTGTTTCCCTATCTTTTAGCAAACCTATTAATGTACCCTATTTTTTTCTTCTATTTAATCAATATAGGGCAACACTCCTGCCTGTTTCAAAAAAAGGACAATTGAGAGACCATGTGGAGGTGTCCCTATGTTTGTGATGAGTTATTGACACTTGGTTTGGAAAGATTGAGTTTGATTTGGGCGTTTTCTGCGAAGTCGTAGTCTTGTTTGAGCGGTCGGAAGACCTTACGACCAAATTGGGCGTGGTCGTAGGTCACTGGGGTGGCTTACGCCTTTTAGACCATGGTCGAAAGGCAGCAGCAAAGCTTACGACCACGCTTGGCTGTGATCGTAGGTCTCCAAGAAGTTTACGACCACTTTGGTCGTGGTCGGAAGTCTCCCGACTCAGCTACGACCACGTTGGCCGTGGTCTGTGGTCGCGAGTCGTGCTACGACCGCTATGGTCGGTAGTCGGCGCTCGAATGAACGATCACGTTGAGGAGTCGGCGCGTTACGACCACGTTACCGTGAGAGGTAGTCGGAGGTCGAGACTTCGACTGCTGTGGTCTATAGTCGGTAGACTTCGACTTCGACCACGTGGGAAGTCAGAGGACTTCGACCACGTTGTGAAGCGATCGAATGTGGTTGGGTCGGCTCGATGGGACGTGGTTGTATGCGGTCGGCTACGGGCGTAGGTCAGTTTGTTGCGGTCGGAAGTGGTCGCACGAGCTTGGATCGCAGGCAGATGCGGTCGGATGTGCTCTCTCTCATGCTCGGTTGTGGTCGGAAAGGGGTTCGACCACGGCAAATCCCGTTGTGCGTGGTCGGAAGGTGGTTCGATCACGCGATAAGCGGTCAGAAGTCCTCGAGAGGCTTGAACATGGTCGTGGACATCTTGTATCCGGTCGTATGACCTCCAGGATCGGTCGTTTCGCCTGGGAATCGGTCGTATCAACTCCTAGACTGGTCGTCTTGACCTAGAGAGCGGTCGTAGGTCTTGTGCATTAATATTTAAGTGATTGTGACCAGTCGTAGTGGATGTACGACTTTGTGAAGCATGTTTTGAGTTCCTTTTATATATGCAGATAGTTGTATACAATGTTTTGTGCGGTGCTATGAATGTGTGCTTGTCTGTGATGGTTTGCAGGACTTGGAGACTAGTTGTGGAGAGGCATGGATGGCCAAGACTAGGCATGGGCAGTGCTGAGGTCAAGAGTGGTCGGGAGATGCCGAAGACGACGAGGTCTGCCAGGTGGTTGCAAGACTTGAGCGACAAGGGAGGAGGAAGCTTTCGGGAAGGCAGCGGGATGGCATTTTGGAGAAATGCGGAAAGCTGCAAAGGGAAGCTGTGTCTCTGCGAAAGCACTGGAGTGGTTGGCGCTAACGGGCAAAGCAGTGGAGCAGTTGGGTGTAACGGGTAAAGCACTGGAGCTCGTTCTCGCTAGTGGGTAAAGAGAGTGGTAAAACCCGGTGTTAGTTGGGGTTAACGGGTTCTCCCCTGGTAGCTTGAGGCTATAAATAGAGAGGTAGAGCTCGGGTGATCGGTGAGGTTGTTCTCCGAGTCACTCTGAGTTTTTCATTTCTATTTATGTGAGTTGTCTCTGGGTAGAGCATGGTTGCTCTTGTACCTCCGATGGAGTGGCTGTAGAAACCTCCATGATCAATCATTCATCTATCTTCCTCAAATTGATTTCTGTTGTTATGAGATGTTTTTGATTGTTTTGTTTGCGATCTGTTTTGAGAGCTTGTTCTTCATGTTATATTTTTCTCTCATCTCTTCTGTGTAAGTCCGCATTTGCTTTGGTGTGCTTCTTGTTGCTCAGAACTGAGAATCTGTCTCAAGGCCACTTGGCCAGATCATTCTCGAGAGCAAGAGTTGAATCAGAGAAGTTCTCTTTGCCAAATGGTCTTGCGCCTCAAGTCCTCTGTTTCGAGTTCGACCTTGTCACTCTAGCCGACCATAGCAAAGTCTTTGGATTTTATTGGCCAGCTTCCTTCAGTACTTCAAGTTTTAGGACCAAAAGACCAGTGAGTCTCAAGTTACTCGGAAATCTGGCAAACGAGTCCTTCTTCTGTTTTCGGTTCGACCGCACAGTTATCACTGTTTGATTTCTTTTGTCGGCTCGGGCAAATGTTCGACCACGTGGTGTTCGACCGGAGAAGCTAGTTCTTTCGCCCGATTTGTTGTGTGGGTACTTGGGGAGTTTTGAAGGCACCATTCACCCCCCCCCCCTCTGTTGTCATTTCGGTCCTACAACAATATTATAGGGTCTAATAGATTATCTCTACTACTTAAAAATGTGAGTTGGTAGTCATTGGTGCGTTCTCCCTTAGCCCTCTGCAGCCATCCAATCAAATATACATGGCTTCTTTCAAACTGTCGCTTTCCAAACCGCTCCCTACTACGCCCACAAACTGTCCATCCTCTCCTCAACTCTCACCGCTGCATCCCCTCGTCGCCACCTCCCCCACCGCATCCGCCCACCGCCTCCTCTCCCATCTTCCCGCTTCCCCCTCCCCACTGCATCTGCTCTCCACTGCCTCCTCCCCCTCGCCCCACTTCTCCTCCTCCCCATTCCCTCCCCATCATCTGACTCCTTCCTCACTTTTGCCGCTTGTTCCCTCCTCGACGTCTCCGCTCTCCGACACCTTCTCCCATTCCCTACGCCGTCACCAAGTGCGGCGTCATCGGATCCAGCAGCCACCATCATCTTCTTCTCTGGCTTCCCTTTCTCTAGGGTTTGGGGAGGCAATGGAGGCAAGGCGAGGATGTCTCATCGGTCGAACGAACGGGTGAAGATCCGCCATAAGGGCTACAAGGCGTCGGTGGACACGGATGAGGGGCGGCGCCGTCACTTCAACACCACCGTGGAAATCCGCAAGACCGACCGTGATCGTGACAGCAAAAAGGTCACTTTTTTAGCTCTCTGGAGTGATCGATCTGTTCTTGTGGTGGGATAGGAATGGCGACCACCGGGAAGGTGATCAAGTGTAAAGGTTTGCTCGCTGTCTCTACAGTTTCTTGAACCCTATTTCTTCTTCATCTTCTTTTTCGAACAATCTTTGGATATTTCCAGTTGTTCTAAGAATAGTTCATCAAAACCTCTAAAAATTAGTTCCTCAAAATTTAACCTTTGTGTAAAGAAACCCAGAAATTGATGCGAATAAAGGCTAATCGGTTTTGTTCTTAGATCCGTGCTTACAGCCGTGGTGGCATGGAAGGCCGGGAAGCCGCTGTCGATTAAGGAGGCAGAGGTGCCGCAGCCGCAGGCCATGGAGTTGTGCGTCAAGATCCTCTACACTGCTCTCTACCACACCGATGCGTACTTCTAGGAGGCCAAGGTGTGCACAGTTCCACATCTTATAATTTTCTCATAATTTTATGTTTTTTGATTGGGAAATGGTGATGCAGACATGCATAGATCAGTGGCTAACTTTGTGTGATTTTACTTGAATTCGTGCAGGGGCAAACTCCAGTTTTCCCTAGGATCTTAGGCCATGAAGCTGGAGGGCTGGTGCTATTTCTTTCGTCATTTTTTTGCCTGAACTTGCCACCCAATACTACTGATGGGCATGTATTTATGCTCACAAATGCAAAGTCAATTAGAGATAACTTTATTGTCGCAGTTCCAATTGTACCCTGTTATAAGAGTTGTTTATACCATTTTTACTCTTGACAAAATGAACAGAAAAGAGTAAGCTCTGCGCTCCTGTGAAAAATTTGTGGGGATTTCTAGGCATTGGCAAGAGCAATTAATCTTTGTGTAAAGAAACTCAGAAATTGATGTAAGGGCTACTCAGTTTGGTTCTTGGATCCGTGTTTGCAGCCGTGGTGGCATGGGAGGCCGGGAAGCCACTGTCGATCGAGAAGGTGGAGGTGGCGCTGCTGCAAGCTATGGAGGTGCGCATCAAGATCCTTTG
The DNA here is from genome assembly GCA_017311315.1 of Dendrocalamus latiflorus. NCBI lineage: Eukaryota > Viridiplantae > Streptophyta > Magnoliopsida > Poales > Poaceae > Dendrocalamus > Dendrocalamus latiflorus. The sequence continues at coordinate 28,340,319 of CM029658.1, read as the reverse complement.
CACTGCTCTCTGCCACACCGATGTCTACTTCTGGGAAGCTAATGTGTGCACAGTTCCACATCTTATAATTTTCTCATAGTTTTATGGTTTTTGATTGGGAAATGGTGATGCAGATGTGCATAGAACAGTGGCTAACTTTGTGTGATTCTACTTGAATTCGTACTGGGGCAAATTCCGGTTTTCCCTAGGATCATAGGCCATGAAGCTAGAGGGTATGCATCATCTTGCCTCCTCTGTCTCTAACCAGCTTTTATTCTAAAATCATTGTCAGTTCTTCTACAATGCTACTTGAGAGAAGAGATAGGTTCAGGACCTTCGAATATGCCATAAAGTAAATGCTGCATGTAGAGATGGCAGTAGTCTGGTGAGATTTCTTTGTATGAAAAAGGTTAAAAAATGTTTGGTGAGACGATTTTGTGTGAATAGGACAGTGTCTTTATATATGAGTTTTTTTATACGGGATTGACAAACTTCCAAGTTAGGGATTCATCATTTATAAATCATATCCTTCACTAGCTAAATGCATGTGCGTTGCTATGGACTTTTAAAATTGATTATACTATATGTTCTGAAACTCATGGGTGGTAAAAATTTTTAAAACATACACATAAATATGCTAAAAGTTTTTAAATCTGTATCCGCAGTTTTTGCATGAACCGTTGCGGGGAGGCGAGGCCTGGAGTCCTGGACGCTGTTAAAAAAAGTAATACATATAATCAAACATGAGGTTATAGATTTATCTTATGTTTTATGCTATGTAAATTTGTTTTCTCAATAAAGTGTTAAAACTAAGACTTCTTTTATATAACTAATTTCTACAAGAATATTTAAACTATTTCTTACGGCACTCCTATGTTTGAAGTAGACCTTAAAAAATTTCATGAAAGAAATAGTTAACATGCCTAGTCTACACTATCCGTGATAGGTCACATCTCATTCTTAGTAAGGGCGAAGAGAAGTGGTGGTGAATGGGTAAACTCTCTTTTTATATTAATAGAAATTTAGCTTGCATCTCGTGTTAATGCCTATCTGTGCCACATATTTTGTGATATGATTCAAAAAATTTATATATATTTCAACATGAAACATGCCATTAGAAAGCCGCCCTCTTGTAGTCTTGTACAACGCACTATGCAGGCGAGCAACGCAGGTGGCCATGGCAGCTCACATGGATAAGCCATACTCCCGTACTTGTTCGTCTTGTACTTGCATTCCGCCGCCTCCAAGTCTCAAGGTCAACAGAGAACTGCCATGTCTCCTCCGCCGGGGCAACGACGACACACCTGATGCCCAAGTTTTTCATGCATAGTTTAGCTACAAGCCTACAATGCAGCATATAGTTTAGCAGTTTCATAAGTGTTGCAATGTAGGTTATTGCCACTGCTTTTGAGAAAAGTTAAGTGACTAGTTTGAGAATGCAAGAACATGGTGCAACGGCTTTCGTGCTAGTGCGCTCACCCCAGGGACAGAATTTGCTCAATGCCCAGGCCCCATGTGCAACGAGCCCATGGACATATAGCATTCTACTTATATTTTTTATCCTCGCCTTAATCAAGTAGTACAGACTAGAGAGACATTTCACGTCAATTAGCATGACATATTAAGAAGGAAGAATTGTATGGCTGGCAGTTTGGTCAGCCATGCACGATATCAGCTAAGCACCTGAGGACAGCTCCGGTTAATGACTTTTGGTTCTAACAAAGGCGATTGTGCGAACAAACCGAATGCTGATAAGCTGTTTCGAAATGACGAAAAAGAAATCAACTCATTTGTTTATTGAGAGGAAACCATAACAATAAGCACAAAAGAACAGGGCCAAAAACAACAAATACCACATAGAACTTACTCGTCTGTCATCTGGATCGAGGTCTTACTTTGGTCTTCAGAAGTGAAGTAATGACATTATTGCAAGTGAGTTCCTGGTACCTCCCAGTCCTACTATCTTGATGGACCAAAGGTATGTCGTTATCCTGAATTTACTGGCTATCATTCTTCCCGCCCTGAGCTATTTGGTCTGGTGGTGGTGTGGTCTCTCTCGTCAAGTCCTGATACTCTTGCCCACTATATGTGGCTGTCCATGCAAATAGTTCACCGCATGCCCGTATATAACTCATCTCCGGTGAACGTATCCTTCTTTTTTTCGTCATCACTACCTTTTTTGTAGTCGTCTTTATGGCGATGTACAGAAGTTCTGTCATTGCTTGTTGCTTGCTATGTATAATGAACTGTATTATAAATTATAAGGAAGATACAGAAAAGGAGATACAGACGGACAAAAGATACGCAATACAAGAGCAACAGCCTAACCAACTGTAATAAAAAAAGAGATCAAAGGAAGCTAGTTAAGGTAGACATCAACCCATTGTAGATATCAGCCTATTGGGTGGTTCTTTAAAACCATGGCCGATGACCACAACACTCAACACACGTCTAGAAAAAGAGGATTAAGAAACTCTTTTCGACTGTGGCTGATGGCCACAACACTCAACACACATCTAGAAAAACTGAAAAAGAGGACTAAGATGCCCTTGTTCAAAAGTACATAACACTCACAAATTTTAAGCCAGCATATTTAATCAACTCTAAACAGAGACTTCTCCACAAAAACAGAATAACATCCCATGTAGCCATCTATTATTAACTCAGCCAATTCCTGGAACGCTCGGACCTTAGCCAAGATGTCTGAACTTGCTTGAGCCACCTCTTGCTTGATCTCCGCCTGCGCCAGCATCTACCAGTGGCGAAGAAAGGAATTAATCTTGTAGATTAGCACCTCTGATGAAGAAAGAAACTTACTATTATAACACCATGTCATTCCTATTTAGCCAATGATCCCAACAGTATACTGCCCCAAATGGACCATTTTTTACTTGTTCTTCTTTCTTCCAGCATTTCCTGCAACCTCTGACAAAAATTGCTCCAAAGTAGCCGGGTTAGTACGCCATCAAAAACTCTCTCTCATCACAGTCCAAACAAACTGTGCCGGATAACACTGAAACATTATATGGTCAGTAGTTTCCTCTGTTCCACACAACTTACAATATTTGTTTCCATTCCAGTTTCTTTTAGCCAACTGCTCTGCCGATTGAATTCTGTCTTTAGCCACCAACCACAAGAGGTGCTTAATTTTTAGTGGGATTGGAGCTATCCAGATATCCATCATCCTGACATCTCTCACACCTGTAAAAGTTAACGCTTTATACATGGACTTAATTGAAAACTTTTTATTTCTCTCAAGATCCCACAACAGCTCATCTCTCTCATCATTCAACTCAAACCTGAGAACAAATTTGTATCAACTGATCCCATTCTGCAATTTCAAATGGACCAAAAGTTCTTCAAAAAGTAAGGTTACACTGTCTGTCCCTGCATACCTCCGCTACCATATTCTCCTGTTGCTCACAAATCATCCCAAAATTTTATATCAGATCCAGAACCAACTCCAAAATATCCTCCAATCCAGAACCATCGATCTCTTGATGCTATGTAATCCTTTCCAAAACAAGGTAACCTTACTTCAACCATCGATTCTACATTAATTGATGTATAGAAAAATTGATAATGATGATATGTTTCTTTTTAGGAAAATGCAACTCTGTTGTACGGCGAGTAAGTAGATCACGCTAGACCCCCATACGGTTCAGCTATTGCAAAAAAATATATACATGCAATTCGAAAAAGGACACAGCTACCATACTTATGGATTGAATTTGCTGTGCGTGCCATGCTTCATAGCATTTTTCAGATATGAAATTTGAGACACTTAAGTACAAAAAATGAGTTGAACAAAGAGCACTTATTGTATTGTTTCCCTGCATGTCTCTCGCCAATAATTAGTTCACTTTTGATTCAGACGATGATGTTGTCTGTAGTGACAATGCCTAAATGAGATCCTCAGTAAAAGAGAGTAAGAGACTCGCAGTTTATGTAGCCTCCAGAACCAGAAGTGTGATCTTGTGAGGGTCAAACTATTCGTTCTATGTCCAGGGTAATTTTGTATCAAAAAAACAGTCAATACATTTGTCTCGAGTTGACTGATGAATTCTGGTTAGCATGCAGGCAATAAACTTAGATGAGCAGCTATCAAGTTTAATCTGCGCATGATGCCGGAGAGGCTCATTACGAGCATGAAATCAACCATGATGTATTATAGCCTCATTTGCCTGCTGAAATTAAAAAAAAATCTTGTTTGAACATATGCTGACATACAAAGATTTCTCATTAAGAATGGAGTTCTAGGTGATGACTAAAACCTTGGAAGTAAAAATGATCCTCTGTCAAGAGTGAAATAGAATGTATGTTTTACAAAAATTTTTTTGCTGCATTCATTTTTGACCTCATATATAAGAATACTGAATTGCTACTCGGTCAAGACTGAATAATGATATGGCAAATAAAGCCCAGTTTTTTTTTTTTTTTTGCCGAGCGCAGAAGATATCATGAAGAGTTGTGGAAGAAAAAATGCTTGCACTCTCCAACAAATGATTACTTCTTACCAAACAATAGTAAATTGGTGGTACCAAAAAAGGTATTAATTGGTGGTTAAATTGATTCAGTAGGCTATAAGGGTATTCCCAGTGGTAGACATTGCACACTACAAGTCTACAACAGACACTACAATCCTAATGTATAGTTTCCACCAATGAACCCAAACAATAAATACGTCCCTCTCTCAATTATGGTAGACACTACAATAGACACTATAATTTTTGTAGATAGGCAATAATCTCCTCCCAATGCAAGTTTTTATTGCCCATTCAGTGTCTTGCCTAAGAGACTGCTTCCCTCTCTTTTAATTCTCTCTTCATCTCAGCACCAATCCTACTTAGCAGGCTAATTAATGCCATAGACATTGCTAATGTAGGATCCATTGGGAGTGTGAAAAGCCCCAAAATTTCAAACCAAAATTTTTCATTGTTTTTTCCTGGATTTTTGAGTGTTTTTGTCAACTTTCCCTTTTTGGAAAGTTTCCCAAGAATGCGCCTTCCTCTTTTGGCGATTCCGTTTTCCCCTTCTCCTTGGCGCCCTACCCCTTTTCCACTTTCCTTCTCCTTCGGCGCCTCCCTCCATTTCCCTCCCCGCTGGCGCCTTCACTCCTCCCCGCCTCCACCCTTGCGCACGCGTGCACGCTGGCGCCTGCGCCCGCTCCCGCACCGCCTCTGCTCCCTCCACCCCCCGGTTTTCTTCGCGCCCGCGCCACCCCGCAGCCCTTCGGTCCGAAGGAAGCCACCGCCCGCGCCACGCGTCGCCCCGCGTCTGCTCTGGTCCCACTCGCCAGTCACCGCTCCTTCTCCCTCCCGCGCGCGGACGCCATCGCCCGTGCCCGAAGCTCACCTGCTCCCGTCGCCTCGCCTTTACTCCTGTGCAGAGCCAGCACCGTCTTCCTTCCGCGCCAAGGTGTCGTCTTGACCTCCCTGTCCCCTCCCTTGACCATCGGCGCCTTTGCCCATCCCCTCTCCCTCGGATCCCCTCCCATCCGCCGAGGTTAAACCCCCCCCCCCCAACCGGCTCCGCACGATCCCTTGCTCCCCAAGCTCTTCCACCACCCTCAATCGCCTCCCTCCACTCCAGAGGACCTCCCTGAGCCGCCGATTGGAACCCCTTCGCCCGGACCTCTGTCTCTGCTCTCCTCTGCGCCGGCGACACCCGTGAGTCGATTTTCCCCACCCCGTTCCCATTCTTCGATTACATTTGTCCAGAGCTCCCTACTACCTCTTGAACACGTTGGTATGCTCGCCTGGCCAGGTGGAACCCCGAGGTGCCCCGGCAACGAAACTCCCTTCCGGCCGCCGCACCCTCCCCGTGGCCAGCTCTCCTTGAGACTTCGCAGCTCCCACCTCCGCCGCCAAAGTGAGCCTCCCACTCCCCTGTCGGTGTAGCCGCCGCCGATTGGGCCCATTTGGCACTGGTAGCCCCCTTCACCACTAGGAAGCCAGACCTCCCCCATCTGCCTCCCGCACTCTCCGTTGGTCCCCTCACCCTCCAAAGCCCCAAAACGGATTCCCCTTGTCAAGCCGCACCCGCCGGTGCCCTCGGTCGCCGCCGACGGCCCTCCGTGCGCCCAGACCACCATCGCCACCGTAGCCCGGTCCCGGGGGTACTGTAGCGGCTGGAGGAGGAAGAAGACCCCCTCCCCCGCTACGTGGCCGCATCTCGGCCATCTACCCCAATCGGTGCCGTCTGTCCCCGAGCGTCGGATGGTCATCTCCCCACCGCCGTCCGATTTCCTTAAACCCCACCCCTCGCCTCCGTCGGATCCATTCCCCGCACCGCTTCGCCCCGCCCATCCCGACCGTCCGCCCAGGCCGCGCGTCCCTCATCCGAGCAGCGTGAGCGCGCGGGAGTGGGCCGAGCCCCGGCCTGCTTTGCCCCGAGCGTGCGCGCGCGTGCGGGCCACGCGTCGGCCTGTCGGGCCGCGCGAAGCGCGTCGCCGTGGGCCACGCTAGCCGTCGGCCTCACGGGCTGCACAGTGCGGTCCGCACTGTAACAAAGGAGCTGGGCCGGTTACTGTTCAAAGCATTTTCCCAGGCTTTATTAATTTCCAAAATCCAGAGAAATCCAAATAAATCCTAGAAAATCACAGAAAATTCTAAAAATTCCCAAATTTCACCACTTTGCTCCAAATAAAGTCCTGACCCATTTTTGACCTCCACTCCCCCAAATTCATCCCAGATAATTTCTAAAATTCCCCATTTGAGGATTTATGCATTTTACTCCTTTTTAATAGATTATTTTCCCTCGCTTGAATAGGCTCAAGCCGGACTTATGTTATTTCATGTGTTTGCTCTAGTTTCGGAGATCCCGGAAGTTCAAGTGCAGTCTCAGGATCCAGGTGCTTCTACGTTCGAGCTAGCCGAGATCGTCCAGATTATCGGCAAGTCCCAAATCCTTTGATCATGTTGTATCCCATGCCATTTAATTATGTTATTATGCTACTTGCACTAAGCTAGTTCTAAAATGTTAGTTCAAAGTAAAATAAAATGTTTAGAATGACATGTTATGTAGTTAAACCTACCACCGATAAATGCCTTGTTAAATTTGTAGCCATGTCTTTGTAACCCTAGAAATAATTATCTGTTAATCTAGATAATTGTAGGTTATTATTATCATGCAAGTCTTTACAGTAATAAGGTTGTGGCTGCGGGCCAATAGAATCTGGAAAACCCGACTCTAGGACAGGGTGGTATGGGACACCGTGCCCTAGGGCGGTGATTGTCGGCGTGCAGATTAGGGTAAGGGTTGGGGAAGGAGCCGCGAGACGGTCTTCGCCCACCTCTTACCCTAGGTTGTAAGGTCGCGGACCTGGTAGGGGTTGCGGGCCCCTGAGGGAAAAATGTAAGGACTAGACCCTTACGCTGAGCAAATGACATGGTGACCGCTCAACCACAGGAGTTGACTTGTCAACACTAGTTTAGTAGCTGCTCAACTCGATTGAAACTCTACAGGTGTTGAGAAGTAGGTGGATAAGTAACAAGGTTAGGCAAGCCGTGCTGCGGGTGCCTAACAACGGTAGAGTTCACTCGAAGCGGACGTTTGTTTTCTTGTGCCAGACCCGAGTGGATTCTACCGGGTAGAGCCTATGTAAAGAATTGAGCAGTGAAACGACCTGGCTTTCTTAACCCGGACGCGGAAGTTAAGAAATCGTCTGGGTAAAGCTGAGCAAACTCTGCAGAGTCAAAATAATGGTATTCAAATACGCCGTGCTCCCGGTTAATGGAGCTGTGTCACTTGGGTGATTCCAGCAGCGAAGCTTAAGTAGATTTGTAAATGCTTTAACTTGACTAGTTGGTTAATTAACTCTTCATGAAAACCCCTGAGATCTTAAGGAGTAGTTTTGGGTCCGTTTTATCAAAATGTTTGCAAATAAAACTGCATCCACTCAAAGTTAATAAACCAAGTATACTCCCTTCCATTGTTAATCCGTGCATGTAGTAAGATAGAGTCCCTTTGGGGCTTGTTGAGCCGGTTGTTTGGCTCACGGCTTGCTTAATCCTCTCTTTAGAGGGTCAAGACGAAGGTGAAGGTTTCCCCATCAAGGACGCCCTTGAGGATAGCTTCTTCGACGAGGACCCGTGGCTTTAGGTCTTGGCCGCGCTCAAGCGGATCTTGGAGCTTATGTAATGTAAATATACTTTGGGCTTGCACGCCCCGCTGTTGAAAACTGGATGTTATTCCGTATTTGAAATATATGCTGGACTTTTGTTGTAAGCATGCAATGGTATACTCTTGCGCGACACTCCATAACTGTTCATGCGTGAATAGTTGCGGAATGCCATGCCCGTACGCACCAATGGAAACGGGGGCGTTACAAGAAGTGGTATCATAGCAGGCTCTTTGACCGTAGGTTAAGACCTAAGGCAGACTAGGAAGCGATTTTATCGCAAAATTTAATTTAAGCCATAAAAAGGGTTTACGAAAATTATAAGTATTATTGCTGTATTTTCCTCTCTTGTTGCTACCTTATCTATCTTAGTTTATTTCTGCTTAAGTTTTACTTTTGCAAAATGTTTACTGCTTTACTTGTCTAGCTTCAAAATTTCGTTTCTTGGCAGTTCGAGGAGTGGCCGTTGTTCGCTAGACTAGACTGACCCCGAGTTGTAGTGGTACTTTTGTAATGTAAAGCAGGTGTAATCATGAACCCTAAGTGGTTTGTGTACCACTTGCATATTGTAAATCTATGTTCATTATCTTGTATGTTGTTTGCTTAATTATCAGTAATCCCCCTGTGTTCAAAGCTTTCTCCTGTCCCCTTTCGCTCTCGTTCTTACCTTATTCGCCCTATACTTACCTTGAAATTCAATGTCTTACTTATCTACTCTTGTTCCCCAAAGCCGCTGCAAAGCTGACCTCAAATTCCCAATTGGCAGATGGATCCAGCGCAGCAGAGTGGTCAGACCAACAGGCAGGGTGCACCTGCCATAGATCAAGTCCAGATGTCAGAACAGTAAGGAGAATCACTGCCACAGTTCATTGTCAAGGTATCACCCGAAGAATCAATGTCAGCATCAAGTGTAACCGCATTGAAGTTTACAGCCTTCCTGCAAACTCAACCACCTAAATTCCCCTCAGCAACAGAACCACTGAATGCAGATAACTGGTTACAAGATGTTGAGAGAAGAATGAATACTATACGATGTACAAATAAGGAGAAAGTTCTTTTTGCCACCTATCAGCTGTCAAAGCCTGTAATTACTTGGTGGAATGCTATCCAGTGGATACATCCAAATAAGGAAGACATTACCTGGGAAGACTTTGTGAAGAGATTTCGTAAAGCCTGCATTTCTCCTGGAGTTATCACTGAAAAATATCAGGATTTTCTTGATCTTCAACAAGGAGAGAACTCCATCACAGCATATCTACAACAATTTCATCAGTTTTCCCAGTATGCTCAACAAGAGATTGATACTGAAGCCAAAAGGATGGAGTACTTTATGAAAGGCCTACGACCCAATATAAGACAACGCCTTCAGGCCATGAAGTTTTCAAGCCTATTAAGCCTAGTCGACCGAGCTCTCCAGATAGAAGAGGAGATGTTAAGCTACGTGAAAGTTATGAAACGAAAGAAGCCTTCACCTTCATCACAAACAGCTTGTTTTCACTGTGAACAAGATGGGCATTATCGTGACCAATGCCCACTGAGGTCCTTGCCCAAAGAAGAAGCTAGAAAGCAAGCAAAGAGGCAGACATCAACATCACGCCTGCCACCGATGGAAGAAGAAGAATCTTACCCTAAGAAGACTAGAATAGAGGAAGAAACAGATCTATTCGGAGGAATGCCATGAAGAAGAAAAGCACGGCAGACAGTCAGGAGAAAGTGATCTATGAAGAACAAGGAATGGAGTAATGTCCTTTTTGGTTATCCTTTTTGTAAGCTAGTTGGAAGAACTGAATAGATTGTATGTAAATTACTTTGACTAAGGCTTGTGGCAAGACTATGAAAATGTATGAAGAATGTCTGTGTAAAGCATGAGGAATGAGAAGTTCATGTTGCAATAAAAATTTACCCTAATGGACCCAGATGTAAATGTATAACCTTGGTGCAACCAAATTCGTCTAAGTAGGAACCTGCACCACACACGCAAGGATGATATACATGTACAAGTGAAGAGGAGTCAAAGTCAATCGAGAGGAGGTTAAAGCAGATTTGCTGCAGCCAGATATGCAAGGGTTAGATGCCATTTTGGGCATGAACTGGCTAGCCAAGAACAAAAGCAAGGTAGATTGTGAGATCAAAACAGTATCATTGGTAAACCCTGAGGATCAGAAAGTGGTAGTAAAAAAACAAAAGTATTGAAGGATGCAAGAAAGCGCATGATCGACATGCTAGCAGTTACACCTGATCAAGTGCCAGTAGTACAAGAATATCCAGATGTGTTTCCGGAAGAACTGCCAGACAGACCCCCTGACAGACAAGTAGAACTTGCCATAGAGTTGATTCCAGGCATAAAACTAATTGCCAAGCATCAGTAAAGAATGTCAGCCAGTGAACTGAAAGAGCTCAAAAGACAGTTAAATGAATTGCAAGAAAAAGAATTCATTCGACCAAGTGTTTCACCTTGGTCAGCACCAGTTTTGTTTGTGAAGAAGAAGAGTGGAGAGTTAAAAATGTGTGTAGATTACAGAGAATTGAATGCTGTCACAATGAAGAACAAGTACCCATTGCCCAGAATTGATGAATTGTTTGATCAACTCAAGGGTGCCAAAGTATTCTCCAAGATCGACTTGCGCTCGGGTTATCAACGACTCAAGATCCGAGAGCAGGATCGAGAGAAGACCGCCTTTATCACCAGATATGGATTATATGAGTTCACGGACGTTCCCTTTGGTTTAACCAATGTGCCAGCCTATTTCATGAATCTTATGAATCTAGTGCATATGGACCAATTGGACCGATTCGTGATAGTCTTCATTGATGATATTCTGATTCACTTCCATAATGAAGAAGAACACAAGGAGCATTTGCACATGGCATTGACTGAATTGAGAGAGAGCATCAGTTGTATGCCAAGTTTGACAAATGCAGTTTTTAACTGAAGGAAGTTGCTTTCTTGGGTCATATTATATCAGAAGATGGAGTCAAGGTTGATCCAGAAAAGATAGCCGCAGTCATGGAATGGAAGTAGCCCAAGACAGTGACGGAAGTGAGAAGCTTTCTTGGATTGGCGGGCTATTATCGCCGATTCATAGAAGGGTTCTCACAAATTTCTCGTTCGCTCACTCAACTACTGAAGAAAGACAGACCATTCACCTGGACAGATGCATGTGAGGAAAGTTTTCAGTTGCTGAAGACCAAGTTGACAACAACGTCAGTCTTGATTCTACCCAACCCAGCGGGAGTGGGCTGAGCCCCAGCCTGCTTCGCCCCGAGCGTGCGCGCGCGTGCGGGCCACGCGCCGGCCTGTCGGGCCGCGCGGAGTGCGTCGCCGTGGGCCGCGCTGGCCATCGGCCTCGCGGGCTGCACAGTGCGGGCCACACTGTAGCAAAGGAGCTGGGCCGGTTACTGTTCAAAGCATTTTCCCAGGCTTTATTAATTTCCAAAATCCAGAGAAATCCAAATAAATCCTAGAAAATCACAGAAAATCCTAAAAATTCCCAAATTTCACCACTTTGCTCCAAATAATGTCCTGACCCATTTTTGACCTCCACTCCCCCAAATTCATCGCAGATAATTTCTAAAATTCCCCATTTGAGGATTTATGCATTTTACTCCTTTTTAATAGATTGTTTTTCCTCGCTTGATTAGGCTCAAGCCGGACTTATGTTATTTCATGTGTTTGTGCTAGTTTCGGAGATCCCGGAAGTTCAAGCGCAGTCTCAGGATCCAGGTGCTTCTACGTTCGAGCTAGCCGAGATCGTCCAGATTATCGGCAAGTCCCAAATCCTTTGATCATGTTGTATCCCATGCCATTTAATTATGTTATTATGCTACTTGCATTAAGCTAGTTCTAAAATGTTAGTTCAAAGTAAAGTAAAATGTTTAGAATGACATGTTATGTAGTTAAACCTACCACCGATAAATGCCTTGTTAAATTTGTAGCCATGTCTTTGTAACCCTAGAAATAATTATCTGTTAATCTAGATAATTGTAGGTTATTATTATCATGCAAGTCTTTACACTAATAAGGTTGTGGCTGCGGGCCAATAGAATCTGGAAAACCCGACTCTAGGACAGGGTGGTATGGGACACCGTGCCCTAGGGCGGTGATTGTCGGCGTGCAGATTAGGGTAAGGGTTGGGGAAGGAGCCGCGAGATGGTCTTCGCCCACCTCTTACCCTAGGTTGTAAGGTCGCGGACCTGGTAGGGGTTGCGGGCCCCTGAGGGAAAAATGTAAGGACTAAACCCTTACGCTGAGCAAATGACATGGTGACCGCTCAACCACAGGAGTTGACTTGTCAACACTAGTTTAGTAGCTGCTCAACTCGATTGAAACTCTACAGGTGTTGAGAAGTAGGTGGATGAGTAACAAGGTTAGGCAAGCCGTGCTGCGGGTGCCTAACAACGGTAGAGTTCACTCGAAGCGGACGTTTATTTTCTTGTTTTCTTGTGCCAGACCCGAGTGGATTCTACCGGGTAGAGCCTATATAAAGAATTGAGCAGTGAAACGACCTAGCTTTCTTAACCCGGATGCGGAAGTTAAGAAATCGTGTGGGTAAAGCTGAGCAAACTCTGCAGAGTCAAAATAATGGTATTCGAATACGCCGTGCTCCCGGTTAATGGAGCTGTGTCACTTGGGTGATTCCAGCAGCGAAGCTTAAGTAGATTTGTAAATGCTTTAATTTGACTAGTTGGTTAATTAACTCTTCATGAAAACCCCTGAGATCTTAAGGAGTAGTTTTGGGTCCGTTTTATCAAAATGTTTGCAAATAAAACTGCATCCACTCAAAGTTAATAAACCAAGTATACTCCCTTCCATTGTTAATCCGTGCATGTAGTAAGATAGAGTCCCTTTGGGGCTTGCTGAGCCGGTTGTTTGGCTCACGGCTTTCTTAATCCCCTCTTTAGAGGATCAAGACGAAGGTGAAGGTTTCCCCGTCAAGGACGCCCCTGAGGATAGCTTCTTCGACGAGGACCCGTGGCTTTAGGTCTTGGCCGCGCTCAAGCGGATCTTGGAGCTTTTGTAATGTAAATATACTTTGGGCTTGCACGCCCCGCTGTTGAAAACTGGATGTTATTCCGTATTTGAAATATATGCTGGACTTTTGTTGTAAGCATGAAATGGTATACTCTTACGCGACACTACATAACTGTTCATGCGTGAATAGTTGCGAAATGCCGTGTCCGTACGCGCCCCTGGAAACGGGGGCGTTACAGAGTGCCCTAAGTGAGAACATAGATGACTTATTTACAAAAAAAACTATACAATTTGAATGAAGGATTTTAGGAACATGGGACATAAAACTAAATTACCTAACCTTTGAGTTGCATGTGTATGAGAAACTAGACACACATAGCAAAGTTATATCCAAAGATGATTGAATTGCCGATGCCTCCCAAGTATGTGACACTCTACTATGAACATACTGTAACGGTTATTATTATCTTAGGTTCCTCTATCTCGTAGTTTTGATGCTTTTATCAGCAAACACATTGTGATACCCTCTGTCGCCCCCGGATTTAGCTAATCTAGAATCCTATGTAGAACCACTGCACTATTCCCTGGATCGGTAGATAGTGCTTACAGATACATCACTGAAAAATATCATATATAATGAGAACCATAACATACACTAATATTATATATTAGAATTTAAATAGACCATATTGGATCAAGTTTACAAAAGGTTTGATAAGGCCAAATGGATACATTACATAAAGTAGAAGTAGAAGTGATAGCAAAATGGGAGAGCACATCTCACCATAGGCAAGAGACTGATCGGGGGTAAGAGCTTATACTACTAGAGACTATCATGATCTCCTCCATCTTCTCCATCAACTCCTGAGGTGTCGTAGTACACGTAGTGACTTTGATCCATAGGTTCTGAGGTATTTAGTGAGCGAGGGTGAGCATAAACAATGGTGCTCTGTGAACGAGGGTGAGCACAAACAATGGTGCTCCGTGAGCCAACACACAGAATACAGTATTATATATGCAACGTTCAACAAAGGTAGGCTCAGGATTTTTTATTTACAAAAAGCATTAGTTAAAAACTACAATAAGATAGAAGTTCGTATGACTTAGCATTTTAACCAAACCATATTTTTTATTAAAGAGAGTAAAAGTGTGCAATATTAATAACAATGCATGTTTCATCCACTTATTATATGGTTCTATCTACCATATGCTAGCTTTTGATGCTAGGGTTACATCTACCCATTTATCATTACCGGGTTACATCCACCTAGGATGTCATAACAGGATTTGGTTCTTACAGTTATCTGGGTGGTGTTACCACAAACCATAATTTTTTTGTGCTACATTCGCACCAACCACTCTTACTATCCGTCCAGATATGTAAAGCAAGTTTTAGGGTTTGAGAGCATAAAACAAAGTTATCTCGAGATACTAGTCATTTCCCTCCATGGCTGCCCAAACCTAGTTTTATGATTGAAAGATGGTGATAGGGCAATTTAATGCTCCATTATTTAAGTAAGACTAAGCATGATATTTAAATACAACCTATAGCTAGTATGGTTACCATTAAGTTAACTGGAAAAGATCACAGAGACTGACAGGTGGGCCCCATGGATTTTAAATTCCTTTTTGAATTAATTTTCTAAAGAAAAGGGCTCAGGGGATGACAGGTCAGGCCAATCAATGTAGAGAACAGTGAAATAGGCCCACTTATCAATGGCTCTTAATCATTTAACTAGTTTAAACAGGATTGTAAATAGGGCGGGTCCCACATGTCATAGAGTTAACCGATAACTTAATGCAAGGGGCCCCACACATTAGTGAGGGGTTAACAAACTTAACTCTGGTCATTAACACTAAACAAGATTTGATTTAATCCTAAACTATCACTACCGTGCTTCCCCTTCCCGCCAAGGCGAGCACAGCTCGTCACCGGTGAAGGGAGACACGACGACTGGTGAGTAGGGCACAAATAGATTGCCCATGCCAAACCACACCTAGAGGCGAGGTGTTGTGGCCTAATTTGATGCACGAGGTGACTGACGGTGAGCTAGGTGATTGTGGCGCACGGGTGCATGGTGCCACAATGACCGGTGGCACCAAAATTCAATTACGTGCTAGGGGAGCATCTCGGGACTGAAGGGGACTACCGGAGGTGATGGTTGGGCTCAGGGAAGCGTGAAGTTGGCTGGCAGCATGGACCATGGTGGTGGAGAGGAGGGCAACGGGGGTAGCTCACTAGAGGGGATGAAGAGGGTCGGTGTCGTCCAGGGTGGTGTCTGGGCTTCCTTGTGGTGCTCCAAGCGGCTTGAATTGGGCAGCAGTGCGTCATAGAAAAACAACGTCAGCAGGGGCTCAATTGGATGAAGATGAAGAAGGGGCATGAGAGGCGTTTAGTGGCATTTGGAGTGGGGGGTGGGTGGGGGAGGCGATTGGTAGCGAGGGGAAGATGCACGGAGGCATTATAGCCGAAGATAGGGGAGTGGTTCTCAAGTTGAACTTCACTGGTGAAACTTGGCGGTGCGAGCCATGGTTAGCAAAGTGCCATTTTTCTCCAAAGCTGAAACAATGGAGATTGGCTATCAGGTTGGTTGCAGGGTGTTGACTTGTGGGACGAGGGGTACGAAGTACACTACCACTTGACATGGAGCTGGAGGTTTTGGTGGTGTGGCTTCCGCTTGCTTGAAGGATGGATTTCTGTGGAATGCTGGTTTCTGAGGCTAACTTTCTTGTGGCCTTTGGGCTGCCATCGTGCACTTGTGGTTTGCCTCCATGTTCATCCTCTCATTTTCCAGAATGAGAGCTTTGTTGACCAAGTGGGGAAACTAGGAAAATCTTGAATTATCAGCTACACCCTCAGCTCTTCGTGCATACATTTTAGGAAGCGATCAATCTTTTCTTCCTCATTAGCTACATCTTCAGGAGTGTAGTAAGCCAATTGATTGAACTTGGTGAGGTAATCATTGACTGACATATGCCCTACTTTAGTTTTTTGAATTCGTTCTTCTTCATTCGCATGATGCCAGCCAGTACAAAGTTTGTTCTACAGGCAGCCTTGAATTCAGTCTAAGAGATAGCATGCCTTGTTGGTTCAACTACCTCTTCTGCTTTTTCTTTAGTATTTTCTTCTTTTGCTTGCCCTTGTTGCCCTTCAGCTCCTTTGCTTGTCCTTCTTCTTCTACCATTTGAGAGAATAATCTGATTTAGAACTAATGGCTATATATATGTGGGTTCACTTAGCCCTCTAAGAACACAACAAAATAACCAACAAAACAAGAGAAATAAAGAAATACAATACAATGCCTAAGGTTACCACATAGCATTAATGGTAGGGTTAAGTGCTACATGACTACTAGTTCATAGCATATAGGCCATGCTAAACCATGACACCACACTAAAATATCACAACGCCTACTCGACTGATATGAGGGGGCAAAGTGCTTGAAACCTAGAAGACTACCCTAGTAACCACTGCTAGCTATCCTGAAACTAGACCTACCTACTCCTCCATGAAGGTATGGCCACGACAAGCTATGCAGTTGCCTGGAGAGCGAGAACAGGAGCAACTATGACTATAGGTAGGCGACCGGGAGTAGGAGTGAGGATGGGAGAGGCTACGTCCGCTGCTGTATGTCGACGGTGATTGGTGGACTAGGGCGTCGAACACTCTTTCACACACTAGTCCTTAAATGGGGTCTCAAAGTTCGAGTTGGCACTGGGCATAACCTTGCGGAGTATGTCCGCAAACTCCTCGTCACCCTCACCACGGGAGAAGAAATCCCACGGGCCTTGGTCAGACGATCCGGCCATCTATAGTTTTAAACAGGAGAAAGAGTTAGTAACAAAGTAAAAAATATAAGAGAAGTATAGATAAGTCAAGAATTAGGAGTGATGAGTAAAAATAGTAATATGCTATATTTTGTCAAAGTTTTTCTTAACTTTTGGAAATAAGACTATGTCCTTAATTACGATGTTCTCGTCATCATAGAGGTATATGCCAAGGCAATGATGGTGCTTCATTTGCTGCAGACTAGGGATCAGTTTGTATCGCCGTGTGACCGGCTCGTAGACTAGGAGGTTGGGGGAGTAGTGGCGTCTCCACCTGGTCATCTTCTTGGTGAGGAGGAGGAGGTTGCCGAGGCTGGCGATGAGGTCCCATGCCCTACTGCTGCCTCTACCAGGGACAAAGTCAAGGGAGAAGTGGCGATTGTCGATGGCAAGCTTCGGCGAGGAGGGAATGAAGACGAGGCTATGGCCATCAAGCAGGGATGCGTGGTAGTGGTGGTGGCCCACAACGGGAGATGGGTTGTTAGACAATGTGGCCAGGTTTAGAATATTTTGGTGATGAATCATTGACAATGGTTAATGGATGATGAATAATTGACAACATTACTTATTGTTACCTGAGATGTGTGGCGCGTGTGTGGATTGATGTTGGTCAAGTTTTGGCGAACTTGTGTCGGGAAAATGTTCTTTGGTCTTTGCATGTGTAGGTTGAGCATAGAGGCGATTATGGTCGGTGATGAGTTGGACTGAGACTAAGATGGGTGATCCGAGGTTCAGACGGTCAAGGATGTCATGAGATGGTCGGGGCTCATGCTTGGAGCGCATGGAGATCAGAGATGGATGGTACGTGTTGGAGCTATGGAGGTGCGGTCCGGAGGCTACGACACATGGTGGATGATGCGTGGAGAAGCTACGGGAGGTGCGGTCCTGGAGGCTTCGATACATAACAAGTTGAAAAGTTGAAATTTTAGAAAACCCGTGTTAGGAAGGGTTTCGTGTACCAGGAGGGCACTTTATAGCTACCATGATTCAGAAATAAAAGATCTATTCGGAGAAATTCCAGCGGTGCGTTTTTCTTTGTGTCGTCCTCATCTTGTCATCTTGGTTTCCTCAATCGCCGTCTCACGCACAGAAAGAAATCACAGCAGATCGGTTCATTGTCATTGAATTCATCGTTCAGTTCTTTGATCGGAGCGTCAAGGCCCACGCTCGCTCCCATGGAAAAATTCTGCATCGCTAATTGCTAATAGTGCTGCCATGTGTCGGCCGCATGACAACAATCTTTTGGGGGTGCGTCTTTGCATACAAAGCAGGAACGCCGCCTTTTCATCACATCAACTGGTCACATCAAGTCAAGAAAGAAAGGTTACCTTTTCTAGTCTTTTCTCTAGCATAAGCACGGAAAAGTTTCATTGATCTTTTTCGTGCTTGCTTCTCATGGCCATCGACTTTATCCATCAGACCATACATACATATCCATCACGTGAGGCTACTCACTACATGCATACTGAAGACTTGTGCTTAGTCCGAATTGGTCATTGATGCATGTATCACTTGATTTTTTATCTAGTAGTTGAACCGTATGTCATATATATAAACACTACATGCAGTGAGTTGATTGTTTAGTTAATTACACCATATAATTGGATATTTGCTACAGTACCTAAGAGAGTTTTTTTCTCTTTGTGTGCTTGCTGTGATTAGCAGATTGTAAAAAAAAAAAAGATACGTTTATCCCTGACAAGGTCCGATAGCTGCACCCTTCAGAGTTTGAGTTTCAAAAAGCAAAGGTGAAACTTGCAAAATATATCATGAGAAAGCAAAGAGAAGGCGCGTTTCTTACACAAAGACAAAAAGATGTGCCATCACTCATTGTTCATTTCTCCATGTCCAATGCAGTTACCTCCACTCATTGTTCATTTCTCCATGTCCAATGCAGTTACCTCGTTTATCGCACATCAATTTTTCTTGTACACTCGAGATCTCAGGAATCGGAACTGGTAAGCAGAATTGACTTCGAGCTACAAGACTTTCTGAACACCAATTCCCACTAAAGCCTATAGCCTTCTTTAGGTCTTAACAACATCCTCTATTGGAAAGCTCTTCTGACTGTAGAATTATGTGTCTGCCAATGTTTCATCAAAAGTTCGGCTAATGCTGTTTTTGTTCTGAACCTGATATCAGTTTTTGTTCTACATGTTCCATACTTCGAAACTTGAAATTACTGAGAGCTAACCATTGATTCTATCATGAGCGTGAAAAAACATTTTTACGTTGTGTGAGCACAGAAATTTTTTTCAGGTGTTTCCGACTCTTTGAGCACAGAGTCACTCACTCGGACAGGACAACAAGCCGGTGCTCCAGGTCGGTCAATCCCCGCATACAGTATGATGATAAAGCTATGTAATCGAACTTCGGGAGCGGTCCGATCCGGGGCTGGGCGACGTCGGGTCTCTCTAGCCGTTGCCGGGGAATTAGACCGCAAACGGGCTTACATTAACAAAAAAAAAAGGCAGCAAATAAATTATCAAAAGATGTGCATGCATAAAATTAAGGTAAAAAAGTATATAGGCATGGAAAAATTTCAGGTGGTTACCAAAAAAATGGTAAAAGAAGTTCGGCATGCTGGATCTTGAACTGCAAAGAACTCATCTCTTTGTTAACTTCTCGATGCCTACCAAGCCTATAACCGATGTACAGAGAGGTGTGGCGCTGCTCTTGCCATGGACATTGCTAACCAATGTTGAGGCTTGAGCTCTTTCTGCCTACTGATATATATGCTTCATTCAAGGCCAAGTCTACCTTCACGGATACAATTATTCACCCCTCTAAAGGTTACACTGACCAACTGAACTATATAGTACTGAACTATTATTAACCCCCTTCCCGAATGCGGGACTACGTGTGCGGTCGGCAACTACACCACTCGGAGTCGTACAGTCTCCGACCGCACAATTGCGCGGCTACAGTGGTCGTGCGGTCCCCGACCGTACGATTTACGGAACAGTGCA
Source organism: Dendrocalamus latiflorus (assembly GCA_017311315.1). Taxonomy (NCBI): domain Eukaryota; kingdom Viridiplantae; phylum Streptophyta; class Magnoliopsida; order Poales; family Poaceae; genus Dendrocalamus; species Dendrocalamus latiflorus. Next base: position 28,320,449 of record CM029658.1, on the reverse strand, counting down.
CATATGCTTCGTGCGTTTGTTGGTGTAATAGTCTCCAGTGATAAATGCAAATTTTCTACTTATTTATGGAAATGTATTTAAAATGTAATAAATTTAGATATAGGAAATGAGGTTTAAAAATTATGATTTTTGTGTGGAGTCTTGTTTACTTGTTTGTGTAACTTTTTTGTAATTATAAACATTAAGAATTTTCATCTATAATTTATTTATGTATACAGTCTGCACGAATTTTATAATATAGAAAATGAGGTGCAAAATATTTTGAAAACTCCTTACAAAATGTAGATAATACATGTAGGAAATCTTTTTTAGATTGTTATTTTTCGATGTAGGCAGACAATGTAGGTAGACTGATCCGTTTGCGATTTTCATAGATTCTCAACAGTATGAAATATGTTAGACTGGCAATAACATATTGTGATTGGCGTATATTGTTTTAGTGCGAAAAATTTTTAGAAGAATTTTGTGGGGATGATTGAGGCATCAATGACTCGTATGTACGGAGGTAAGTTATAGTCCGATGTAATGATTAATCCATTTGTGAATTTCGCACACTGTGAATGGTAAAAAAATATGTTCGATTCGTAATAACATTTTACGATTATCATATGTTGTTCTAGTGTAGAAATTTCATGAAAAATTTTGTGAGGATGACTAGGATAGAAACGATTGGTAAGTACGAAGAAAAGTGATATTAAGCACGCAAAGAATTGAATCCGAAAAGACGATGAGATTTGATGTTATTAATTAAAATAGACTTTATAATAAACATGTGAATAACACAGCGCATAGGATTTGGTTACGTGCATAAGAAACAACATCATGCATGACGCAACAAACCGAAGTTCTCCTGTGATACATATGCGCCTTCTTGGTATGGAAATAAATTTGACATTCAGAGGACTAGTGCGGAACGACCCAACCTACTGCGTGGACCGCGGCTATTTTTCTTCCTTGCGAGTTTGGCGTTGAAATCCTATTGCGTGGACAGCGGCTATTTTTCCTTCCTTGCGAGTTTGGCGTTGAAATCCTAAGATGCCTCTTTGGTCTTGGCCGCTATTTTTTCCTTTTTCTCACGCTCCTTGTCGTAAACCTCACGCTTTCTGCCCGTGCATGCTTTGAGATTAGCTTTCGACTTTTGAGCACAAAGGCACAAAGACATTGTGTACGCACAGTTGTTTTTTTCAGGTGTTTCCGACTCTTGAGCACAAAGGCACTCACCGGGACAGGAGAACAAGCCAGTGCTCCGGGTCATTCAATCCCTGCATACAGCACGATGATAAGGCCATGTAATCGGACGGGAGCGGTCCGATCCTGGGCTGGGTGACGTCGGGTCCCTCTCTAGCCGTTGCCAGGGAATAAGGCCGCACACCGGCTTACAGTAACAAAAAAAAGCAGCAAATAAATTATCAAAAGATGTGCATGCATAAAATTAAGGTAAAAAAGTATATAGGCATGGAAAAATTTCAGGTGGTTAAAATGGTAAAAGAAGCTCGGCATGCTGGATCTTGAACTGCAAAGAACTCACCTCTTTGTTAACTTCTCGATGCCTACCAAGCCTATAACCGATGTACAGAGAGGAGTGTCGCTGTTTTTGCCATGGACGTTGAGGCTTGAGCTCTTTCTGCCTAATGATATATGCTTCATGCAAGGCCAAGTTTACCTTCACGGATACAATTATTCACCCCTCTAGAGGTTATACTGACCAACTGAACTATATAGTACTGAATCTTATCCTGATAAAAAAGATATTCCAAGATATTGCTGTAAGAAACTTCATTACTATATGAGTTAAATTAATGCATGCCACATTCCGTACCAATAATGAATGGTTCATTAAAGCACATGGTGCTTTAATTACTATCTTCGAGAATGAACCGGGTCGGCTATATACTTCTCCGCTAGTTGTGTATCTCATCCTTGCCTTATAACCACGAAAAGTAGCTCCAAATTAACACGGTGGAATTTTTTTTGGTGGGTGGGTTTACAAGCAGTTGAATAGCACTGATGAGAGGCTCCCTGTGTTAGAGTATATATTTAACAAGATTATAAGAGATAGAATAGAATTAATTAGAATGATTAGTATCCGATATGATTTCTTCAATATCTCTTGTAACCTTCCATATCTGTGTTAGATTAACTTGATCTCCAACTCATATTGTACTCTATATATACACTCTCCGAGGCTAAAGCAATATATCCAACAATTATTCCGACAATTCTATCTTCCAACATGGTATCAGAGCGAGTTCGCATTTGGGCCTGTTCCTAGCCACCACTAACTTCTGTAGCGCACTACCTCTGGGAGAGATGATTCAATCTCCATGATCTAATCTCCTAGGGGCTGTGCAAAATATTTGTAGATAGATTGCCTCCTATCTTCCTACACCAGATCAAATCTGGTCTAGCCATTGCAGCCCGTCACCCGCACTCACGAGCACCAGCTCAAGACAGAGACGGAGGCGCTGATCACACTTTCCCTCGGCTTCCCCATCGACAAGCTCTTCCTCGACGAGCAGCCCCTCCTCCCGGCCCCCATTGCCACCTGCACTAGACCGCGCACGCTCGCGACACTGTTGGGCCGGTGCCAGGACCAGATCTAGCCTCCCCATCGCCTGATCCTGGCTCCCCTCACCGAATTCGGCCGCTGCCAACGTAGGATCCGATCGACCCCCTCTGCTCTCCTGGCTCCCCTCACTGAATTCGACCGCCACCAACCCAGGATCCGATCGGCCCCCTCTACTCTCCTTGGTGGTTTTTTCGCCTGGATCTAGAGCCAGCTTTCTCCGCCACTCATCTCTATTGGCTCCAGTGCCATGGAGCTCCACGCTAGGTCCCGGATCCAACCAGATCCGAGCTCCACGGCCCCAGATCTGGGCTCCCCGATGAGCGACACCTCCTCCTAGCCCCAGTCACCGTCGCCTCAACTGTCAACCATGTCTGCCATTGTGATTATCTTCCACTTCGTTGTGTCTTCTCATATCTCCCTGGCCGTAGCGCACTTTACCAACGTCCATCACACCAAGCCAATCCTTTGATTCTACTTCTTCCCTCTCTGTGTTTCCCACCGCATCGGCGTCTCGCGCCAATTTGCTTGCTCTTCTCCCCCACTACCACCGGTGATGCCAGCTGTTCCACCGGCATTGTCTCCTCCCTCTCTACTGCCATTGATGCCAGTTGTTCTACTGACATCTTCCCATCCCCCTCTATTGCCGGTGATGCTAGCTATTCCACCAGCATCTTCTCCTCTTACTCTCTTTCTCTCTGCCGCTGGTGATGCCAGCTTCTCCGCCGGCATCTTCTCTCATCTTCGATAACGACCATGACAGGTCAACCACAGTAGATCGACCACGGCAAGTCAACCACGGTAGGTCGACCACGATAGATCGACCACGTCGCCCCACTGCCTCTCTGCGCATTTATCTCTGCTCCATTCTCTCATCTTCGGTAACGACCATGGTAGGTTAACCACGGTGGCTATGACTAGTTTCTCTGTAGTTACGACAGGTTCACTGTAGCTACGACCGGTTTACTATAACCTTCCGTGATCGATGGTCGTGTCCACCTCGACCATGACCTCCTCTGTAATCCTCCTTCGACGACTACCTCTATGGCAGACAACTTCACCACCGGCTCTTCGCATGACATTCCTCGTCGGCATTTACTTCAGCTTGAGCATCCCCTCGACTTCTTCTTCAGCTTGAGCATCCGCGATTCTCTCGCTCCGACTATGGGGGGATGTTAGAATACATATTTGGCAAGATTATAAGAGATAAAATAGAATCAATTAGGATGATTTTGTATCTGATATGATTCCTTCCATATCTCTAATAACCTTCCATATCTATATTTGATTGATTTGATCTCCAAGTTATATTGTACTCTATATATACGCTCTTCGAGCCTCAAGCAATATATCCAATAATTATTCTGGCTATTCTATCTTCTGACACCATGCTACTATTATATCCTGCTCTGTTTCATAATTGATTCGGATATCCGAGATTTCAGCCCAACATTGTCCAGCCCAAGTTAGCCTCTCTCATCTTTCCTACAACCAGCCACTAGCAAATATTTATGTTTATTAAAAATATATTTAGTATTGTCGGTAGACTAAAATTTGTACCAATTAAATTGATGTACTGCCGTTTAAATCATTCTGATGCAAATTTAAATTCTTAATTAATTTATTAATCACATGTAAATGGTAGAAATCCATTAAGAATTAGTTAGGACTTTAGAAAAATTAACTGCCATTTGAAGATTTAAAATCTATACAATGGTATGATACTGTAGATAAAAAATAATTATGCTTGTTTAGATTTCATTAATGTTTTGACAAGATAAACTATTTATGTGTTTTCATTAATTTTGGATGTATAGTTTCAGGGGTTTTTATGTTCCGATGAATATTTGTGACCGTATTTGTTTCGATTCGTATTCGCTCCGTATCTGTATTCGATATTATTCGTATTTGTATTCATATCCGAGGTATCCGTATTCATATCCGCATCCGAGAAAAATATGAAAACAAATATGATAGAAGCATTATCCGTCCGTATTCGATCCGTTTGCATCCCTAGCGATTACAGGATTTTCTGATAGTCACACGAGATGAGATGTTACAGACAATCCCAGTATCCAGTATGATGACAAGTCCATGTAATCGGCCTTCGGGAGCGGCCGGATCCGGGGCTGGGCGACGTCGGGGTCCCTCTGTCGCCGTTGCCAGGGAATAAGACCGCACACGGGCTTACATTAACAAAAAATAAAAGCAGCAAACAAATTATCAAAAGATGTGCATGCAAAAAAATATGGTAAAAAATTAACAGGCCTGGAAAAAATTTAGGAGGCTACCAAAAAAATGGTAAAAGAAGTTCGGCATGCTGGAACTTGAACTGCAACTTTGTTGAAAAGAACTCACCTCTCTGTTAACTTCTCGGTGCCTACCAAGCCTATAACGATGTACAGAGAGGTGTGTCGCTGCTCTTACCATGGACATTGCTAATCTATGTTGAGGCTTGAGCTCTTTCTGCCTAATGATATATGCTTCATTCAAGGCCAAGTTTACCTTCACGGATACAATTATTCACCCCTATAAAGGTTATACTGACCTTCATTCGAGGTCTATATAGTACTGAATCTTATCCTGATAAAAAAGGGTGGTATCTAAGTGGAACTTGAGTGTTTTCTTGTTAAATAGTATTCAAAATTCAATTCTTTAGATCTAGATTTAATTGGTAAAAATTACTTTGTCTTCTCTCCCATTTCAGTACTATTTTGTTAAAGAACACTCAATTTTTTAGATGTTGAATGTATATCTACCTCCATCCATTAGTTTGCTCATTAGTTATTAGCATGTGATGTGATACATTAAGAAATACTCTAATACATATTATTTTTTGTTCATGGCCTTCTTACATAAATTATATACTAATTTTACATGAATTAAATTATGTAAAAATGATGTAACAATTAGTAAAAAAAGAGGAACAAAACAAACTATAAGAAATACAACAAAAAAATTATACAAAAACCCTACTTGTTTGTTTATGTTGTGACTCTTAACGACACTAAATAAATTGATTACTCTCTCATCACATTGTTGATATAGAAAAAAGTCATAAAGTCAAAACCATAGAACGCAAACAAAACAACATCTAATGAATAAAAACTTAAGTGCTCACAAACAAAAAACACTCAAATACCATCTAGCAAATTCCTTCCAACATATTGCTGCAAGAAATTTCATTACTATGTGAGTAGAATTAATGCAGGCCACATTCCGCACCAATAATGAATGGTTCATTAGAGCACTTCATGCTTTATTATTATCTTCGAGAATGAACCGGGTCGGCTATGCTTCTCCGTTAGTTGTGTTTCTCATTCCTTGCCTTATGACCACGAATAGTAGCTCCAAACTAACATGGTGGATTTTTTTTCGGTGGGTGGGTTTACATGCAGTTGAATAGCACTGATGTTGCACATTATCTGAAATTGAGTGCTCGCACATTGTTATAGTTATAAGCCAAACAGTAAAAAAGCAAGTAGGTTTTGGAGGGCTCGAAGGTGTCTGGAGCTTATAACTCAAGAGAGAGGAGATGTAGAATAGATATCTTGTGTTCAATCTGGCAAATATGTGTTCCTTTTTTATGCTGTCTCCCTTATGATGCTTTATGAGTTGTATTTATTTCTATAAATAGAATGTTTATACAAAATATCCTCCTTAGAGTCTTTACCCGCATATATGTCTCACTACTACAGAAAACCGTATTACAAACGGTTCAGAAACATCATCACAGACGGTTTTGTGAGCCGTCTGAATTTATGGGTCAGTAATGATACGAGGTCATCACAAACGGCTTTCGAACCGTCTGTGATACAAATACATAGTCAGTGTGCTTCAATCTGCTCTCGGTTCATAAACATCTTTAAATTCTCGCAGTCAATGCATGGTCGACAGTACATATATTCCACCCTCTTATTCAACATATCCTCCTCAGCAGCTCTTGTAAAAGTAGACACGCCATTAATGTACTCTTCACTCACACGGTTTGCGGCATACATCCAGCTTCAGTCCAACGTTATGCATATATATATATATATATATATATATATATATATATATATATATATATATATATATATATATATATCAACTTAGTATTAAAAATTAAATTAATTAATTATTATTACATATATACCACAGGTATTAAGGCTTTGCTAGCTTAATTCATATTATAAACACAATAGCTATTTCCCCAACGATCGATGAACCACTTATAACCAACAATTTTGACAAATTTGGCCTCCCACATGACGGGAACTAATCATGTATGGTCAAGTAGATGCAAACCATCTTCAATAACACTCACCAAATCCTAGATCTAAATTGTAATGCAAAGAAAAGTAAATTTCATTACTAACCACATCTAGGGCAACCAGGAACGTATGAATCTTCAAAGCTCTCCTTCCTCCTCCACTAAATTAACTGGCCTGAACTGGCTTGAAAGCCTTGCCTCCTCCAGGTGCAGCACGGGCTAGATCTGGATCGAAATGAAGACAGATGCGGTTCTGAGCGGCGCAATAAATATATAGCCGAATTATCACAGACGGTTTTTCAAAAAACCCGTCTGTGATAAGCTGATTATCATAGACGATTTTTAATAAAAAACCGTCTATGATAAGCTGATTAAAAACCGTCTATGATAATTCTCGATTATCACAGACGGATTTTAATAAAAACCGTCTGTGATATTCCAGTATCACAGACGCTTCATTGGTAAGAACCATATGTCATACTCCTTTTTTCCGACGCCAACAACACAGACAGTCTTTAAGTTAAAACTGTCTGTGATAGTGTACGTCACAGACGATTTTGTCAAACCATCTGTGATTTAGCCACACGATGCTTAATTTATTACAGTCCTTTGACAGGCACCAGACTAATTCCAAGCGTAAGAGGCTTGTCTCCTCCCACACACCCACAGTAACGAAGTTCATGTCAGCTATTTTCTCCGTTCTTTTTTATTTAACATTTTTTATTTTCGTAGTTCTCAACATACAACTTTGACTGACACTTTTTATAATTTTATATTAAGATATATTAATAATATTATAATATTATGAAAGTATTTTTAACGATAAATCTAATTATATAATTTTCGTATAACCAATCTAGATAATTTTAAATCTACTAGAGGTTAAACTTTAGAGTTTGATGGTAGGATTCTAGAAAGTCAAATAAAAAAGAATGGAGGGAGTAGTAACATAGACTTCGTTTGGTATTACGGTGACATTTGAAAAAAAAACACATCTGTTTCTAAATATACAAGTATCTTTTAAGAGCCGGTAAAGATTTCCATAACTGGAACGTGCTTCTACACCTCCTCCTATGGTTTTCCAGGATGGTGAGACACATCGCACTGCTATCTCTCTGCGCATGGCACAACCTCGTCATGGAAGAACACGGCTTCGGCCTTCAAGATACTACCAGCTTCTGAAGATGGTTCTAGAGTGCCAGCCATACATTGGAGAAAAGACCTGGACAATGCAGATGAAACACAAGTCTCTTCAGCTGCAAACTTGTTGATTGTTGTGACTAGTTATAACATCTCAGCTAGCCTTCTACTTATTTGTACAAATCAATGCGAATGAAACAAGCAAACTAGCCTATCAAAATTGCTGAAATTGCATGATTAACGAATTTCCAGCTAGAGAGGAACTTCAAACACCAAAACATCTTAAGAGGCTAAAAATGTTGGCCCAAGAACACACACACACACTCGAATTAATCTACACACATGCTGGGAAAGAAGAAGAAGAACGGAGCTAGGATGTTTGGCACACGGTTGTAACTACGTAGCCAGAACTTTTTTTTTCTCTCTTCTCTTATTAAATGCATCTGATTACACGTCTCTTTAAGGACTATATAATCAACTTGCTAACCGAGCTAACAACTAAACATGAAAAACCTAACAAAGAAACAAACTAACCAATTTGATTTGATACCGATTGTGTCAAGATCCTAACACCCTTTTACTTCGCAAGTCTAGATTATTTTCCAACGACAAACAATAGTAGGCACTAAAGCACCATATGGAATCACAATTGCAAATATTGTCAAACTGAGCTGACCTGTTGTTAAATTCCTGATGCATCCCAAGCCTAATCTAGACCAGAAAATGAGGGATATGTGTGTTGTCTTCTGCTACTTGCATGTCTCCATTTCCCGTTTGTTTTGATCCCTTTCCACCATGGGATACCTCTTTATAAGGCCAAAGTATGGTCCATGCATAGGTAGTATCTTATCCTGTCAAACAAAGATATTGACAGATACTACTGAAATAAAACTTCACAGTTGTGTGAGTCGTATTAATGAAGACCACGCGCTATACCAACTACGAAGGATACGGCAGCTCAAAGTGTTGTCGCCATTGAGTTTTGAGTTGAAATCAGATCTCTTCATGTCCTCCCATGGCTATAGACAGAACGTGGGTTGCCACCAAATCCTTCGTCACAGAAAAGCACGGAAGCCATCCAACTTGTAGCGGTCAGAAAGTGTTTAAGGAGTTTCCAAATTTTATAGCAGTTTTGCTATTTCTTAACAAATAGATTTTTCTCATTTCTGATGTAGTGTTCTAACGAAGCACCCTTCGATTTCATCAATAGAGAACAATTAACAAGTACAAATCTGAGAACATGTGCCTTGTCTCCTTTTTCCGTCGACAGTGAACCACGCAAGCATGCAAGGCAGGTGTCCATGGCAGCTCATATGGTTAAGCCACACCTGCATAGCTATTCCTTTTGTTCTTTGAATTCCACCTCCATGGCCTTGAGCTCGACAGAGATCAACCACTTCTCCTCCAGCGCCGGCTTCAGGAGGACATACCCGGCACACGCGGTGAAAATCGTTGTACCGTCTTTGCTTCCGGACAGTCCGTTGGTTGCCTCTGACAACCTGACGCTCTTCTCCAGCACCCGCTCATTGACATCGTAGTTGCCATGCCGCTGAAGAAAGACCTTGAGTCCTTGATCTCATCACAGGTCAAGCTGACAATACGCACCTTATCATCAGCACCGTCAGTGACCCGGAAGTTCGAGCTGTCATACGTGTTGGAGGTAATCTTGTCGTAGTCGAGATTAAGTCCGCTTTGTAGTCGAAGCAAGTACAAGTCATAGTCATAACCGAGTAGAAGTTGTAGAGAAGGGTATAAAAGGGTAGAGTCACGTAACCAGGAATTGTGAGAACAGAAGAAAAAAAAGAAATAAAGAGAAGAGAAGAAAGAGTGATTTGACTCTGAGAAACTATCGACTATCGAGTTCGTTGTGTGATCGCAGACGTGGTCGTAAATGACTTACGACCATGGCAAATGGAGGATCGCATATGTTGTCGTAAACAGAGGTACGACCACGGTGATCGAGCGGAAGAGTCCGTAGGTGCTAAAGACATGATCGCAAAGCATTACGATCACGGCCACACAGCAGGAATGCGTGGTCATAAAGTGCTACGACAACGGCCGTGAAGAAGTGAACGTGGTCGTAGAGTGTTATGACCACGGCCATGAAGAAGTGAACATAGTCGTAGAGGAGCTATGACCACAACGAGAAGACGTAGTTGTAAACGACTACAGCGGGGAGACATGGTCGTAAAGCGTTACGACCACAGCGGTCAACAGAATCGCTGCGTGGTCGTAAGGAGCTACGACTATGGTGATTGAACGTGGTCGAAGGAAGGCTAGTGCAATGATAGTGAACATGGTCATAACTTTGGATGAAGTTTACGACTACATAGTCAGAGCAGCGAGGAGTGATCGGAGGGCCTACAACGTGGTCGTAACGGCTATCAACGTGGTCGGAAAACCGGCAGAGCGGTCGTGGCGTCACAGGGGGTGGTCGTAGCCTCTTGTACGTGGTCGTACGGCTATAGAAGGTGGTCGTAGTGGTCACAGAGTGGTCGTAAAGATCCTGAAGCAGTGGTAAAGATTGCAATAGTACGAATGACCCGATGAGGTGCTCTGGCAGGCGGACGAGCGAAAACCAGGCGTTCCATGTGTCAAGTCGAGCCAGAATGGATATGTCGCCTTTCATCCGGTAGAACATAGCCCTCGCAGCTCGACCGGCGAAGCGCATTGACTCTGCACCACGGAGGTAGACGCCGTGCACGGTGTTTCTCTACTTGTCGGACCCCAAGTTTACTAACCTGGAATCCTCTGTGATAACACTGCATTATTCCCTGGATCAGTAGATAATGCTCACAGATACAACGCTGCATCATTTCATACACGATAAATTCATACATTACAATACCAGAGTTCAAATAGACCACGTCGGGCCAGGGTTACAATAGGGCCGTCAGGCCAAATGTCTTACAATACATAAAAAGCGAAAGCGGAAGCGTACATAGCGTAGGGGCACAACTCACCACAGGCAAGCGACTGGGATAACCCAAGTACCAATGCTATTAATCAGGGACCTGGCTAATAACGAAGGCACCCGCCAAAACTAGCCTGGTCAACTTTACTGAGGCGAGAGGCAAGACTACCGAGGCCTATTCTAATAACCACCATCTTCATTTCCTTCGGCATCCTGATCCTCATGATAAGCGTAGTGCTCTTGATTCACATCTTCTGAAAGGGGGTTAAGAGCGAGACTGAGCACAAACAACCGTGCTCCGCGAGCCAACACACAGAATGCATATAATTATAGATGCAAGGCTATTCAAGGAAGGCTCGAGTTCTTTTATTTGCATAAAGCGACATGTGGAAATACCATAATTTAAAATCTCTATGACCTAGCATTTTTCGAGAACTTATGGTTTAAATACTGAAAGTGTACAATAAACGGAGTAGTTTCCAGTTCCAAATTTTATGGTTACATCCACCATATTTTATGGTTACATCCACCAATGCCTAACATTTTTGCAAACAGGTTACTTCCACCTTAATACCAACACTGGAGTACATCCCTCCAGGACAAATTACCAAAGTCAGGTTACATCTGCCTGACAGTTTTCTCCCCACCCACATTAGTTTTTAAATAGAACTAACTCGAGGAAGATTTCCGTGTCTGCCCTTGACCGTGGGCACGGCTATTCGAATAGTTTGTGTAGTACTCAGCAGAGACTGTACATCTTTACCCACAAGAGATAATTGTCCTGATGGTTCTACATGATTCCTTCGACATGCAGATCGAGAAAATATCACGAGGCCTTTACAATACCTCACACTCTAGCATTTCACTCCTATGGGGTTACGTCCATAGGTTGTGCGGGATGTCCACCATAGGTCAGCGCAGTCGGACTCCACTCTCCACATAAGCTATCCTAGGCGACGTCACCTACATCCGGTGTCCCATATTCCAAGTGGGGCTTTCACTACCCACCTACACACGTTCTCCGTGAAATGACTAGAGAGTTCAGTAAATTATTTAGCCAAGCCTACAATATGCCAGCTTGTGGTTGTACTGTTATACACGGAGGGTCCACACAGGATTAAGTCCTTAAATTGTTCGGGCGGTTCATTCCACAATCCCCTGTGTTACATCCACACCCACCGTTCTTTCCACCCGCCCAAACAGGTTCAGCAGATTTTAGGGTTTTGAGAAGCATAACACAAATCAACATATTTGTTCAGCCATGTACATCCCATGACTATCCCAAATCTAGTGTTCATGATTAAAGAGTGATTAACAGGGTTACTAGAACCCTGGACTTGACAAATTTTAGCATGGCAATAATAAGTCATATAACTACCATTTCAGTGTTTACATCTAGGGCGACAATGATCATGGGAGTTCAAATGTTACTGGTGAAGTATTATATCATTAGGTGGGCATAAGGTTATTATCTACCTTAAGACTTACATATTTTTAGCACATAAAATAACGCATGCAATTTTTATAGTTTAAACGAACATAGTTTCACAAAATGTAGGCGCAAGATGATCAAAGTATTGACTCGCCTGGATCGAAAGCTTGGGGGTCTTGCGCTGCTTCAAGCGGGGTCTCGTTCGCGTCTTCGGACTCTACTCGGGCGGGAGTACCGGAAAAAACACATAAAATGAAGAGCGCCGAATAAGAACCAAACAAAACAATAAAACAACGCAAATGAACTCGGAATTGAACCAAACCAGAACCATTAGACAGGTCTTGATTTTAGAAAAATTTAGAAGTTGGTTTCGTTAAGTTCGGAGTTAGGGTTGGGGTTCCAGGGGTCCGCGCGCTCCTCGGGGAGGGAGGAATCGGGTGGAGCCGGCCTGGCGGTGACCGTCGACGGGCATGGCGGCGACCGTCGACGGGGGAGTAGAGCGCCGGCGAATCGGGCCATTGGGGTCCAATTACTCGTCGTGGGAGCAACAACGGGAGGCCTTGAGCTCACCTGGGGCTCGAGCGGCGGCCGGAGTGGAGCGTGAAGGGCTGGTGGCGGGTGAGGTCTTGATGGCAAGGATGACGACGGCGGCGGCCCGCTGGAGAAGGCGGCGGGGTCCAGCGACGTGAGGAAGGCGTTCACGGGGTCCCGGCGACACTCCACGTGCAAGGAATCAGCTCAAGACTCGGTGGTTCGCCGACGGGGATCCAACGCCGGCGCGGGAAGGTTTGGCGTCGCCGGCAGCCTGCGAGGGAAAAGGAGGCGATTAGGCCGGGGAGGAGGAAGAGGGAGAGAAGGGGAACTCGGGGGAAAAGCTCCAGGCGTTCCAGCGGCGACCGGTGGCGCTTGGAGTGGAAATTTGCCGGTGGCGTACTCACGGCAGAGGAGGCAGCCGAGGGTGGCGTTCGGGCGAGCTTCGGCGGAAGCGTGTGGCATGATAGCAGTGCCACTTATAGAGGCCGGCCGGCTCGTCGGGGGAGACCAAGCGACAGGGAGCCGTGCCACCACAGTGCACGCAAGGTGACCGCTGGCAGAGAGTACCATGGCAGCCATTGGCGTAGGGAAATGGCGCACGGCCGGGGACGTGAGAGAGGTGACGGGAGGCGCTGCCGCTGCCAGGCGCTGATGGCGAGGAGCGGTGCTGAAGACGAGGGCTGACAGCGCAATAACTCACCGACGGAGTTGGTGGCGCATGACGACAAGCTGCAGAGGGGGTGCTGGAACCATGTTGGAGTCAGGAAGGAGGAGGGGCTCTGCCATCATGAAGGAAATTGAATGGCTGGGATGGCATGGAGGAAGAAATGGATGGTCAGGAATGGCTGGGAGAAAATTTCCTTTGATAATATATACATGTATATTTTCTCCTCTTTTTAACACATTAAGTCACATGTTAATTTCCTAAATCCTTTAATTTTGGAGTATATTTCAATCTCTAGATTTTAAAAGATTATTTCATTTTACTCTTTTTGGAGACACACAAGGTTTTCTAATTAAATTATTTAAGCTCAACTTAAATTTTCTTTTTGGAAACCAAAAGGAATATCCAACTGGAAATAAAATCTTGCAAAATTTCATTAACATAGATTTGAATTTTTCAATAGGCAGAGGTTTTGAAAATGGGGTGTTACACTACTTGAGGCGCCAGCCATGTCCAAACGGTTCCAAGTAGAACACGCGGGCCGCCCTGACAGTGCCGACATCATCGCATCGCCGGATAACCCCTCGCGACATTCATAAAGTGTGCAGATTACCCTGAGGTGAGGTGGGGGAGGATGAGCTCGGGGAGCTTGTCGGGGCAAGGAAATATCTATGGCCAAAATTTTACCGGTTACCGGTCTTATCCATAGGTACCGATAAGATTTTATACTGATAAAAAAATTTCGGATTCATCAAAATTCATCTAAAATTTCGAAAAATGAAAGACCAAAAAATTTCATAATTTAAATTCAAAAGTTTCATTCAAAAAATTCTAAACATTCATGTAACCGATGGTTACCGGTTGTATCGCTGTCTTATGATAAAATTTTTGAACCGATACATTTTTCCCTGTGTTAGGAGATCGAGCACTGTTGTCGGCCCGGCGGTTACTTAATTCTTTTGGGCTTATTGCTTGTGACTTTTGGTTTTTGGTACAGTAACTAGCTTTCAAACGGTGCGTCTTTTCAAAACGGGGTCTACAAGTCGATTGTGGTAGACACTATAGTAACTTTAGCTATACCAGTCAAAATCGCATACGACTGTCTTTTTTTCATATTCACTCTGATGAACAGTAAGAATTCAAAAGTCACAAACTAAAAAATCATAAGCCGTAATCCAAAAGAATCCACGCTTGCTCTTGTTTGGGCGCCCCTTGGCCATGCGTCTATAACAGCTTTACTTCGTTTTCTTAAGGATGTGCTTGTTCGGTGACAATTACCTACAACTTTATTAGCTTGTGACGCCAATGGTGTTGCATATAGTGTTGTGTTCGATAAGCTGTTTGTCTAGCCATGCTGGAGCAGCGTCACTATAACTAGAAAAATCAGTTCTATCAGGACCCCTTGGTCAGAGTACAACCCGGCCTCAAAATTTTCAGTTTAACATGAATTTACACCGATTTAATATGATTTTCACCAGTTTACTCCGATTTAGAGCGATTTTTGACCAATTTTTAATCGATTCTAGTTACAAATTCAAATAAAATTTGAATTTTTCGGACCAAAAACCACCGAAATTAGCTGATAATCAGTGATATCGGCGTTAGCGGCCCCCTCCGGGGTAAAATTTTGCAGTAAGTTATCATAACCCTGTGCTGGAGTAGGGCGCGCCCCTAGTAGCAGCAGTGCTGCAATTAGTATGTTAAACGAGCTAGCCAACATGCTTTGTAGTTGGAGCTAAAGGTACGTGCGTTGTAAGTAAACATAACTAATTAGGTCCCATCTAATTAATGGTTTAACCAATTGTAATAAGCATTCCGTCAAGAATAATTGAATGAGTTTTCCTCCATGAGATTATATATACGGGAAGCAGCACTCGATTTGACTGCAAGTTCGGCATTTGTAACATTTGACGCCCAGCATACAGCATCCCTTGCAAAAACATGCAATTGTGTGTAGACAAACCATTTCCAGTTTCCTAAGTTCTTGGAGAACATATGACACCCATGAGGGATGGCGCAGGGGAAACGGTGGTGGGAGGCGAGGGAAACCTGACAGCCGGTGAGAGATCATGTGGCACGGCGGCTGCAGTTGCCTCCCCTGTGAATTCGATCATGACAATGTGTGCGAAAATATGGATTCCGATCCACACAATGCTGGGAACAGAGCTGCCTGCCTATCTACCTTGAAGAAACTCAAGTACTCAACTCGACGAGCAGCACTCATGCTCAGAAAACAGGCCGTAGCTCTGCCTCCCGGTGGACAGCATCGTAACCTGCATATGCGGCACGACACTGTATCTCTGCTGGTACGTGGTCGTTAACTAATTTTCTCCATCTATGTTCGTGTTTACAAGTGAAAACTCCAGATGCTGCATTCCATGTACCAGTGTGGTTCAATCCTCAAGAAACCATGAGGCGTGGCTAGCAAGACAATACAAACAGTTGTGAGCTAGGAGGACATGTCATAAGGTCCACGATAATGTTGTGATTAACCATTATAAGTTTTGTGAAGTGAATATTTGATTTTGTAAAGATTGCATTTTGTCTGAATCATTTTCTGAAATTTCTAGGAAACCAGTCATATTGTCGGCATGGTAGCGGTCATACGGCAAAGCGATAGTACCATGTTTTGCTTGCCTGTAGCTTATTTCCAAATAGGTACAATTGGGTACGGTAGTACCGGCCTGTGGTAGGCGGTACTATCGGTCTAGATGGAAATTCTTAGATTTTGGGAAATTGAGTTATAGATTGGTCTGTGTTGACCAAAGCTAGTACATTAATGTTGCATGAAGCATGTTTATATTTCTTTGTTTTTAGATGTGTAGAGATGTTTGGTATCAACAATACCTAATAGTGAGGATTGGGGTTACGCTCATGGAGGAGCCGAGACCCAGAACGGTTAAGAATACTAGGTGAGATGGTTGAGCTTAAGCATGACACGAGAAAGACGGGAAATATCGAAGAGAAGTTTGAGCAACAAGTTGTACCATGTAGCTTGATCGGTCCAAGTGAGACATGGTCCAGTGGAACCGAAACAAGAGAGACTTGTGGATGCGTGACAAGCTAGTGGTGCATCTACACGTGGCAAGCATAACGAATGCTTATAAGGAAAGATGAAGATCGAGACAAAAAAATGGTATATTGATAAGTTGGCCAAAATATCAGAAATTGCATTGAATTCAAACCGCGGCGCTTGGGAAAACGGTTTAGATCAAAGAGAAGCTGAGAAAATTAAGTTGGATCAAAGGCTAAGAACTTAGCGGATTTGGAATTATATGCTTTGGAAAGCATGCATAAATGTAATGTGAGAAAAAACCCGCGTTGTGTGAAGTTAACGAGTTTTCCCTATATGTACTAAGTGGATATTATCCATTAGAGTTAGATGAGACTGGTTGCTTTGTTTATTTAACGAGTTGGGATGGAGATTTGCTAGTTAACAATTAAATCATCCTAGTTTTACTCATTGAAGCCAAGTGTTCTAGTGTTAGAGTTTGACAAGTATGAGTGTTGTGTTGTGCTCTATTGTCCTCCTGGTGGAGTGGTTATAAAATCTTCGATCCTCAAGTAATAATATACCAACTTTGTTCATCTCTCATGAATCCCTCTTGTTTTGGTTGATTTGCTCTTAATTTGATTTTTAATCTTCTTTATCCCTTCTTGATCTTGCTAGATGCCAAGAATATGTAAGTGATAGAGATGTCCTATGGAAATCAATCACCATCCATATAGGCTTCAGGTTTGACAAGTTCTTGAAGTTGCCCTATTTTTGCTTGATTTGTCTCTCCAAGTGATTTCTCTATCCAGCTACTTTAGGCTCAATTCCTTCAGTATTCTAGCTTATTGTGATATATGAGAATACATCTAGACTCATCTTACCATCATTCACTGACGAGCAAGTCGTATTCATCGTTTTGGGTATTTTCCTAATTTTAGTGCACCCTTCCTTCAAAGGGAAAAAGACTAGAACTTTAGCAAGGATTCTCTTGATTGTTGATTAGAATAGATTCCTACCATCTTAGAGAAGGTGCATACCAAGTTTCAATTCATTTAGATCTACGGTTCAAAGGTTATATAGATTTTTTTTATTTTGAAACCGTAATGATTTTACTGTTTAGCTGTCTGAATTCATTGTTCAATCCTCGGTTTTTTGCTTCTTGATTTGCTGGGTTTTATATTGCCTTTTTATTCTTAATGTTCGTAACTATTGGAGTAAAAATTGGTGAATATTTTAGAAAAAAATTTAAG
The DNA here is from genome assembly GCA_017311315.1 of Dendrocalamus latiflorus. Classification (NCBI taxonomy): domain Eukaryota; kingdom Viridiplantae; phylum Streptophyta; class Magnoliopsida; order Poales; family Poaceae; genus Dendrocalamus; species Dendrocalamus latiflorus. Next base: position 28,302,699 of record CM029658.1, on the reverse strand, counting down.
GCACCATTCACCCACTTTGTTGTTGTACCAGTCCTAGCTACCAAGCAAATTTCTGGTGCCTCTGCCTCCTAATCCTACCGTGTATCTATGATCAATTAAAGGTTGTGCCTTTGTTAAGGTAGTAATGGATAATCTGTTTTATCCGATATTCGTACCCGAGAAAACGTGAATGTGGTAAGCAAAATTCATATTCGAAAATGTTCATATTCATATTCAACAATATTCATATCTGTATTCGAGAATGTTCATATTCGTATTCGTATTCGAGACTATTTGATTCGTATTCGATCCACTTCCTATGTCGGCCGGTAGGCCCAGCGACCAATTACATAAATTTGTTCTATTGAGATTTATTACAGAAGTTGTAGGAGGATATTCATATTCGACCGAATTAAGTACATATTCGATTCGAATTCGTATTCGTTACGACATTTGATTCGTATTCGTATTTGAGAATATTTGAGTTCATATTCGTATTTGTTATAAAAGTATATATATATATATATATTCATGTTCGTATTTGAGACTATTCAATCGTATCCGATCCGTTTCCATCCCTAATCATTTCTCTTCCATTATTCGTCTTTGGTCTCGTGGTACTCGTAGTGGACGCTATTTTAAGGCATTGGATGTGTTTCCTCCTCAATAACTTATGCCCATTACTCCATCGATCCTCTCCAGCAATGGAACATGTAGTTCATGATTCTTATTACCATATCCCATCTTTTTCAGATTTATGTTTAAGCCCGTCTACACAAAGTTCTTCCGAACAATTTCTTATTGGTTTCCAAACAATTAATAACCAGTTGCTCATACTACCATTAGCAAAACCAAGCACATCCTCAGTTTTTCGGATGGCATGAACTAATCAAACTGAAAACACATTAACGAAACTCCAAGGCATCAATTAAAACTGATTTTCAACTAAACAGTACACCACGGTTAATGTCCTACCAAAGGATACCCTAGTGACGTTACACGAAAGCTAAAGTTTTCTCATTTTATATTTTACAAAAATAAATTATTTTACTTAGATAATTTTTGTTGACCAAATTGGTTTAATTTTTTTTTGCAATAACCACAAATTAAGGTCTGAATGTGCAGTGCTTATATATGATCCACCTCATAATTTTTGCTTGAAACAAAAAAAAAAGGTTAAAAAGAGAGCAGAAGAAAATAGGCATCATTGTTGTCCAGATCAAAGCTTTCTTCACTTAGAACTACATTTGATTCGGATGGTGATGCAACACAATGAACAGCCCCTTTTCTAAGTAGTCCTGATATGTTGCACAAGTAGCTGTATGCACCGGACAAGGCGTCACTCATGTTCACCGCGAGAAAAGAAAGCCACCCTGTTTTATTGCTTCCTCAGCCAAGTTTTCCTCAAGAGCCATCAGGTTTCGATGTTCAGTTGGTATTAGTTAATTTCAATTTTTAAATAGGAGTTATAGGAATTCATTAAGACTTCAGAAGTCAGAATGGTTCCCCTCTTGGATGAAATAGTGATGACTGGTGACATTAGAAATTTGTATCACTGACAGAAAACACGAGAGAAATGAGAAGAAAAGAGCAAAAATACCTAGTGTGTAGACCTATGTACCTAGGGCCTTGGCCTCTTCCATCTAGAGCGCTTCGCTAGCGCTCTAAGACTAAGATGGTTGTGGCACAAATAGATAGACCAAAATAAACCTTGGCAAGGAATAGAAACCCCCATGTGATCAGCAAGATGGGCTCATCTTTGCGGCAGTGACCACCATAACAATGGGTGATGGAAAAAGTCATCCTTTTGGAGTTCGGCTTGGGTGTGAGGAAACAAACTGCGTGATATTGCACCCATCATATTCAGAGTCTCTAGGAGCAAGAACCGTAGCCTACAGGCCGCATTGACTGGAGGCAATTGGCTACAAGACCTATATTGGCCTGCCAGCATAGCACCACAACACATACAAGAGTTGGTTGCCATTTGGGGGCACATCTCCACGATGAAGCTTCAGGATGGACTGGAGGATACAATCACATAGAAGCTAACCCCCAACAAAGTCTGCATTGCTGCCTCGGCATACAAAGTGTAGTTTTTTTGAGCAACAACCACCACTATGAATCTGTTAGTCCGAAAAATTTCGGCACCTCAAAAATGTAAAATCTTTGCATGGTTGGCCATATAGAATAGGCTCTGGACAGTGGATCACTGGTCATGCGAGGGTGGCCAAACCAATTGACTTGCCCCTTGTGTAGACATGTGCTAGAGTCCGTCATCCACTTATTGGCCAATTGCTGCTACACGACAAGAATTTGGACCTCTATCGTGCAATGGGCCGCATGCAACTTCATTAATCCGACAACCTCATGGACCTTCGCCTCAGTCCGATACTGGTGGGAGTCGGTTATCCTCACACTTGGATTATTGTGAAAAGCATTGATGATGCTGGTAATGCTGGTCATATGGGAAATCTGAAAAGAACGAAGTGCTCAATTTTTTTTGTTTAACGGCGGCTACGCCCATATCCTTGATTGCTATTATAAAAGAGAAGGCCAAAACCTAGGTCCTATTGAGAGCAAAGAGGCTAACGAAACTCTCACACACCCATGTAACACTTTAAGCGAATCTTCCTCTGCCGTTTCCCGGCCTTGTTTCCCTGTCTTTTAGCAAACCTACTAATGTACCCTGGTTTTTTCTTGTCCCTGTTAATTAGTAATGTAGGGCAGCACTCCTGCCCGTTTCAGAAAAAAAAGACAATATTATAGTGTCAAAGTTTACAGATCCTTTGTGCATATATACTAAGAGGGTGTATGGCTTATTGCGACTGGATTATCATTCCACTGCTATGGAAGTTGTTTTGCTTCCCGATTATCCAAGTTTTGGTCATGAAGTAAAAAAATAATTATATTATTATCCACACATCCGGTTTTTGCAAGATTTATGCAGATTTACTTGTCAATATACTCGCATCACAACGAATGAATATAACAACAACTGAAACACGACCTATCGTGTTCCTCCAGAAAACAACTGACTCTATTGGCAGCACTCCGCCGGCAAAACAGAACTCGTCGCCTGCCTATCGTGTGTATCGAGGTTGTTCCACTGCATAGTTTGTCATGGACTCAAGGTTGCGAATTGTGTCCGGACATTTGAAGTTTGGAGAAGGCACGCAGTTTTTGCATGAACCGTTGCGGGGAGGCGAGGCCTGGAGTCCTGGACGGTGTTCAAAAAAAAGTAATACATATAATCGAACATAAGGTTATAGATTTATCTTAGGTTTTATGCTATACAAGATGTTTGGCAAAACTCAAGGCAATTTATCTTATACTAAGTGATTTAATTAAAAAATTAAAACTAAGACTTCTTTTATATTTCTAATTTCTATAAGAATATTTGAGCTATTTCTTGTGGCACTCCTATGTTCGAAGTAAACCGTAAAAAATTTCACTAAAATAATAGTTAACATGCCTAGCCTACGTGAGGGCGAAGAGAAGTGGTAGTGAATGAACAGACTCTTTTTTATATTAGTAGAGATTTAGCTCGCATCTCGTGCTAATGGCTATATGTGCCACATATTTTGTGATATGATTCAAAAGATTTATATATATATATATATATATATATATATATATATATATATATATATATATATATATATATATATATATATATATATATATATATATATATATATATATATATATATATATATATATTCAAAATGAAACAGGCCATTAGAACCAACAAATACAGAAGTCAGAACATCACCCTAGCCGCCCTCTTGTACAACGCACTACGCAGGCGAGCAACGCAGGTGGCCATGGCAGCTCACATGGATAAGCCATATATACTCCTGTATTTGTTCGTCTTGTACTTGCATTCCGCCGCCTCCATGGTCTCAAGGTCAACAGAGAACTGCCATGTCTCCTCCGCCGGAGCAACGACGACACACCTGACGCCCAAGTTTTCTTTGTGAGAGCAACTCTACGTCAAGTATTCATGCATAGTTTAGCTACAATGCAGCACATAGTTTAGCAGTTTCATAAGTGTTGCAATGTAGGTTATTGCCACTGCTTTTGAGAAAAGTTAAGTGACTAGTTTGAGAATGCAAGAACATGGTGGGTGTACACACCCCAGCAAGAAAACGAATGCACGTGCTAACGCGCAACGGCTTTCGCGCTAGTGCCCTCACCACAGGGACAGAATTTGCTCAATGCCCAAGCCCCATGGGCAACGAGCTTTAATCAAGTAGTACAGACTAGAGAGACATTTCACGTCAATTAGCATGACATATTAACAAGGAAGAATTGTATAGCTGGCAGTTTGGTCAGCCGTGCACGATATCAGCAGAGCACCTGAGGACAGCTCCGATTAATGACTTTTGGTCTTAACAAAGGTGCTCGTGCGAACCAATTGAATGTTGATAAGCTGTTTTAAAACGACGAAGGAGAAATCGTCTCATTTATTTATTGAGAGAAAACCATAGCATGATAGCAATAAGCTCAAAAAAAAAAAACAGAGCCAAAAACAACAAATACCACATAGAACTTACTCGTCAGTCATCTGGATCGAGGTCTTACTTTGGTCTTCAGAAGTGAAGCAATAACATTATTGCAAGTGAGTTCCTGGTACCTCCCACTCCTACTATCTTGATGGACCAAAAGTATGTCGTTATCCTGAATTTACTGGCTATCATTCTTCCCTCCCTGAGCTATTTGGTCTGGTGGTGGTGTGGTCTGTCTCGTCAAGTCCTGATACTCTTGCCCACTATATGTGGCTGTCCATGCAAATGGTTCACCGCATACCAGTATATAACTCATCTCCAGTGAACGTATCCTTCTTTTTTTTTTCATCATCACTGTTACAAACGTGAGCAATATTTTAATTCCAAATTTTACGAGGAGATAAATATAATAAACTAGTGATGCAAAACTTACTACTAACAGCAGACTACTCATCATACTTCAGAATATACTCAAGAAAAATATAGTGACAAAGTCGTACGTGCGCGCGAACGACTTATTTGTTAGCCTGTAGAAGAACAGGAAGCCGCGCAGGCTTGACATAGTGCAGAACATAGATGACGCAGTGCAGCGAGCAGTTGCGCAGATGCGCTGCCCAGAAACCTTATTGCCGCCCCGTACAGGTACTCTTTGCGGCAACAGTTTGGAGATAGCCGCTCTCCCTCCTTCCAGGTGCACGTCGGAAAGAAAGGTCGACGAGGTTCAGACAGCACAGTACAATAGCACAACAGCAGAGCAGAAAGTAGAGGAAGAATGAAGATGCAAAATTATCTCTTTTTTCCTGAACGTCTCCAGGCCCTTTTAAGGGCGCTGCAATTATTCACTATTAATTGCTATGTTTTAAACAGAATTATACAATGGTAACTGCATCATCAAATCACAAATTAAGCAGTGTAAATTCACTTGTAACTGCCTCATTCAAATGTTTGAATCTCATTCAAACAGAGAGAGTGAGGTAAATGGTTCAGCAAAAATAAAGATGGACTTGGTCTGTCAAGTGGTGCGTCAAGTCACAAGTCACGCGATTTTCACGCGAAAATACACGAATACGCGCGTGTGTGTGACCAGACAGAACCATTCTCATATCATCTCTATCTATATTCAAGGAGTGGTGAGGACTCCACCTTATAAATTGGTCTTTCTCATCTTGCCTTAACAAATATGATACTAAACTATGTATACTTTGAAATTAAGGAAATAGGCCATAATCAAATGGACTAATTTCTAACAATCACTACTTTTTTGTAGTCGTCTTTATGGCGATGTACAGAAGTTCTGTCATTGCTTGCTATGTGTAATGAACTGTATTATGAATTATATAACCTTCCGCTTTTAAATTTCAACAGTACTAGCAACCGCATGCCATCTGGAGCGTGTGACCTATATCATGAACTGAAAATGACATAACTAAAACTAGTGAGCGTAAGGGGGTTCCAAATCTCTCAAGGCAACATTAGTGTGATGAACACCTAGACATCAATTCATTATTTATAATTCCTTATATTAAAGGATCTGTTCACATCCATGGTAACTTTACTTTTCTTTTACATTAAGGCCAAACGTCCCAGCTTTATCAAAGCTAAACATAGGCACTGTCGGCTCGGACATCTGCTTTATAAGGAAGGTACAGAAAAGGAGATACAGACTGACAAAAGATACGCAATACAAGAGCAACAGCCTAACCAACTGTAATAAAAAAAAGAGATCAAAGGAACTAGGCATGTGTTTGGCAGCGGAGAGGAGGACGTGCTGGAGCTCGGCGGAAGTGGGCCGGAGAGGACGGCGGAGAGGAGGCCGGCAGTGGAGATGACGGCGGGGAGGACGCGCTGGGGCGGAGATCCGGCCGGCAGTGGAGAGGACGGCGATGACCGGAGCACGGCGACCGGACCTCCGACGGCGTGAGGAGCGGCAGGGAGGCGCGCACACACCCGGCCGGGGCGGCGCCCGCGCGTGGAGGGAGATGGGGGCCGGGGGGAGATGTGCGGGCGGCGGGGGAGATGGGGAAGGGGGCGCGGGCGGCGGGGAAAATCTGCGCGGGGGAGATGGGGGATTAGGGCGTAGGGGCGCGCGCAGGAGAAGTGGGTTGGCGCGGTTCGCTCGTTTTGGGCGGATCGTCCCAACCCACTTTTCAGGAGAATCTTTTCTTTTGGGTCCAACCCACCCCACCAAATCCTACAACCAAACACTACAAAAAAAAGGGTTGGCCCCCTCCCATCCTGAGATATTCCTTGAACCAAACACTACCTAGAAGTCTGGCCTTAACCAAGGAAGCTAGTTAAGGTAGACATCAACACAATGTAGATATCAGCCTATTGGGTGGTTCTTTAAAACCATGGCCGATGACCACAACACTCAACACACGTCTAGAAAAAGAGGATTAAGAAACTCTTTTCGACTGTGGCTGATGGCCACAACACTCAACACACATCTAGAAAAAGAGGATTAAGATGCCCTTGTTCAAAAGTACATAACACTCACAAATTTTAAGCCAGCATATTGCATCAACTCTAAACAGAGACTTCTCCACAAAAACAGAATAACATCCCATATAGCCATCTATTATTAACCCAACTAATTCCTGGAACGCTCGGACCTTGGCCAAGATGTCTGAACTTGCTTGAGCCACCTCTTGCTTGATCTCCGCATGCGCCAGCATCTACCAGTGGCGAAGAAAGGAATTAATCTTGTGATTAGCACCTCTCATGAAGAAAGAAACTATTATAACACCATGTCATTCCTATTTAGCCAATGATCCCAACAGTATACTGCCCCAAATGGACCATTTTTTACTTGTTCTTCTTTCTTCCAGCATTTCCTGCAACCTCTGACAAAAATTGCTCCAAAGTAGCCGGGTTAGTACGCCATCAAAAACTCTCTCTCATCACAGTCCAAACAAACTGTGCCGGACAACACTGAAACATTATATGCTCAGTAGTTTCCTCTGTTCCACACAACTTACAATATTTGTTTCCATCCCAGTTTCTTTTAGTCAACTGCTCTGCCGATTGAATTCTGTCTTTAGCCACCAACCACAAGAGGTGCTTAATTTTTAGTGGGATTGGAGCTTTCCAGATATCCGTCATCCTGACACCTCTCACACCTCTAAAAGTTAAAGCTTTATACATGGACTTAATCGAAAACTTTTTATTTCTCTCAAGATCCCACAACAGCTCATCTCTCTCATCATTCAACTCAAACCAGAGAACAAATTTGTATCAACTGATCCCATTCTGCAATTTCAAATGGACCAAAAGTTCTTCAAAAAGTAAGGTTACACTGTCTGTCCCTGCATACCTCCGCTACCATATTCTCCTGTTGCTCACAAATCATGTGGAAGTTGGGAAATCTCACTCTCAAGGGGCAATTCTCCCACCATACATCATCCCAAAATTTTATATCAGATCCAAAACCAACTCCAAAATATCCTCCAATCCAGAACCATCTCTTGATGCTATGTAATCCTTTCCAAAACTAGGTAACCTTACTTCAACCATCGATTCTAAATTTATTGATGTATGGAAAAATTGATAATGATGATATGTTTCCTTTTAGGAAAATGCAACTCTGTTTCCTTTTAGGATCATGCACAATGCAACAAACCGAAATACTCTTACGATATATATGCGCCTTCTTGGTATAAAAATAAATTTGACATTCAGAGGACTAATGTAGAACAACCCGACCTACTGTGTGGACCGCGGCTATTTTTCCTTCCTTGCGAGTTTGGTGTTGAAATCCTACTACGTGGACCACGGCTATTTTTCCTTCCTTGCGAATTTGGTGTTGAAATCCTAGGATGCCTCTTTAGCCTTGGCCGCTATTTTCCTTTTTCTCGTGTTCCTTGTCGTGAGCCTCGTGCTTTCTACGCGTGCATGCCTTGAGATGAGCTTTCGACTCTTGAGCACAAAGGCACAAAGACATTGTGTGCGCACAGTAGTTTTTTCAGGTGTTTCCGACTCTTAAGCACAAAGGCACTCACCGGGACAGGACAACAAGCCAGAGCTCTGGGTCGGTCAATCCCTGCATACAGTATGATGATAAGGCCATGTAATCGGACGGGAGCGGTCTGATCCGGGTCTGGGCGACGTCGGGTCCCTCTCTCCGCACACCGGCTTACATTAACAAAAAAAAAGCAGCAAATAAATTATCGAAAGATGTGCATGCATAAAATTAAGGTAAAAAAGTATATAGGCATGGAAAAAATTCAGGTGGTTAAAATGGTAAGAGAAGCTCGGCATGCTGGATCTTGAACTGCAAAGAACTCACCTCTTTGTTGACTTCTCGATGCCTACCAAGCCTATAACCGATGTACAGAGAGGTGTGTCGCTGCTCTCGCCATGGACGTTGAGGCTTGAGCTCTTTCTGCCTAATGATATATTCTTCATTTAAGGCCAAATTCACCTTCACGGATACAATTATTCACCCCTGTAAAGATGTGCATGGTGTTCCAAGTGACGTACAACAATGAGCACACCTGCAACTTCAGTAACAGATCAGCAGCCACCAGTAACAACAATCCTGCCTTACTAGACTACGACTGTAACACCGCCGCCGGAATCAATTGTGCAACAAATGGTCCTGCTGCTGATCATGCCAGCAGCAGGATGATCAAGCAAGAGCCACAAGCAGCTCTAATTACTCCTCTAGCTGCCGAGATCGTCGTTTCTGATTCGGATCAAACGCTGTGGCGAGAGGCATTTCCTGCCAGTAATAACCACTGTGGTGTAAGCCCGTATGATGGTATCCCGTCGACTGCTTGTACCGGCAGCTGTTCCAATGTCTTTGCCCTGTCATCATGCATCGATGAATTGGACCAGATGGATCATGAACCAGCACTGGGAGATGGCCCTCCCTTCTATGATCCCCATCTTCTCCTATATGACAGCTTCAACTTGTACTAGCTACAAGGGCCACTTAACGCAATTTTCAGCAAGATATAAGAATCCAGTGAAACATATGTGACTCTCTCTCTCTCTCTCTCTCTCTCTCTCTCTCTCTCTCTCTCTCTCTCTCTCTCTCTCTCTCTCTCTCTCTGCGTGTCTGCTCGAGATGTATAAATTTGGCATGCAAGGAATGAGACTAGTGTGAGCTTTGTAGTTTTATTGGTCACACTTGGATTACACAATTAACTAGAAATACATTTGTTTGTACTTCCTCCATCTCAAAAAAAAAACGGAAAAGGAGAAGAAAAAAAAGGAAGAAACGCGCTAGTAGGCCTTATTAGTTACACTAGTCGTCAACCCGTGTATCACACGAGCGGTTACATGTTTTAAACAATGTTTTACATTTTTTTAGGTTAATAACTCCCAAATTATCTTAATGTGGATGCTGAAGTTTTAGTTTTCAAATTTACTAAAAATTTTGAAGATTGACAATGCAATTTTTTATTTCTTTCTAATTTCTTTCGTTGATAATAATCATTTACTGACTTGACATATAACTTCAAACATATGTAATGCAGGCTATTTGATATAATCAAATTCTTATGTTTAATTTAATTCGAGATATTATTATTAAAAAATTATAACCAAATCATTGTAGTTGGAGGGTGGATTATTGACTTGATGTGGCTTGTCCTTAAATTCCAGCAGCGGGGGCAGCCCTAGTGTCTTGCTGAAGGGCCATGTAAGAAGGTCCAGGATATTGTTGTGATGAACTATTACAAGTTTTGTGGAGTGGTTAAGTGATTTTGCGAAGATTGCTTTTAGTTTAGACTGTTATCTAGAAGTCCCAGAAAATTGGAATTACCGCAGGTATAAGTGCGGTAGTACCGCGGGCAGTAGTACCGCAAGTGTAGGGGCGGTAAAACCGCATAGCAGAAGTACTGGGTTGAGTCACAGTACGTTTTTTCCAGAGAGGTCCAGTGCGAGGTGCAAAGGAGTGGTAGTACCGCTGTGCGATAGTACCGGCGTGTTGTGTGCGGTACTACCGATGTTCACAGAAAAACATGATTTTAGGATTTGAGTCATGGATAGAGTTGGGGTGTCCTGGGTCAGTGCATTAAGCTTGTATGATGCATGTTTTGGCTAATGTGGATCAAGTTATAAAGAATTTGTGCTCAAAAATGATTTCTTTATCTTTGGATGTGCAGGGACGCTTGGAGTCACCATGGTCGACGACGAGGATCGAGGCTACGCTCAGGGAGGAGCTGAGGCCTAGAACAATCAAGGATGTCAGATGAGATGGTGAGCTCAATCATACGAGAAAGGCGGGAAATGTTAAAGGCAAGCTCGAACGGCTAGATAGCACCATGTAGCTTGCACAGGTCAAGTGAGCTGTGGTTCGGTGGAACTGGGACAAGAAAGACTTGGCAGCACGTGGCAAGTTATTGGTACACCTACATGTGACAAGCATGGTGATTGCTAGCAATGGGAAATGAAGATCGGGTTAACTGAGGGTATTTTGGTAGTTTGACCAAAATACCGAAAATCATCTTGGATCAAAACCACAGTGCATGGACGATACGTTGGAGAGCAGTTTAGGTCAAGGTAGAGTTGGCTTGATCAAGACGAATCAAAGTTAAGGATTTAGCAGATACACACTTATACGCTTTGAAAAATATGTATAAGTGAACTTGTGTAAGTAAAACCCTTGTGTATAGGGTTAATGGGTTTCGCTTATTGTAATAATTGATAGGATCCACTAAAGGTAATAGGTGGCTGGTTGCCCACCTATAAAAGGGGTTGGGATGGAGACGTGGGTTAATCATCCAACACTCTCTCATGTCTAGGGTTAGGATTAGGTATGAAGAGGAGACTACATGCCAAGGCCCATCCAGCTGTTCAACGGGTCTGGAAAATTCAGAGGCCATTTTGAGGCCCTAAATGATTTTTTTTGAAGATTTCACTTTTCTGGAGCCTCACGAATGAATCAAAGCTATCCTTATGGATTTTCGAATGTAACTTTTCATTAGCTTTCAAATGAGTCAAGAACATCGAAAATGGGGTCCGTATGCAAAAGTTATGGCTGTTTTATTGAGTATCACTTTTAATTGATTTGTGAAATGGATGTGTTTGTTTCTAAATTGAATATATACATATACTTGTTGTATTTTTGCTTTTTCAGAGGGCATGACTAGTATTTCTTAAGAGTAACCAATAAACAGAGATACAAAAAATATCACAGATGGTTTTTAGAATAAACCGTCTATGATACATCATCACAGATGGTTAGTAGCTAGAACCATCTGTAATATGCAAGCATCATAGACAGTTTTTGGTTTAAGCCGTCTGTGATATGCGAGCATCATAGATGATTTTTTGTTTGAGTCGTCTATGATAATCTCCTTCATAGACGGTTCTTTATATGAACTATCTGTGTTGTGACTTACCACAGATGACTTATAAACTGTTTGTGATAATTATCTGTTATCACAGACACATAAATTCAGATGGTTCAGAAAACCATCTATGGTGACGTTTTAAAACCATCTATGATGACCATTTTCTGTGATAGTGAGAGTGGCTACAGATAACAAAATAATGCATGAATGGGGGAAGTTAGGACACTAGTTCTTCAAGTTGTTAATGAAATAACTAGTGCCAGATCTAAACACGAAAACTTCAGTTACAGGCTTGAATTATTTGAAATAGCAGTACGCAATTGGTGCTGAACATATACTACACAATACTATACTAACTCAGATCTAATTAAGTTCCTACAGCAAAGTAAAACTTGAGTTTCAGCAAAAGAAATCTTGCACTTTCCCATGGGATAAAGGTTTCCTGTATTCCTAAAGCAGAAGACCTCGGTTAGCCCGGAGCCCACGGTGGCCCCGACCGGCCGCCGCGCTAATCTGACTGAGGGAGGGAGCCTAGCCGCCGCACCGAGGGAAGCAACAAGCAGGGGAAATTCAATGGCCAAGCCTTGAGGCCTCCGCCGCCCGCCGGATTGGGGAATGGGGGGAATGGATTAGGGTTAGGGGCTTAGGGCTGGGGAGTGAGTGACCGAGTGACCGTTGTGCTTGTCTACTCGGGAAGTCGAGAGACTTAGGGTGGATTATGGGCTACTGATGATCGATGGAGTCATGGAGACAGCGCTAGGTTACGCTGCCCGCCTCAATGCCTTGCCTATCTGTCTGCTCAGCCTGGCTTCGTTGGTCCATGTCGCCAATTTGCCTTGCCGCGTGCGCCATGGTGTGTTGCCTACCTACCAGTGCCCAAGAAGTGGCCCTTGTGGCTACATTGGTGCTAGCTGGAAGAACTGACTCCCCCACTGCTCACCGTCGGTGAGCCTAAGCAGCCGCCCAGGCTTGTCGGGTGGTGCCTTCGTCCATGGTCTTGCATGTGGCCAACTTCTTGTTTAAACCATCCTGTAGTTTTAAACTGCATGCCCTCAAGTTGCACGTGTGCAATAAATCTTCGATTTTTCATCCGCATCCATAGCTTTGTACACACACATCTCACCGATTTTTTTAATGGTCAGATGTACACTTCGTTTTTTATTTTGTATGAATAATATGGACATCAGTATTATTTCTTTTGATTAGTTTGCAATCCTCTAATTTTAAATCTGTTCTCTTTATAAATATTTAGTGAATTATAGTACCAAATGTTTAATTAGCACCTAATGTATTATAAAGGGATTATGACCTAGCTAACAACAGTTAGCTACCACATCCATGCATGCTGTATATACTAAGATGAATAGGCTGAGTATTTTGGATTAGAAGACCTGGACATTTGTCCACCTCCAGCCTGTGAACTTTTGTATGCATGATCCCTTTTTTCTTTTTTTCTTTCTATCTTTATATTTTTCATATGAGGCATATATGTGATACTTGCGTGGATGTGTGCGACTCAGTCTCAAGCCCAACCTTTTTTGCCCTCCCAAGTTTGCGTAATATTCTCTGAGCCCAGTTCAGCCATGAGTGCATGCCTGTATTATGTACGTGATCTACTCAAGCTCTTTTCTTTGAATCGTAGGATCCTAAAAGAGATGGGCATATCACTACTTAATCCGAGTCGTACATACTACCTATACAAAATATCTGGATGGTCCAGATGTTATGTTTTTTTTCAATTAATATGAGAATTTCTTTATATTTTTTCCTTTTCTCCTAGGAATTTCTAGGTTTTTATCCTCTAGAGTTGACGTGGACGCTTCATAAGAAGCCTTCAATTACTAAACACAAATATGAGTACATGGCCTATATGTGGCAACCAACCCATCTATGAAGCACAAAAAATTCTGTTTCAAGTATCAGCAAAATTAGTACTGTGAAACAATGGGCAATAAGAATTGGTGAAGAAATTAAGGCAAGAGCCCCTGTCCAAAGTCAGTGTGCATGCATGCATATACTGATATACATAGATGAAGACAGGGCTGGCTCAACTTGCTGTCTGTCTAAAACTGGGCCTAGTAAGCCCAATCTACGAATGCGATCAGATGAACTTGGGAGCAACTGGGGGGATTGGGCCATTGTTGGCCCAGGACAGGAAAAACCATCAAATAGATCAACATCTAGTAGCTGAAGCATGATATCTCCAGGCATATTTAACGGTTAGAAAATTTGCCTTACTTTTAAAAAAGAATGTAGGGCCGAGAATAGCGACTAAAGGGGGATAAATAGGGATCTACACAATACAATTCTTTTTCAAATCTTTTTCCAAGAAGAAATAAGGCTCTTCACTTTAATGGAGATTAAAAGCTATATCAAATGCAAATATTAGCCTAGACACCTACAATAAAATATTCAAGAAAAAACTGAACAAAATGATCCTTAATAATCATGGGTGGTCTGACCTCCCAGGGGCGGTCTAACTTCTCTTATAATGGCGATCTGACCTCTCGCTCAGCACAGAATAAAAAATTAGCACGATTTCAAAAAGTAACAAGAGGCTAACTTTCAAACAACAACTCCACATCTCATGAAACTTGAAACATAACTTCCTAACTTTAGGAACCTATTCCAAATAACAATCCCATGAATCATTACCAAAGCTCCAACCTTTATCCGTTTGAAGGAAGATTGCACCAAAACATGTTTCAAACCACAAGATGACCTAACCTTCAAACTAGCGATCCACACGAATGAAATTTGACACACAGTAAGATCAAGACCTCATGAAGCTATTCCAACAAGAATTTCTCTAAGTGCTTCCTAAGGTTGCGACCTTTTCTCACTTGAGCACGAGAGATAATAAAACCAGGCAAAATTGAGAAACGGTTATTGAGAGGAGCTCATGGGAGGAATCAAGCCAATATGGTTAAGAATGGTTTTCCGCACATCATAGTATCCTCAAATCACAGTAAGAACCGCTATAGAAGCACTCAAGATCAAAACCCCCAAAATCATTAGAGGAATCAAGCCAAAGTGGCTAAGAATGGTTTCCCACACATCATAGCATTCTCAAATCATAGTAAGAACCAATCCAAAAACACTCAAGATCAAAACCTCCAAATCATCCTATCTTAAGCCAAAATCGGGCAAATCCAAAAACTTACAAAGGAAAGTGCCTACATAGATGTGATCTAGTCTTCAAGAAATATCTCTACCACTTACACATCCTTAGCAGCAAGCAAGATCAAAGGGGTACAGAGAAATAGCAAAAACCAAGTCAAATCAAGATTTCAACACTTGACTAAGGAGGAGAAAGACTCGGATGAATTTTGGATATCTATTAATACTTGGAGATGAATGTTAATAATCACTCACAAAGCCTAAGGATGACAAAAAAACTCAAGCACAAGAGCCACAACTCATCTCTCCCTAAAGCACTTATGAAGAGCACCTACACATCTCTCAACCCTATCTCCTAAAGGCTTAACCTCTAAGCCAACTCCTCTCCATCCTTTTGAAGTGGAGGCTCCCCCACCACTCTTAAGAAACCCTAAAATCTAAATACAAAGTAGATTCCATCCATCAACATATGGGCAAACCCAATAACCCAACATATAACGGGGCTTTTGACTTACAAATACACGCTTCTCAAAGTGCTCTTCTTCATGAAGCTCCAATAACCTAATTCATGCGCATGTCCTCCATTTGCTTGACCTAAACCACTTAGACCGTTGTCGTGATTTTTCATACCACCTCTTCTCTGGTATTGTATAATTTACTAAAATACCTCTCTACCGGCCTTTCCCATTTCTTCTCCTCGAAGCAACTCTAAAACCAAGTCTTCATATCAAAGCATCTCCGTATGCTTTGACGCGTAGCTTGTGGCGTCCAATAACTTGCCGTCAAATCTTCACGTATCCAGTCTCTCTGGATCGTCTCTACTTGCACCAACCCAAGTGACTTAGTACACCGTATGCACCAACTTATCTCTTTATTATCCTTGTCTTTTATGTGCTTCCCGCTTGAGCCAAATAGCCTCACCCGGACATAACTGACCGCACGGACCTAAGCTCTCTCGCCTAGTCCTCGTCACTTGTTGTTAACCGCTAACGTTCTCGAAGCCACATGCATATCCAAAGACCAAGTAACCATTTTGAGCATAAGTTTCATGCACTTGACTCATGTTAGTCAAAACAATGCATCATGCAGCACAACACAACCAACCAACAGCTCTCATGTTATGCACACACTCAAACCACTCAAGACCACCTCTCACTATTCTCTAACCACAGCAAATGGTTTGGCTGCTCTCCCCATGGCGGTCAGACTGACAACCATTGACTGGTCTGACCAGCTCAAAGCAACTAAAACTGTTCTCGGTAAAGGGGAGTGGTTTGACCGCTCAGCCAATGCTGGTCAAACTGCTACTCACTCTCTTAGACCAAAAACCTTCTGGAAATTTCAAACTTTATCTCCTCTCAGCTCTAGTTTCCAAAAACCAATAACACCCAATGCAAACAAATCCTCATACCTATAGGAATGTGTGATTTTTGCCCAATTCTTGATAAATGCACCACTGGCCTGACTGACATTGCCTAGCCGATCAGACGCTACCTCCCAAAGTGCACTAAAAAGGCCCAACTTAAAATCACTGCGGTTGAATCACATACGCCCAATGACCTGACTAGTCCCACATGCCGGTCAAACCTATTACATTGACATCAACTTGAAACTTGCAACTCTCGCCAAAAACCAAACTCAAACATTGACAATAACCACACCAAAGTCAAATACTCATCACATATATGAGGTGACCTTCACATGGTCTCACAAAGAAAATCAATGCATGTTAATTAGCAAAATAGTAAATATTAAAGCTAGAAAATTGATACTCCATTCTCAGAAGAGCGATGTTTTTTAGTTTTTAAAGTCAAAGATGCTTCTTTGACTACTAAATTCTCTTATCATATGTGTCGTAGGGGTGGCCCCCACCTAAACCCAGCAGGCCTGGTAGAAGGTTATAAGGCCCAGAATAGGCCATGTGTAATGACTTAAGTGCCCCCAGAAGGGATAACCAGATGTAAGGGTATAACTGTAAAAGCACTCCTCATGTATATATATATATATGAATACAGGTCATGGGGAGGGGGCGAGCCATTCTCACTCATCTCCATCACTCTCCACTACCATCTCTCTCTCTGTTTGGCCCGTAGCCACAACAGTTGGCGCCGTCCGTGGGGAGGACAAGGACAAGCCTGAAGACTGAAGAAGAAGGATGGCACCGAAAAAAGCTTCGTCAGCGGTGGCGAAGGGAAAGAAGGCGGCCGGGCCGGAGCGTCGTATGAGTACCAGGGCTTCGGCATCGGCAGCGGCGAGCGCGGGTTGCGACGCAGGCGCGGTGGCCGAGGACGTCGACGTTCGCGCGGTGACGACCAACCCCGTCACCGGCACCGCGACGACCAACCTCGTCCCCAGCACCGCGACGACCAACCTCGTCACCAGCACCGCGACGACCAACCTCGTCACCGGCACCGCGACGACCAACCCCGTCACCGGCGTTGCGGTGACGAACCCGGCGGTCGCAGACGTCGACGTTGGTGCGGCGACAACCGACCTCGCCGCCCCCGCCGCGACCCTCGCCGGCAGCGCGGACCGGGCGGTTCGAGGTAGCCACGACGGAGCGACCGGCAGCTCGGGAGCTCGCGACGCGGTCGTGCCCGCGCCGATCCGCCCGTTGGGGGTACCGGCGACCCCGCCCGCACAGGCGGTGGAAAGCGCCCTCCTGGCGGCCCTCAACGCGTTCCAGCGGGAGCTAGGGGACCTTCGCGGAGCCGTCCGAGATATGCAAGAGGCTCGGAGCCAGCAAGCCGCGCCAGTAATCACGACCGAGCCCACGCTGGAGAGGGCGGACAGTCGCGAAGCCCCCACGTCTAGCCGCGTGCCGCTGCGGCGCGTAGATCCGGAGTCCCCGCTTTCGGCGGGGCTACAGCAGGCGGCATGGCCCGAAGACTTCAAGTTCCCTAGCGCCATCGACCCGTACAAAGGTGACACGGACCCCCGTGAGTTCGTGCGCGTGTACGAAACCGCGATCGAAGCCGCGGGCGGAGACGACACCACGAAGGCGAAGGGGCTCCCTCTCGCGCTGCAAGGAGTGGCGCTCTCTTGGTTCTTCACCATAGAGCCGGGCTCCATCTACGCGTGGGAGCAGCTTCGCGTCCGCCTTCACAACAACTTCCAAGGAAACTACGTCGACCGAGTCGACGCGGACCAACTCTTTGCTGTGAAGCAAAAACCCTCGGAGAAGCTCCGGGACTACTTCAAACGCTTCGCCAAGATTCGATGCCAAGTGAAAGACGTTAATGAAACCACCATCGTTAATGCAGCCATACAGGGCCTTCGTCCCGGCCCGATGGCCGAATACAATGCGCGAAAGCCAATCAAGACGGTGGCGACTCTAAATAAGACGTAGCGTCGAGGTCCGCCTCCGCACGCGTGAGTCTCCGGACTATAAAGGAAGTCGTAGCGTCGAGGTCCGCCTCCGCACGCACAAGTCCACGGACTCTAAATAAGACGTAGCGTCGAGGACCCCCTGGTCATCCGGGTCACTATCGCGGGATGCGACGTGGGGCGTGCCTTGGTGGACGGCGGTAGCTCCGCGAACGTATTGTTTGCGTCGGCCTTCGACCAGATGGGGATACCTCGAAGCCGCCTAGGGCCCTCGGGAATCCCACTGCAGGGCTTCGGGGGACAGCCCCTGCGGGCGCTGGGCCAAATAGGTCTTCAAGTCTCCTTCGGCCAAGATGACAATGTGCGGGCCGAAGATGCCACCTTCGACGTGGTCGACCTTCCGAACCCCTACAATGCCATATTAGGGCGCCCAATCCTCAACTCCTTCGGCGCGGTACCACATCACGGCTATCTATGCATGAAGATCCCGGGTCCCCGGACCATCATCACCGTCCGAGGCGACCAGGATATGGCCCGGCGCATCGAGCCAGGTACTAGGTGCCCGCGTTGCGAAGCCCAACGGCGCTCCTAGAGCTGGCGTCACAGCGCGGAGGTCCGCGGGGCCATTCAGAGGCACCTTGGCGGGCCCTGCAGATGTCTAGCGACTAGAGGCTTCGGCCGCACCAACCGCAAACGTACGCGGCGAAGGCACGCGCAGGCTTAGCCAACGCGCGCGTTCCCGCAGTATAAATCAAAGATGCACGTTCGCGTGTGCACTCGCCGTAGCCAGGGGTACGGGACTGAGTATAAATCGAAGTCGCACGTTCGCGTGTGCACTCGCCGTAGCCAGGGGTACGGGACTGAGTATAAATCGAAGTCGCACGTTCGCGTGTGCACTCGCCGTAGCCAAAGGTGACGGGCCTGAGTACAAACAAAGACTCACGTTCGCGTGTGCACTTGCCGTAGCCAGGGTACGGGACTGAGTATAAATCGAAGTCGCACGTTCGCGTGTGCACTCGCCGTAGCCAAAGGTGACGGATCTGAGTATAAACAAAGACGCACGTTCGCGTGTGCACTCGCCGTAGCCAGGGGTACGGGACTGAGTATAAATCGAAGTCGCACGTTCGCGCGTGCACTCGCCGTAGCCAAAGGTGACGGGCCCGAGTATAAACAAAGACGCACGTTCGCGTGTGCACTCGCCGTAGCCAGGGGTACGGGACTGAGTATAAATCGAAGTCGCACGTTCGCGTGCGCACTCGCCGTAGCCAAAGGTGACGGGCCTGAGTATAAACAAAGACGCACGTTCGCGTGTGCACTCGCCGTAGCCAAAGGTGACGGACCTGAGTATAAACAAAGACGCACGTTCGTGTGTGCACTCGCCGTAGCTAGGGGTACGGGACTGAGTATAAATCGAAGTCGCACGTTCGCGTGTGCACTCGCCGTAGCCAAAGGTGACGGGCCTGAGAATAAACAAAGACGCATGTTCGCGTGTGCACTCGCCGTAGCCATGGGTACGGGACTGAGTATAAATCGAAGTCGCACGTTCGCGTGTGCACTCGCCGTAGCCAAAGGTGACGGGCCTGAGTATAAACAAAAGACGCAACGGGGGGACGCCCTCGCGCGCACCAGTCTTCGGACTATAAAGGAAGTCGTAGCGTCGAGGTCCGCCTCCGCACGCACTAGTCCACGGTCTCTAAATAAGACGTAGCGTCGAGGTCCGCCTCCGCACGCGCGAGTCTCCGGACTATAAAGGAAGTCGGAGCGTCGAGGTCCGCCTCCGCACGCACTTGTCCACGGACTCTAAATAAGACGTAGCATCGAGGTCCGCCTCCGCACGCGCGAGTCTCTGGACTATAAAGGAAGTCGTAGCGTCGAGGTCCGCCTCCGCACGCACTAGTCCGCGGACTCTAAATAAGACGTAGCGTCGAGGTCCGCCTCCGCACGCGCGAGTCTCCGGACTATAAAGGAAGTCGTAGCGTCGAGGTCCGCCTCCGCACGCACTAGTCCACGGACTCTAAATAAGACGTAGCGTCGAGGACCCCCTGGTCATCCGGGTCACTATCGCGGGATGCGACATGGGGCGTGCCTTGGTGGACGGCGGTAGTTCCGCGAACGTATTGTTTGCGGCGGCCTTTGACCAGATGGGGATACCTCGAAGCCGCCTAGGGCCCTCGGGAATCCCACTGCAGGGCTTCGGGGGACAGCCCCTGCGGGCGCTGGGCCAAGTAGGTCTTCAAGTCTCCTTCGGCCAAGATGACAATGTGCGGGCCGAAGATGCCACCTTCGACGTGGTCGACCTTCCGTACCCCTACAATGCCATATTAGGGCGCTCAATCCTCAACTCTTTCGGCGCGGTACGACATCACGGCTATCTATGCATGAAGATCCCGGGTCCCCGGACCATCATCACCGTCCGAGGCGACCAGGATATGGCCCGGCGCATCGAGAAGGGGTACGAGACTGAGTATAAATCGAAGTCGCACGTTCGCGTGTGCACTCGCCGTAGCGAAAGGTGACAGGCCTGAGTACAAACAAAGACGCACGTTCGTGCGTGCACTCGCCGTAGCCAGGGGTACGGGACTGAGTATAAATCGAAGTCGCACGTTCGCGTCTGCACTCGCCGTAGCCAAAGGTGACGGGCCTGAGTATAAACAAAGACGCACGTTCGCGTGTGCACTCGCCGTAGCCAGGGGTACGGGGCTGAGTATAAATCGAAGTCGCACGTTCGCGTGTGCACTCGCCGTAGCCAAAGGTGACGGGCCTGAGTATAAACAAAGACGCACGTTCGCGTGTGCACTCGCCGTAGCCAGGGGTACGGGACTGAGTATAAATCGAAGTCGCATGTTCGCGTGTGCACTCGCCGTAGCCAAAGGTAACGGGCCTGAGTATAAACAAAAGACGCAACGGGGGGACGCCCTCGCGCGCACCAGTCTCCGGACTATAAAGGAAGGCGTAGCGTCGAGGTCCGCCTCCGCACGCGCGAGTCTCCGGACTATAAAGGAAGTCGTAGCGTCAAGGTCCGCCTCCGCACGCACTAGTCCACGGACTCTAAATAAGACGTAGCGTCGAGGTCCGCCTCCGCACGCGCGAGTCTCCGGACTATAAAGGAAGTCGTAGCGTCGTGGTCCGCCTCCGCACGCACTAGCCCACGGACTCTAAATAAGACGTAGCGTCGAGGTCCACCTCCGCACGCGCGAGTCTCCGGACTGTGAAGGAAGTCGTTGCGTCAAGGTCCGCCTCCACACGCACTAGTCCACGGACTCTAAATAAGACGTAGCATCGAGGTCCGCCTCCGCACGCGCGAGTCTCCGGACTATAAAGGAAGTCGTAGCGTCGAGGTCCGCCTCCGCACGCACTAGTCCACGGACTCTAAATAAGACGTAGCGTCGAGGTCCGCCTCCGCACGCGCGAGTCTCTGGACTATAAAGGAAGTCGTAGCGTCGAGGTCCGCCTCCGCACGCACTAGTCCACGGACTCTAAATAAGACGTAGCGTCGAGGTCCGCCTCCGCACGCGCGAGTCTCTGGACTATAAATGAAGTCATAGCGTCGAGGTCCGCCTCCGCACGCACTAGTCCACGGACTGTAAATAAGACGTAGCGTCGAGGTCCGCCTCCGCACGCACTAGTCCATGGACTCTAAATAAGACGTAGCGTCGAGGTCTGCCTCCGCACGCGCGAGTCTCCGGACTATAAAGGAAGTCGTAGTGCCGAGGTCCGCCTCCACATACGCCTGTCTACGGACTATAAAAAGGCAAAGCGTCGAGGTCCGCCTCCGCCTACGCCAGTCTACGGACTATAAAAAGGCGAAATGCCGAGGTCCGCCTCCGCACACGCCAGTCTACGGACTATAAAAAGGCTAAGCGTCGAGGTCCGCCCACGCCAGTCTACAGACTATAAAAAGGCGAAGTGCCGAGGTCCGCCTCCACATACGCCAGTCTACGGACTATAACAAGGCAAAGTGCAGAGGTCCGCCTCCGCACACGCCAGTCTACGTGCTGTAAAAAGGTGAGATGCCAAGGACTGCCCCCGCAAGCGCCGTTCTAAGGAACCCTTGCGCAGCTACTTCGCCAATGGTGGCATCAACACACAGCGCATATCCTAAAAGGTCCGGCAACATCCTTGCCGCTCTAAGCCGCTATCCCGTGGGTTCGTCCTTAATACGCGCTAAAGTTGGGGCCTCGCTCGAAGAAGGCCGGCCCGCCCAAAAGTTCAGCGACTCTTCGGCCCTTCGCCAGCGTCGAAGGCGTCGCCGGGTTGAAAGGTCGGCCGCAAGAAGCCGGCCCCAGCAAGGAAGCTGCCCGGGATATAGGCGAAAGTCAGAATGCATGCAGCAAGTGTGTACTTCATTCGCAAAAAGAGGGAGCAGTACAACACACGCCTACACCTAGGCACCACGGCGTCAGACCTGCGGGTTCCCGACGCCTTCGGAGGGCCCAGCGTCGCCCTCGTCGCGTCGAGGGACCCCGTCCAGAAATTGGCCGAGGCTCCCCGTCCCGTAGAGCGACTTCCGGAGCTCGATCCGTGCAGCCTCTGGCCCGACGTAAGCCCAGATCCGATCAAAGAAGGGCCCGAGGGCAAGGCGAGCGGAGCGGACGGCGCCGGACATTACTCCGGCCCCGCCAGGCATCTCCAGCTGGGGGTCATCCAGCCCGGCGACGTGCGTACAACCGCGGTGCTGCAGGAGTGCACACACCAAACATGCCGACGTGTACGCGACGTTGGCGGCATCCCCGACCCAGCGGAGCGTCCGAGACAACTCCTCCAGGCCAAAGGCGCGGTCCGGCACCTCAGTTACCAGCCCTTGAAGATGGCTCTCCAGCGCTTGCATGGCGTCCCACGCAACCACCGAGGCATCGCCAAGCGTCTGGTTACGCTCCGCTAGAGTCAAGGCAAGCTCGCCTTTTTCTTTCTCTAGCGAGGCGACCTGTTCCAGGAGCCCGTCCCGCTCCGCCGCAAACTTCTGTTCAGCAGCTGCCGCGGCCGACTCCCGCGTGGACGCAACAAGTCCCTCGGCGTGTGCCCTCGCTTCGGCGCATTCCGCTTCCAGCTGGCGGATGCGGGCGTCCTGGGTAGAACGGGCTCCAGAGGCTTCGTGTAGCTCCTCCTCGACGGCCCGCAGCCTATCCTCGAGCGCCGTTCGGCCGCGAGCATAGGCCGTTTGCAAGGCCTGCCCCAGCACAAGTGTCTACAGAAGGGAAAGACTTAGCAAGCTCAGCCAGCCCAGGCGTCGTCGTATGAAGTACTTACCCTCACCCCAGACACCTCGAAGGCGTCTTCGAGGCGCCCCGCCCCGTAGGCCTGCACCACTTGCGGGTCGACGCTAGTGGCCTCGTCATTCACAATCCCGCGCCACACCCTCAGCGTCTCCGGGGGCGGCACGAAGTCCGCGGGGCTTGTGCACGCGGAGGTCCCGTGTTCTGCCAAGCGCTCCCCCTCCGGAATGAGCAACGCTACAAACAGGGAGGCAGGTGAGCACCGCAAGGCATAAAGTCATACACCAGATTAAGCTGGCCACCCTACCTTCGGTAGTAGAAGGAATGGTCCCGCCGCGGGCAGAAGCCTCCGCGTTCGGGGAAGACGACGGCTGTCCCTGCGCGGCGGGCGGTGTGGCCAGGGGGGCAGAAGGCGCGTATGCCGCAGGGTCTCCGGCGCTTGCGCTGGAGTCCCACAAGCTTCTGATGCCTGTGGCCACGACGAATCCCCGCGGTGTCCGGTGGAGCTCCGGCCGCACACACGGCCGTTTAGCTGGGGCAGCCAGCAGCGACACCGCCCCCGCAGCCACGGTTAGGGAAGCCCCCGCGGCTGCCGCGCCCGGGGCCGAACGTTCCGTGGTGGCAGTTGTCACGGGGGGCACTTCGGTCTCTGCTGCTGTCGGTAAAGGCAGCACGGCTCCGTGCGCCCCCGCGGAGGGCGCCTCCGGCGCCACAGCGGCCACAGTCGAAAGCTCCACCTCGACATCTCCGGTCCGCCCGGGTTCTGCCTCGGTGATTTCGGCGGGCGGGGAGACTTCCCCCCTCCGGCTGCTCGCGGCAAACCCGCCGTCCGGGATGCTCGCCAAAGATACCTCGCCTTCGGCGTCTGCGCCACCCAAGCCTGAATCGGCATACCTCGCCGAGTCCGACTCCGCGTCCGCCGCGCCCTCGGGAGCACTAGCAGCAGCAGTAGCAGCTGTCGTGTCAAGCGCGGCAGGCGCCCCGCTGCGGCCCCTCTTCCGAGACGGTGTCTTCTTCTTCTTCGCTGCACCGTCGTCTGGAGCGACACGGTCCGGCACGGCAAGGCCCACGGCCTCGCACACGCGGTTTATTCGCCCCAGCCCTGCCTCGGCGATAGCAGACGCGCGCTGCTCATGCTCCCTGCCGGTGTACGGCCCCAGGAATACGCGTGCGGCTTGCTCCGCCTCCTCCAAGCAAATCCCTGAAGCAAAGGAGAATAGCATCAGCATATAACGCATTTCACGTGAAAAAGGAGAGACGTGATCGAGGCTTACGAAGACCGGCGGGCGGCGGCAGCAAGCAGACCGATGGCGAAACATTGTCGTCTCGACGCCACTCGGCGGCAAGACGCCAGTCGCGCGCAAGCGGTTCCACGCCGTACATCACGTACTCTTCGGCGAGGTCGCGCATGTTGAAGCGGGCGGCCACGCCTACGAGCCGCTGGACCCTCCGCTGGTCCTCATCATCGAGCGTTCAGCCGGGCGAGGGCTTAAACGCGATCGGTTGTCCTGTGCACTCAAGGCCGCTCCCGCTCTCCACACGGTGGTAGAACCACCGCTTCATCCAGTGAGACTCCCACTTCCCGCGAGTTGAGTTCGCAGGGAAGAGCTTCTTGCACGGCGGACGAAGAATAAAGGTGACGCTACCGAAGCTCGACAGTGTTCCGTCTTTCCGGTCCTTGAGCTGGCATCGTGCCTCGTGAAGGTAGGCGAACAACGAGGAGCTGGGCCAACACGCCCCCGAGCGCAAGGCCCAGCTGTACACCACGAGCCGGGCCACGGCGTTCGGAGTCAGTTGCGCCAGCTCCAGCCCGAAGGTCCGCAGCACGTCGCCCACGATAGCCGCTGCTGGGATGCGGAGCCCCGCGTCGAAAAAGGCAACGAACACGACCGCCTCCAACCTCTCGGGATGCGATTCCGTCTCGTCGGTGGCGGACAATCGTACCTCCTGGCGCTCGGACAACTTCCCCGCGCGCAAAAGCCCTTGGGTCATCTTCTCGGTCACGAGCGAGGGGCCTAGCTCGCGGGAGAACGTGCCCTCCTCCTCCGCCACCAGCCACTCCTTGTCCGCCGCCGCCGGGTCGCGCTCTTGGAGCGCGTATTTCACCTCCAACAGCGAGAACCGCCGGCGAATGTCAGAGCCACCAACCGCCTGGCCGCGCTTGCCACCGGAGGCCATCGCTTCCCACGGAGAGATTGAAGCGGTGAAGATATCGCGAAAGTGTAGAGGGCGGAGCAGACAGGAAAGAGGGTGTAAAGGTGCGGGGACGATGTTACGGGGGGACTATTTCAAGCCACCTCGCCCATACCGCCGCTACCGAAGCGTCGCAACGATCCGCGTGTCGGACGCGACCGCAGTTGTACAAGCGCCCGTCCAGCGCAATGCCCCATACCCAAAGCTGGAGGGCCACGCCCACAAGCGCCAAGGGCCGTCACAGCACGACGCTACCTAGCCGCTATTAAAGGCGCACTAATGGGCCAGGGGATCACAACAGCTTTGGCGCTGCGCCATTCATCGCCCGCCCCGTGTCCCCCTTGCCTAGGGAAGAGGGGAGCGGCCGCGAGCACGCAACCGTCCACATCCCGCCGCGCACCAGTCATAGGCCGCAACGTGCCCTGTGCGCGTCAGGGCGGGTCGCACGGTACGGGAACCTAACTCGGGCAGACCGGGGGCCGACGTGATTCCAGGAACCTTTACAGCGCAAGACCGCATCGCGAGAACCCAAGTCACCGCACGCGTGGCGGTGTTCGCAAGGCGAGGGTGCCAGCTCCGCGGCCACCCGTTCGAAGGGTAGGGGACGGAGCGCGCGCGTCTACTTCGGCTAGGCGCCAGCTCCGCTGCCACCCGTTCGAAGGGTAGGGGACGGAGCGCGCGCGTCTACTTCGGCTAGGCGCCAGCTCCGCGGCCACCCGTTCGAAGGGTAGGGGATGAAGCGCGCGCGTCTACTTCTTCTGGGCACCAGCTCCGCTGCCACCCGTTCGAAGGGTAGGGGACGGAGCGCGCGCGTCTACTTCGGCTAGGCGCCAGCTCCGCTGCCACCCGTTCGAAGGGTAGAGGACAGAGCGCGTGCGTCTACTTCGCCTGGGCACCAGCTCCGCTGCCACCCGTTCGAAGGGTAGGGGACGGAGCGCGCGCGTCTACTTCGGCTAGGCACCAGCTCCGCTGCCACCCGTTCGAAGGGTAGGGGACGGGGCGCGCGCGTCTACTTCGCCTGGGCACCAGCTCCGCTGCCACCCGTTCGAAGGGTAGAGGACGGCGCGCGCGCGTCTACTTTGGCTGGGCGCCAGCTCCGCTGCCACCCGTTCGAAGGGTAGGGGACGGAGCGCGCGCGTCTACTTCGGCTGGGCGCCAGCTCCGCTGCCACCCGTTCGAAGGGTAGGGGACGGAGCGCGCGCGTCTACTTCGCCTGGGCACCAGCTCCGCTGCCACCCATTCGAAGGGTAGGGGACGGAGCGCGCGCGTCTACTTCGGCTGGGCACCAGCTCCGCTGCCACCCGTTCGAAGGGTAGGGGACAGAGCGCGCGCGTCTACTTCGCCTGGGCACCAGCTCCGCTGCCACCCGTTCGAAGGGTAGGGGACGGAGCGCGCGCGTCTACTTCGGCTATGCGCCAGCTCCGCTGCCACCCGTTCGAAGGGTAGGGGACGGAGCGCGCGCGTCTACCCCGACTTGGCGCCATTCCCGCTGTGTCGATGTCGGCACCTTGATACCGGCGGGTCCTCGCTCTGGCTAAGGTACTTGGCCGCCCGTCTCGGCCCCGCGCCGGGGAATAACGGTGAGCCGCACAGTCTGCCTCGTTCTCCTTAACAGGCCACCTACAGTGCATTGGCATTTTTTCAAAGCGATGCGGGCGGGCTCCATAAGGAACACCGGCTGTAGGTAGGTCTGCTAAGGAGAACAGGGCAAACCTTGCTATCGTATGCGGAAACGTAGCGCGAAGGCAGCACGCGCGGCTGGCCACTGAGCACTGACGCTGACCAAGCTCCCAAGAAAAATGGACCACCATCTGTACATCAACATTCCCCAAGCCGCCCAGCGGCACTAGGAAATGCTGATGCACGAAAGGTGCCCATTTTATGGGAGCAGATTCTACCAAAATACATGCAGGAACAACGCCACACCAGCGCCGTATATATACCCCAGCAGCAGGTAAGCCAACCGGCGGAAGTCCAATCGGCAGAAGTCCAAATACCGGGAGTCCGCCGTCACATTAATGGTCACGACGCCTCACGGCCCGCACTGCGCCAAGCACGCTTCACCACGTGGACAGCCGGAAGAGCGAGCGTTGCAGCACGTCCCTTATCGCTTAAGGCTCAAGCGGCGGCTCAGGGGCCCGCCACACTTACCTGTGCCAGCGCAACACCCCTGGCGCGCGTCTACTTCGGCTAAGCGCCAGCTCCGCTGCCATCCGTTCGAAGGGTGAAGGCCGGAGCGTACACGTCTGCTTCGGCTACAGCGCAGCCCCGGGTCAAGTTTGGAAATGTTCACAGGCCGCGGGGACAGAGGGGGCTAAAGGACTCGGCGACATGGCTTCGGCCCTGTGAAGCCCTTCACCATGAGAGGCTCCTGTCGTAGGGGTGGCCCCCACCTAAACCCAGCAGGGCCTGGTAGAAGGTTATAAGGCCCAGAATAGGTCATGTGTAATGACTTAAGTGCCCCCAGAAGGGATAACCAGATGTAAGGGTATAACTGTAAAAGCACTCCTCATATATATATATATATATATATATATATATATATATATATATATATATATATATATATATATATATATATATATATATATATATATATATATATATATATATATATATATATATATATATATATATATATATATATATATATATATATATATATATATATATATATATATATATATAGGTCATGGGGAGGGGGCGAGCCATTCTCACTCATCTCCATCACTCTCCACTACCATCTCTCTCTGTTTGGCCCGTAGCCACAACAATATGTTTTTAAAAAACTTGTAAAAATGCAATATTATAAAAGTATTTTATGACAAATGCACTCATATCATTTTTTATATATGTAAATTATATGTTTTAGATAATATCTTTGATCAAAATTAATAAAGTTTGACTGCATATATTCCAAAGAGACATTTTTCCATGACCAGAGAAGAGTATGAATCCAATCAAGAGAAGGTAGCGCATGCTTCCCACGAGGCCCTTATTTTCCCACTAGCTAGTAGTCGTGCCATACCCCACAAGAATTGCTGGTTTGTAGTAGATGGAAGTAGAAGTAGATGCCAAGGAAAATTTGGGCATTTAGTCGGTCGAATTGGGATTTGATTTGATCCCATGCATGTGCATGTGTTCCAGTCGATCGGTCACTTAACTTCACGGATATATGCATGGTGCGATCGATAGTCAGTTACGTTAATTAGTCACCATATATGGCTAGACTGGCTAGTACTCTACTAACTAGTAATTCTAGAAGCAGCCAGCAGCACCACAGAGAATTGACCGGCCATCAGAGGATCGAGAAGAATCTTATGCTCGTGAATATGCACTATTGCATCGGCAGCAATCATCCGCGGTGACTAATGCCCGATTAATTAATTCTAAGGATCGAGTAGAGAGTAAGGTTTACTACTCCAATCCGAAGATTAATTACGCAGTGATCATAGTGTAATTAGTTAAGTAGCTTAGCTAGCAAATCGGCATCTGGATGCTTGCTGCGACGTAGTACGTCAGCTACGCTTTTGTCAGCATCTTGCCGCCACTACCGTCACAATACAGTACGTACACACTGCTTTTGTATAGCAGCATTTTGATCGCCATTAATTTCTGCGATGCTTCGTCGATCCTTGGGATATATATATATACACACCAACCAGTTAACTGAGAGTACGTGCGTAGATCATCGATCGATCCAGTATTAATTTAATTAGCTTGGTAGCAAATTAGGGACCGATCGATGGGGAGCAACAAGAAGACACTGAACGATGATGTTTCTTCAGATAGGCCAGTAGTAACGCTGCAGCTGCTAATGGAGAGCCTGATGGAAGCGCAGCGGTTGGCGAACGAGCTCAAGGCCTATCTGCAGCTGGACCAGTCGTCGACGTCCATGGATCCTCTGCCTCTGCCTGCAGGAGCTCTGCCGGCTCTGGTGGAGGGGATCGCTGAGTCCCTGTCTCGAGCGATCAAGCTGCTGCTGCAATCCCAATCCACCGGCCGTTGGTCACCATCAACGGCCGACCATGACGGCGCCAAGCAGCTGGCGGTGCTCCCGGCACCGGCACGCCGTGGGAGTGGGAGCGCCTACAAAAGAAGGTACCTATTCTCCATAGCGATCGATCGTGTATATACTGCATATAATCGATCCGCGCGCTCACCATGCATGGCCTGGCAGGACTCAGCTGTCGGAGGGATGCAGGAAGGAATTGAGGAGCAGCATGGATGACGGCTACTCATGGAGGAAGTATGGCCAAAAAGAAATCTTTGCTGCCAAATACCCTAGGTACACTTTGATTCTTAACTTTTGTTTTAATATTTTTTTGGGAAATTGGTTAATTAGTTCTTGACTAAGCCATGCATATTATGTGCATGCCTGTCCTCGTTGATGCCTGAGGGAGATCGACGTTCTTGTCCTTGGCATATTTATATATATCTTCCTAGTTATAGTACTGAATTTTATTGATAAAATATATACAACAAATCGACACATGATCGAATTAGCTAGGTAATTGTTGGGATTGGGATGCTCCATGCATCCATTATCATCACTTCACATCATATATAGCTAGCTAGGGATTAGATGAGGGCTAGCCTAACTACATGCATGCATTGGATGGATGATGATGTGTTATATCAATTGTCTGATCAGCACGCACGCTTATCAATAAGCTTGTTGGCTTTGCAAATGAACGCAGGAGCTACTTCAGGTGCAAGAAGCACAAGTACGATCAGATGTGCCCGGCGACGAGGCAGGTGCAGCAGTTGGAGGCAGACCCGTCCATGCTCGAGATAACCTACATCGCGGACCACACGTGCACGCAGGAACGACGACAACAAGCAGCATCAAATACCAGTATCATCAAGCACGAGGACGTGCCCTCCACCGATTCCCCCCGTGATCATCAGGCGCCAGCCGCTGATGAAGACGGCGGCGTGCCGGTGCATCTCGGTGATATTCTCGACGGATCATTTCCATATGTGACGGCGAGCGACCTGCAGATGGCGTTGGAGCTTGATGGGCATGGCGACGACGTGATGTTCTATGGTCGTCGTTGCTACACCAACACCTGCGACGACACTGCTGCTCCTGGAGATGATGAGTTGGCCGCCGCAGCATCGTCATTCGGCGCTTTTACTGGTACAAGCAGCACTACTGCTATGATATGGGAGCTTATTTCGAGCAATAACACATGTACTGATTGATGGATCACTTGTGTTTGTTGCGATGGTGCCGTGCAGTTAATAAATCATAGATATTACGTATATATCGTTCTTGTGCTTAATTTTTTATCAAGCACGGAATATCTATGGATCGGAATACTTATCATGTATATGCATGTATGTATTTAGTAAGATCAATGTTGAGTTTAGATCATCCTGCAGTCGTTACGACCACATATAAAACCGATTTACGACCACTTTAAAGATGACTACGACCACATCGTGTTTGCTCCGACCACGTCTTCTAGCTCCAACCACGTATTCGTAACTTCAGCTGACGAAAATTACAACCACATTCACGTTGTGTTGTACGTTCTCGTAACTAAGCACACTCGAGGCTTCGACTGCAGACTCCAACTCCTTCGACTACTGATTGTGCAAAACTGCACACCCGCAAGTGAACGGGCTGCCGCTATGATAGCAGCGAGAGTCGTGTTCTCCACAGGGACTAGAGTACCGGTGATAGGACACTAAACTAAAGCTAAATCGCACAAACTGGGAGTCTAAGACTGATTGCTAAACCTATAGAAACTAAAAGGCTGGTGATCAGGTATGCCTAGGAGAAGAAGAATGAGAAAGAAAGGGATAAAGGTGCTGTGAACTAAAGAGGGAGGCCGGGAAAAGAGAATAAGAACAGAGAAACTAACCCTACTAAGAGGTAGACAGAAGGGAGACTAACCAGAAATAAAAGAGGTAGAACGAGGGGGAAGCAAGAACAGAGAAGAGAAGGGAAAGACTAACAGAAGGAGCTAGGAGAGAGAGAGAGTCTGGAGAAAAGAGGGAAAGAACGAAAAGACTAAGAAGGAAAGAAAACTAAGAACTAAACTGGAATAGAGGGGAAGGATGAGAGAAGATTGAAGAACCAAACCTTACCGAGAGATATACAGAGGGATGAACTAAGGGAAAGAGGGAAAGAAAAGAAATAAGAAGAAAACTCAGGCTACTAGCAAGGGAAAGAAAACCTACAGAAAACTACTGGAGTAGCAGAAGAGTCTAGAGGAAAGAAGAGAAGAAAGAAAGGGGTAAGAAATTAAAAACTAGCAAGTAAGAGAGAAGAGGAGACTGAGACTAAGAAATCGCTTTACCGAGAGAAGGACAGAGAAAGAACTAAAGAAGGCGTGCTTGCGAGAAAGAGGAAAGAGCTAACGGGAAAGAGAAGAACAGAGAGACAGAGGCGAGAATGAAGCACAGGGAACTAACGAGAGGAAAAGATAAAGCTAAAACTACCATCCCAACCCTTCTAATCCAGCAATCAAACATTCAACTACCAGATAAAGATAAAGACAAACATTCACCACGCAAACTATTCTACTGCAGGTATACGAAAGTAACCTAACTTAGGAATGACATTAAAAAGCATGAAATCTAATTCTAACAGAGATTAACAGAACTGCATGCACAATAAAAACTCTAAATAAAAGAATCTACTCTAGCATGAAAGCTGATATCAATGACATAACAAGAAAAATACCTACAAGATGAAGCATCAGACTTAAGAGTAACTAGTGACTATCCAGCAAGAGATATAAGACTAACATGAAGAAATGCTCAACATAATCAGCTCACGTGCGCAAGAACAATGAAAATGCACTTTATATCCAGATCTGAAATATGGAGCACATGCACATAACAGATCCAACCATAAACATCTCAGGCATAGCAAAAATAGAACAAGCACATCCAAGTAATCAGATCTACTTAGTACTACATTCACTTCACAGATTTAGCACCCAAGCATCTCAAGAAAGGCCTTCACATAACAATATCAAAGATCAGAATTAATACAACCCATGAAATATGCAGATCGTTGTGGAAGACAGTATGTAGTGGACGCAGGCAGTAGGAAGCAGATCTGATGCAGAATCCGAAGGAGTAGCCGTGTAGAAGTAGCAGATCAACCGTAGATGTAGTAGGGTAAGCAGATCCGGGTAGAAGACGCCGTAGAGGATGCAGGCAGTAGGGAAGCAGAGGTAGAGTAGCAGATCTGTGCGTAGAGGAAGAAGAGGAAGCAGATCCGCGCTGGCCACCGTAGAGGAAGCAGATCCAAGCCGAAGAAGTCGAGGAACTCGTAGATCCAGGCTCAGTGAGGGCAGATCTGGGCGTGGAAGGGGCAGATCCGTGAGCTTCAGATGTTGATGTAGCAGATCCGCCCGGTAGAAGGTGTAGGCGTGGCGGGTGGAGGTGCTCGGGAGAGGGGAGGCGAGCGGATGAGATCTGGGAAGAGGCTAGGGAGGCTGCATGTTTAGGGTGTTGGAGATGGGAAGAGGATGGGTGGTGGCTGCTCGGTGAGGAGAGGTGCGGCGCGGTGGAGGCGTGAGGGTTTTTGGCCAGTGGAGAGGTGGAGATCGTCGAGGCTCTGGAGGAGATGAGTAGTGCGGCTGGGTCTTGGAGGTGGAAGAGGATGGGTGACGGCAGGTTGTGGTGGAGAAGAAGAAACGGCAGGGTGGATTGGTTCGGCCAAAGGGCAATTGCGGCTAGGGTTTGATATGTGGTCTCCGGCCTCCCTGGTCAAGAGTTGCTCGGCTTTTTATACCAGCGGCGCCCCCTAGGGTTTCCAATGCACGGGTGCTGGGCACGGTTAGGGTTTTGCTGACTCTTTTGCACTCTAGTCCTTCCTCTTTGGCTATTTTACAACTCTAGCTCATCCCATGCTGATTTCTGTGGAGTTTGCGCCTATTTCGCGCCGACCTGCAAGGAAAGTGCAAACACTGTAAACTGTAGCAAAATGAGGGCAAGTTTATGTATAATTGATGAAATTAAGGCCAATTCAAGCTACTAGCAACAGGATAATTAATTTCATAAAATATACTGCAAATATGATGCACATCAACTACGTAGTAGGCTCGATTACCGGTTAAAGACTTGATCGCCGTAGTCGTAACTCGTTTACGACCACGTCTTCAGCTCCTGAGGACACTTCCGCTCCCCGTAGTCGTAACTCGTTTACTACCACTTCTTCTGCTTCGCTTGAAAACGTCGAACTCGATACTCACTAACTTTCCGGGAGCAAAAGCACTCCGCTTTTCTTTATTTCTCTCCCTCTTGTTTCAATCACATCGATCGGTTCAGTTTCGATCACACCAATCGCTTCATCTTCATCTCTCATTACATGGCTCTGTTTTTTATACCTAACACAATGACCACACGGAGATAATTACGACATATACTTGAAAGCTGACTCGTATATGAAAATAAACTCATACATGACTCAAATACGATTAAATACGATTACTAACTCTAACAGTCAACGATTAGGTCGATCTTAATTGTGTAAGCCGTAAATTCTGAACTGAACAAGGCTCTCTGCCAAAATATCCATTAAGAGCAAGTTTAATAGTACAGATAGCTGCTACCTCCAATACATTTCCATGTCATCAAAAGATAATTATGCAGTCAACTCATACAATAAGCTGGCTATAAGTTGTCTCCACAAGAGCTCTCAATCATTTAATACATACATGGGTATTGATATATAATTTAATACATGCATGGGTATAGCAATTAGTTCTATGGGTACATGCATGGATAATGCATCTTTTCCTGTGCTATAGCCTGACTCTTGCATGGGAGTCGGCTTGGCTCTCAGGCCCGGCCCTGGGGGAGGGCGAGCGGGGCGGCCGCCCCGGGCCCCCAAAATCCAGGGGCCCCCAATCCCCATATACATATAACATATACTATGTAGTATACAGAATACAGTATACTATCCTCGGGCCGACTTCTCGTCTTCTCTCATTCTCTGAAGTCTGATCGTCTAGGGCCGGCACCATCACCGCATCACGCCGCGCCGAGCCGCCGAGGGTGGCCATCTCAGCGTCTCTCCGCCGCGCTACGTCCCCCCGCTGGACGCCGGTAAGCGACCAAGCCGAGCGGCCGAGTCGACACGCGCGGCGCGACCACCTTTCGCGAATCGCGATTCGCGACGTGAGCTCTGCGGCGGGAGCAGTGGCAGCTCATCGCGATATCGCCGCCACTGTGTGCAGTGCGCTGTGCTCCCTACACGGGCATCAGGGTCCTCTCCCAGTCCTAGGCTCCTAGCATCAAGGTTCACGTCCTCCTGACCTCGATTGCTATTTTGTTCGATGGGGACTTGGGTTGTGATTTTTGATGTGGGTTCAGGGTCTTGATCCGATCGGGGGCTCAGGATTTGCACGCAAGGAGGAAGCCATGGCGAGGCGTCAAGGTCGTCGTGCTGCTGCACATGCAATTCATCGGTGCCATCTTCCTGCTCGATCCGAGTCCGAGACCCTCCAGAGGCAAGGCCAAGTGGTATTAACCCTCTCAGATTTCTCTGAAATGTTTCCCTTTCTTCAATGTTCAGATTATAGGTTTTGATAATTGATATGTAAGTTGTTTAGAGAATTGGAGTAGATTTGCTTCTAGCTCTGGGTGGTAATTAGGGCTCTTCTTGTCTACCATTTCGTCGTGGTAAACGACGGCCGGGTATGTCAACAAGTTGGGAAAAAAAAAGAACATCCAGGTTAAGACAATGAAAACATCAAATTATTTGTTACTTCTAGAAAACAGATCATAATGCCTTAAGATATGGATTGAATAGTAAGTAGCTCCAATTTAATTTAGATAGGAAAAAATCATACAAAAATAGCAACCTAGCTTGCTAATCTCCAGCCTAACAAAATAAGCAGCTAAACTGTGTAGCTACTGAACAAAAAAAAAGCATAAACGAAGCAAATATTGGGGCAAGCAGAGTGGCATACCACTTCACCACTTTCTTTATTGCACGCCAAACACTCACAAATGTGCCGTCACCAACTTCTTTAATAATCTTATACCTTGATCAGATCACAATACAAGAACAAAAGTTAGCAGACTACAGACATAAAGAGTTCCAAGCCCATGATCATCTGACAAAAGTTAGCAGACTGCAGACATAAGAATGTTGCTTATTGCTTTGTTAAAACTTATGTTATCAATATTTTGGTTCATCACTGTTTGTAGGAAAATTCTTTCCCTAGTTTTGAAAAAAGAAAACCAACATCTCAAGAGAGGTTAAACGGTTTGGCAACTTTATGTATTGAGAAGAAATTATTGGATGAGATTGATATCAATACCATCATCAATGACTTCGCATCTAGAAATGTTAGAAGAAATTTTTAAGGTAGTATCTATAAACTCTTTGATATGAATTTTTCTTTAATACATAATACATTTTAAGTGTTTGTTGGTAAAATTAGATATATATAATTATATATATGTGTGTATGTATATTTATATTTAGATATTTATACTAAGGCCTCTATTTCTAGTTTCGCCCCGGGCCCCCAAAATCCCAGGACCGGCCTTGTTGTCTCTCTCTCCTTTTCTCTCCCCTCTATATAGGACTATGCTGACATGGATTCCTTTGTAGCTAGCACAATCAGCATTATTAAACTTGCTCTAAGAGCAAGTACAACAATGGTCTTATAGCCAAGCTAGTCAGCATTTTTGCTGATGTGGAGGAGAGAAGAGAGGAGAGAGAGGAGAGCTTGGCTCTCATGCAAGAAACAAGCTGCACACGGGAGCCTATGCAGTGGTGGGTCCAGATAATAAATGTATGTGAGGAGGAGTAGGAAAGAGAATGTGAGACATGGTACCACATAATAATAAAAAAATCTTTTGTAGACAAATAGAAGACAGATTATTGTATAACTTGGCTCTTATAACTTGGCTTATAGCCAAACACTTGGCTCTATTATTGGACTTGCTCTAATACGTCTATACCATGCACGCATTTCGATGGATATGTTGGGTCGGCGCTTTCCCAGCCAAACCACGTGTTGCTAGCTGATCCGTTCCATTCCATTTATTCCAACGAGCAGATATATAAGGCGAGAATGGACGGACGGTGGATATTTGATCGTCGTTTTCACGCACAGAGAGGAGACAGCTAGCCAGCATATATCGTGTGTATATATATGCCGCGTGCCGCGTGCTCTCTTAATTCTTACCTGTCATAGCGCTACACGTACGGGTTCCGTCTCCGCAATACAATGTTCTGATTCCTGGCTCCTGTTTTCCGTACGTTATGGATAAGCTAGGATTAAATATAACGTCTCTTCTCATCTACTTCAGTTTTTTATTTTTCTATAGTAAACTTTTTTTTATAGTAGTTAGTTTCCAAGCGAAATAACTTTTTAAAACGAGATTTACAAATTGATTATAGTGGACACTATAGTGGCTTTATTTATATCAGTCAAAATCGTACGAAAGTTTCTCTTATTCCATACTCCACCCCCTGCCGCCTCCTAATTACTCGTCGTTCTTGTCGCCGCCGCCACCCACCACCTTCCTTCGACCCACGATCGGTGACGCTACCGCCGTGCCTTTGCCGCCCTTACCTCCCTCTATAGTCGGCCTCGAGTGAACCTAAACCCTAATCAGGTGAACCAAAGTCCTAATCTGATGAACCAGAGCCCTAATCTAGCGAACCCACCCTAACTTGATGGTGCCGCTAGATATGACGACCATATCATCCGATGCATAAATCTCCAAGCAAATCACAAGGCCACAAATTCGAATGATTTGCACAAATAATCATTCGACAGATATTATGTTTATTCATATATTTTAAATTTTAGAGCTCTCAGCATGCAGCATTCAAAAGCAACAATGCTCATAAACTCGAACTCAACTTGAGCAGATGGCAACAACAAGATTTTCTGATAGCCACACGATGCTTTAGTACGTTACTTTGACAAGCACCAGACTAATTCCAAGCATAAGAGGCCTGTCACCTTCTCCTACACACCCCCAGTGGCATCGTTCATGTCAGCTTGTAGTAACACAGGCTGGTATTACGGTGACTTTTAAAAAAGGAGCGACTAGAGAACGATATATCGTTACAACGTTATAATAATAGTTTTTTTTATCAAATTTCAAGAAGTTTTAAGAAAATATTTGAAAAAGGTTTCAGGTTTCAGTGTGTTCTGTGCATTTCTAGAGGTTTCCAAGAAAATTTCAAGACCAAGTTTTAACAAGTTTTAGATTTTTGGAAGTCAGGTTTTAACAAGTTTCGTCTAAAGAGTATCAAAAAGTTTCAGCAAATTTTAACATGTTGCAAACTCCAGATGCCGCAGTCCATGTACCAGTGGGTTGCAATCCTCAAGAAACCATGCAAGGCGTGGCTAGCAAGACAATATAACCCGTTGTGAGCGAATTCCTGGTGCCTCCTAATGTTACTGTGTATCTATGATCGATGAAAGGTTGTGCCTTTGTTAAGGTAATAATCATCTCTCTTCCATTATTCATCTTTGGTCTCGTGGTCTTGCTCTTGTGGTACCCGTAGACGCTATTTTAAGGCAATGCATGTGTTTCTTCCGCAATAATTGAATTTATAGTATGTTTTTTGGGCTGCGATTTATGACTTATGATTTTTTTTGTGTGAGAGAGATCACGGAGTAAGGGAAATTTACGTACGGTTTTGACTGATATAAATAAAGTTATTATAGTGTTTATTATAATTAACTTGTAGACCCTGTTTTGAAAAGATATTCTATTTGAAAGGTAGTTACTGTAGAAAAGTCAAAAAACAAATTTTAGAAACCGAAAAGAAAAGGCCTTATGGCCATTACACCATCCTCTCCAGCAATGGAACATGTAGTTCATGATTCTTATTGCGATATCCACCTTTTTCAGATTTATGTTTAAGCCCGTCTACACAAAGTTCTTCCCAACAATTTTTATTGGATTCCCAACAACTAATAGTGCTCTCATACTACCATTAGCAAAACCAAGCACATCCTCAGTTGTTCGGATGGCATGAACTAATCAAACGAGAAACACATTAACAAAACTCCGGGGCATCAATTAAAACTGATTTTCACAAAATAGTACACCACGGTTAATGTCGTAGCAAAGGATACCCTAGTAACGTTAAACGAAAGCTAAATTTTTCTCATTTTATATTTTACGAAAATAAATTATTTTACTTTGATAATTTTTCTTGACCAAATTGGTTTAATTATTTTTTTCTTTTTTTGCAATAACAACAAATTAAGGTCTGAATGTGGAGTGCTTATATATGATCCACCTCATAATTTTTGCTTGAAACCAAAAAAAAAAGGATAAAAAGAGAGCAGAAGAAAATAGTCATCATTGTTGTCCAGATCAAAGCTTTCTTCACTTAGAACTACATTTGATTCGGATGATGATGCAACACAATGACCAGCCCCTTTTCTAAGAAGTCCTGATATGTTGCACAAGTGGCTGTATGCACTGGACATGGTGTCACTCATGTTCACCGCGAGAAATGAAAGCCACCCTGTTTTATTGCTTCCTCAACCAAGTTTGCCACAAGAGCCATCAGGCTTCGATGTTCAGTTGCTATTCGTTAATTTCAATTTTTAAATAGGAGTTATAGGACTTCATCAAGACTTCAGAAGTCAGAATGGTTCTCTTGGATGAAATAGTGATGGCTGGTGACATTATAAATTTGTATCACTGACAGAAAACACAAGAGAAATGAGAGGAAAAGAGCAAAAATACCTAATATTTTTATTTGCGAACAATAAAAGTTCTACCTCAAGATAAGGGAATTCCTGTAGTTACAGCTCAAATTTAATTTCTTTGTGGCTGGAGGGGCGGTGTGTTGTTTTCATGGTGACTCGTCGCAGATGATATGGGTGTGAGCAACGCATGTTGAGCTTGGTGCTCACGCGGCATGGCTCCATGCAGCAGGGATTCCTGCACCGACAGAGAGAGATTGAACG
Organism: Dendrocalamus latiflorus; assembly: GCA_017311315.1. Taxonomy (NCBI): domain Eukaryota; kingdom Viridiplantae; phylum Streptophyta; class Magnoliopsida; order Poales; family Poaceae; genus Dendrocalamus; species Dendrocalamus latiflorus. Next base: position 28,263,127 of record CM029658.1, on the reverse strand, counting down.
ACCAGTATATCTTGATCAAGAAAGATCTGGATGCTGGCTTGTGAATAATGCATTTGACATTGGTAGGTGTTCTACGTCTGATACGCACTCTCTTAACACTACTACAGAAAATGTCATCACAAACGATTCAAAAACATCATTACAGACGATTTTGTGAACCGTCTGAATTTATGGGTCAGTGATAATACAAGGTCATCACAGACGGTTTTCGAACCATCTGTGGTGCAAATATCACAGACGTTTTTTAGTTAAAAACCGTCTGTGATATGTTGTAAATATCATAGACAGTTCTTAACTAAAAACCGTCTGTGATATTTATAAATCACAGACGGTTTTTAACTAAAAACCATCTGTGATTATTGTTTGTGATATTCCCTTCTACTCCTAAACCTATTTCTGTTTATTGGCTAGCCTCAGGAAATGCTAGCCATGCCTTCTGAAACAAGTAGATCAACATGTACATGTATACATCCAATTCACATCTCAATTCATTTTACAAACATAAAACATCTATTTTTATTAAGATTAGAGCCTACTATTACAATATACCAAAACAACGAGCAGGTTACACAACAAGAACAGAGAAAAAACAAAGATCCTCTATGCCTTCTTGCCCCTGATGCAACGCATGAGCTGGATGTCTTTGACGCCCACCATCGTCGGTGTTGATTGAGTGTCTGCACGGTTGGCACGAGCTAGTTGCTTATGCGGTGTCTTGCCTCCCGTAGACTTGTGCGTCGTCTGCAAGGAGGAGGACAGCAAGGAGAAGGAGAACAGTAAGGAGGAGGATAACAGCAAGGAGTAGGACAGCAAGGAGGAGGACAACAAGGAGGAGGAGAACAGCAAGGAGGAGGTAGCAAGGAAGAGGAGACCAGCAAGGTGGCTAGGTTTTGGTTATATTTATAGGGGAGGGAGAGGGAGGGAGAGGCGGGAGTTCGAAATTTTTGGCGCGGGAACAGAGAGGCGGAGCTACGATCCGTGGGGTGAGGATTGGTGGATTTCTATTGGCTATGATTGGGTTGAAGAGGACTGACGGGCTCAGCGGTCAGATTATTACAGACGGTTCTATATATAGAACCGTCTGTGAATTAGAGCACAAATTTTATATACCGATGCAATATAAACAACTAGTCTGAAAAGATAAAATAGCAAAGTTTTATATAACTTATATATACTCATTTGAAAGTTTTCGATGAGATCTACAACTTTTCAGTTGAAGCAAAATCCAAATTCCAAAAGAAAGACCAAGAAAAAGGGCAAAAACAAAAACCAAAAACTTGCGATGCGGGTTTAGGTCCAAACATGGCCGATTTTGCGGGGTCTTGGAGGGCGACTGGCATTAGACAATCATTTTTTTGGATCGGGCTCGTCGTTAGCTTTTCAACGAGTACAAGAACGTCAAAAACGGACACCGTATGCAAAAGTTATGCCCGTTTTACTGAAGGTATCTCAAAACTAAATCAGACTCAGACTTAAGCGGAAAAATATGAAATTTTGAGGGATTGCAAGGCGGGAAACATATCACAGACAGTTTTTATTATAAAACCGTCTGTGATACTGGAATATCACAGACGGTATAAAACCATTTGTGATATTCCAGTATCACAGACGGTTCAGCGGTAAGAACCGTCTGTGATACTCCTTTTTCCCGCCACAAATACCACAGACGGCCTCCAAATTAAAAACGTCTGTTATAGTGTACATCACAGACGGTTTCACAAACCGTCTATGATTTGGCGTCTAGTATTAGGCTTTCTGTAGTAGTGTTAACCAACTCCCTCCTACTTTAGGCTTGAGCCAGACGCTTTTTTCATCCACTGCTCTTCCTCTCCCCAAACCTCTCAACCTTTCCCCAACCTAGTGCTCCTAATCTCTCCTTAATCTTGCTGGCAGCCCGCAAGATGAAGAGGGAGGGGCAGTGAGAGAGTCATGGTTAGCCAAGTTCTGCAGTGCAACCGGTAAGTCCTTCACGAGCTCTACCATGGCTATCTAAGATATGCCCCTATCGACCGTATCCTCCTCAAGCACTGCGATATGGCTACCCAAGATTTGCCACCACCAAGCTTAGCCTCCGTGAGCGCTATTGAAGCAACAGAGCTCCAGGCCACGGGTTTCATCGATGCCGCTGCAACCTCCTCCTCTACTGTGTGATGCAACTCCTGCTCGATTTGTTACAATTACTCTTTTCAATTGTTGTAACAAGTGTTTTTTTTTGTTTCAACGAGTCTTTTTCAAATGTTTGTAGCATGTAGGCTATTTATTACAGTAGTTCTGACTACTACAGAAAGGATCATCATAGACGGTTCAAAACTGTCATCACAACGGTGGGAGTAATAAAGGGCGAGAGGTGGGAGGAGACAGGTGCCTACCGTTCGATGCGGACATAATGGATGGGTGAAATCGAAATCCTGAGAGAGATACCACGTATCACTGACGTGGCATTATCACAGACGGTTCGGATCAAAAAACATCTGTGATGTATTGTGACATCATAGATAGTTTTTAATCATAACCGTCTGTGATAATTATATATCATAGACACTTTTAGCCATCGCTAGCAATATAGACAGTCACACTTTTAAAATCATCTGTGATAATTGCAACACTGACGATTTTCTAGAACCGTCTGTGATGAAGCGTCCAATATAACCTTTTTTGCAGTAGTGTATATATCGCAACACTGACAGTTCTCTGGAACCATCTGTGATGAGGCTTCTAGTAATGCTTTTAAATTTAATTACGCTGAAAGAACTATCGTAGGTACAGTGTATTTTTAGCTACTATAATATAAAATAAACAACAAATCAGTGCTTTTAAACCCAAATGAACACCACATTAAAGACTACGGTTGTTGTGTTCAAATGACCCACTGAAAACCTTAGCGCACAAAGACATGATTCTTTATTGTCCGACGCTTTCTCTAAAAAGGATCAACAGCTGATTGACAAAGGGCAACTTAGGAAAAGTAAATTTTGCTGCCCCGGCACTCCTCCAGAGATCAGCCGCACTCTAGAGATTATGAATTTAGAGTGATAGGCCTTTTGTTCAGGAAACATGTGTGGCAGGAATGGAGGGTTTGATGTTATGCTAACATCTGGCCGTGTTCATGCTAATCTGCGCAACACGAAGATTTATTGTTGTGAAACTAGCTAGCGCATTTTTTCACAAATGCATAACACATTTGATTAGGAAACAAACTTTTGTAAATCACAATACGAGGGCCCTCCTTGGATGAAACCGATGAACAGTGTAACCAAGGCCCAGTTGCATCGTAAGGTTAGCTATGTATAACATCAATATAATCAGAAACTATTGTAGGTTACATAAGAGGCCTGTCTCCTTCTACACACCAGCAGTGGCATCGTTCATGTCAGCTTGTAGTAACACAGGCTGGTATTACGGTGACTTTTAAAAAAGGAAGCGACTAGAGAACAGTATACCGTTACAACGGTATAATAATAAGTTTTATGAAAATATTTGAAAAAGGTTTCAGGTTTCATAATAAATATGTTAATAACACAGCGCACATGATTTAGTTTCGTGCATAAGAAACAACATCATGCACGATGCAACAAACCGAAGTACTCATACGATACATATGTGCCTTCTTGGCATGGAAATAAATTTGACATTCAGAGGACTAGTGCGGAACGACCCGACCTACTGCGTGGACCGCGGCTATTTTTCCTTCCTTGCGAGTTTGGCATTGAAATCCTACTACGTGGACTGCGGCTATTTTTCCTTCCTTGCGAGTTTGGAGTTGAAATCCTACTGCGTTGACTGCGGCTATTTTTCCTTCCTTGCGAGTTTGGCGTTGAAATCCTAGGATGTCTCTTTGGCCATGGCCGCTATTTTCCTTTTTCCCGTGCTCCTTGTTGTGAGTCTCACGCTTCCTTCGCGTGTATGCCTTGAGATGAGCTTTCGACTCTTGAGCACAAAGGCACAAAGACATTGTGTGCGCACAGTAGTTTTTTCAGGTGTTTTCGACTCTTGAGCACAAAGGCACTCACCGGGACAGGACAACAAGCCGGTGCTCCTGGTCGGTCAATCCCTGCATACAGTATGATGATAAGGCCATGTAATCGAACTGGAGCGGTCCGATCCAGGGCTGGGCGACGTCGGATCCCTCTCAAGCCGTTGCCAGGGAATAAGCCCGCACACCGGCTTACATTAACAAAAAAAGCAGCAAATAAATTATCAAAATATGTGCATGCATAAAATTAAGATAAAAAAGTATATAGGCATGGGAAAAATTCAGGTGGTTAAAATGGTAAAAGAAGCTCGGCATGCTGGATCTTGAACTGCAAAGAACTCACCTCTTTGTCAACTTCTCGATGCCTACCAAGCCTATAACCGATGTACAGAGAGGTGTGTCGCTGCTCTTGCCATGGACGTTGAGGCTTGAGCTCTTTCTGCCTAATGACATATGCTTCATTCAAGGCCAAGTTCACCTTCACGGATACAATTATTCACCCCCTCTAAAGGTTACACTGACCAACTGAACTATATAGTACTGATAAAAAATGATATTCCAAGATATTGCTGTAAGAAACTTCATTACTATATGAGTTAAATTAATCCAGGCCACATTCCGTACCAATAATGAATGGTTCATTAAAGCACATGGTGCTTTAATTATTATCTTCGAGAACGGTGCTTCCTCCACGGTGACAGTGCCACCTAAAATCACTCAGCCTGATCAAAAGCAACAATGCTCATAAACTCGAACTCAACTTGAGCAGATGGCGACAACAGGATTTTCTGATGGCCACACGATGCTTTATTACGTTACTTTGACAAGCACCAGACTAATTCCAAGCATAAGAGGCATGTCTCCTACACACCAGCAGTGGCATCGTTCATGTCAGCTTGTAGTAACACAGGCTGGTATTACGGTGACTTTTAAAAAAGAAGCGACTAGAGAACGGTATATCGTTACAATGGTATAATAATAGGGTTTTATCAAATTTCAAGAAGTTTCATGAAAATATTTGAAAAAGGTTTCAGGTTTCAGTGAGTTCTGTGCATTTCTAGAAGTTTCCAAGAAAATTTCAAGACCAAGTTTTAACAAGTTTCAGATTTTTGGAAGTCAGGTTTTAACAAGTTTCATCTAAAGAGTATCAAGAAGTTTCAGCAAATTTTAACATGTTTCAATAAATTTCAATCCAAAAGTTTCAGCAAATTTCAATATATTTTATCAAGTTTCAATCCAAAGGAGATCATGTGGCACGACTGTTGCAGTTGCCTTACAGTGTGAATTCGATTATGGCAATGTGTGAGAAATATGGATGCCGATCCACACAATGCTGGGAACAGAGCTGCCGAAGAAACTCAAGTACTCAGCACGAGGAGCAGCACTCATGCTCAGAACACAGGCTGTAGCTCTACCTCCATCTACCTCCCGGTGGACAGCATCGTAACCTACATGCTACATATGCGGCACGACACACTATCTCAGCTGGTACGTGGTAATTAACTAATTATCTCCATCTTATATATGATCCACCTCATAATTTTTGCTTGAAACAAAAAAAAGGATAAAAAGAGAGCAGAAGAAAATAGTCATCATTCTTGTCCAGATCAAAGCTTTCTTCACTTAGAACTACATTTGATTCGGATGATGATGCAACACAATGACCAGCCCCTTTTCTAAGAAGTCCTGATATGTTGCACAAGTAGCTGTATGCACTGGACATGGTGTCACTCATGTTCACCGCGAGAAATGAAAGCCACCCTGTTTTATTGCTTCCTCAGCCAAGTTTGCCTCAAGAGCCATCAGGCTTCGATGTTCAGTTGGTATTCGTTAATTTCAATTTTTAAATAGGAGTTATAGGACTTCATCAAGACTTCAGAAGTCAGAATGGTTCTCTTGGATGAAATAGTGATGGCTGGTGACATTATAAATTTGTATCACTGACAGAAAACACAAGAGAAATGAGAGGAAAAGAGCAAAAATACCTAATATTTTTATTTGCGAACAACAAAAGTTCTAGCTCAAGATAGGGGAATTCCTGTAGTTACAGCTCAAATTTCTTTGTGACCGGAGGGGCGGTGTGTTGTTTTCATGGTGACTTGTCGCAGATGATATGGGTGTGAGCAACGCATGTTGAGCTTGGTGCTCACGCGGCACGGCTCCATGCAGCAGGGATTCCTGCACCGACAGAGAGAGATTGAACGACCAGTATATATTGATCAAGAAAGATCTGGATGCTGGCTTGTGAATAATGCATTTGACATAGGTGTTCTACGTCTGATACGCCCTCTCTTAACCAACTCCCTCCTACTTTAGGCTCGAGCCAGACGCTTTTTCCATCCACTGCTCTTCTTCTCCCCAAACCTCTCGACCTTTCCCTAACCTAGTGCTCCTAATCTCTCCCTAATCTTTCCCTAACCTGGTGATCCCTCGCAACACCAAGTTGGGCACCACCTTCCTAATTGCTGTATAACTACGGCTATGGCTTCCCTGTTGCCTTTGCTGTTGTTTGCAGCCCACAAGATGAAGAGGGAGGGGCAGCGAGAGAGTCATGGTTAGCCAAGTTCTGCAGTGCAATCGGCAAGTCCTTCACGAGCTCTACCATGGCTATCTAAGATATGCCCCTATTGACCGTATCCTCCTCAAGCACTGCCATATGGCTACCATAGATTTGCCGCCACCAAGCTTAGGGTGCCTTTGGTTGAGCTTTTGGGAGCTGCTTTTGCTTCCAAAAAGCCAAAGCCAACCAAAGGGGTGGAAACCAGAAGCTGCTTTTTCAGAAGCAGCTAATTTTGGGTAGTACAGTTTTGAAAGCACCTTGGACCCTGCTTTTGGCTTTTGGCTTTCTGCTTTTTGAAATGGTGAAAATAGAGAGCTGTTTCACAGTTGTTTCAAGGAAAATAGAGATAGGAGGTAAGTTTTATACTTGTTTGAACCAAATAGCTTACAACTTTTCCACAGCCCACAACCTACAGCAGCTTTTCCATAGCCCACAGCTCACAGCAGCTTTTTCAGAAGCCACAGCTCAACCAAACACACCCTTAGCCTCCGTGAGCACTGTTGAAGCAACAGAGCTCCACGGCCACGAGTTTCATCGATGCCGCTGCAACCTCCTCCTCTACCGTGTGATGCAGCCCTGCTCGATTTGTTACAATTACTCTTTTCAATTGTTGTAACAAGTGTTTTTTTTGTTCCAACGAGTCTTTTTCAAATGTTTGTAGCATGTAGGCTATTTATTATAGTAGTTTTGACTACTACAGAAATGGTCATCACAGGCGGTTTAAAACTGTCATCACATTGGTGGGAGTAATAAAAGAGTCTGGTGCCTACCGTTCGATGCAGACATAATGGATGGGTGAGATCGAAATCCTAAGAGAGATGCCACGGATCAGTGACGTGGCGTTATCACAGATGGTTCGGATCAAAAAACATCTGTGATGTATTGTGACATCATAGATAGTTTTTAATCATAACCGTTTATGCTAATTATATATCATAGATAGTTTTAGCCATCGCTAGTAATGTAGACAGTCACGCTTTTAAAACCATCTATGATAATTGCAACACTGACGGTTTTCTAGAACTGTCTGTAATGGGCCGTCCAGTATAACCTTTTTTGCAGTATTGTCTATATCGCAACACTGACAGTTCTCTGAAACCATCTGTGATGAGATGCTTTTAAATTTAATTACACTAAAAAACTATAATAAGTACAATGTATTTTCAGCCACTACAATATAAAATAAACAACAAGTAAGTGCTTTCAAATTCAAATGAGCACCACATTAGAGACTACGGTTGTTGTGTTCAAATGACCCACTGAAAACCTTAGCGCACAAAGTAAGACATGATTCTTTATTGGCCGACGCTTTCTCCAATGCTTGGACGGGTACCTAGCTAGATACCTTTTCTCTAAAAAGGATCAACACTTAGGGCCTGTTTGGTTCATGACCAGAAGTTGCCTAACCACAAGTTAGGCGTGCCACAATTTTTAGGTAGCTGTTTGGTTCACTGACGTAACTGTGGCATGCCACACTTTCTTAGCACCCGACCCCACACGTCATAGACTCAGTTTCTTGCCAAACTTTGCCACAAGTGTGGCTTCGATTTTGTTAGCCCCACTTTCTGTGGCAGCCACACATTGCCTAAACTTAGACATGGCAAACTTAGACACCAACCAAACAGGCCCTTAATTGACAAAGGTACCTAGCTAGATACCTTTGCTGCCCCGGCATTCCTCCAGAGACAGCGATAGGCTGGTGGGCCCCTGTCGCCAGCGCCATATAAAACAGAGGTGGCGGCCGGGGCGGCACGCACGACGAGGTTCACCGTGCCGCCACCTCCCTACCGACAAACCCTAGACCCGATCTAAGAGGGTGGCGCTCTAGCGACGGGAAGCACCACCGCCATCTCCTTCACTGGATCTGCGCCGTCGCCGTCATCATTCTTCCCCGACCGTCGCTGCCCGTGCGCAGACCTCACCAACGAACCAGCGATGGCCGGCTCTTCATCCTCTACACCGGACGGTTGGTACCCCTCTCTCCCTCTCAGTGTATCACTCAAGAACCCGAACCCTAAAGATAAGAACCCTCTAGATCTAACCTAGGAGATCCTAAAGAGAGTACTAACAATGGTATCAGAGCACCTAGACGTAGATCTAGAAGGGGACTGAGATCGCCGTCGGTTGACCGGCGTGCGGAAAGAAAAGCGAAGAAAAGCCCCCCTAACCCTAGAAAACGGCAAAAGAAAGAGAAAAGAGAAAGGGGTCGGGTCTTGCCTGGTGCACTGCCGCTTGGTGTCGCCGGTTCGCCGGGCCGCCCGCCTCTCGCCGCCGCTGGGCGTCTCGCTCGCCGTCGCATCGCGCGGAGCCGCCGTCTTCCGCCTCCGCTCGGGCGCATCTGGCCGCCCATCCGGAGCCGCGCTCTGCTCCGCCGGCCCCACCCCTTGCGCTCGCTGGCTGCGCCCCTCGCGTGTGCGCCGCCGCCGCCTCTCCCGTGCGTCCGCTTTTCCCGGGTGGAGAAGAGAGGCAAATGAATTAGGGTTTGAGGCCGGCGGGTTTTTTGTTCGGGCGATCTTCGCTCGCGACCGTCCGATCAAATGGACGGCCGAGATCGGGCGGGGCCAGACGGGCTGATCGAAGGCGTGCGGGAAGTTTGGGCCGATGGGATTGCTGGCCTGGCGCGGGGGCAAAGAAAGCGGCGGGCCAGTGGGCTGGCCTGTGCGCCAAGGAAGAGCGCACGCGCTCGGGCGCGCTGAGCGGGCCGGCTGGGCCGCGGCCGAAGGAATGGGCCAAATAGCCGTTTTGAACAGAATTCCATAAATGGATTTTTATTGTTATTTTCAGAAGCATTTTTTTATGGAATTTGAATGAAAATTGAACCAAAATCTCTGCAAATTTTTGCACCAACGTGTTAATTTTCAGAGATTAAAAGTGTACAGTATAATGCTTCTGTATAATGAATTATTTTAGAATAATTACAGTTTCCGCTGCAAAAGTTAATGTTGATTGTTTTTCATTATTAAATTCGAACCAACGGGAGAATTTAATTTTGGAAAAATAGATATAAATCCCAGATAATTATGATATTGTTATTTTCTGACCAACGTTGATAATAACAGTATTATAATTTTTAATTGATGTTTTTATGCATTATTTCTATTTCTACCGAACGGTGATGTAGATTTAATGTATAAAATTGATTTAATTGTATGTCGTATTTTTGACCAACGTTGGAAATAAGGCATATAATTTTGCTGTTTCGTTCTCACTTTATTTGAACTAAATTTTCAGGCGGATACAACTTGATGGGTTGTATCAGAGAGATCCCCCCTCTTAAAGGAGATAATTATGGAGAGTGGAAGAAAAAGATAGACTTAGCGTTTATCTTAGCTGAGGTGGACTGGGTCCTCACTACAGCACGTCCCACTGAGCCTATGGCACCAGTGAGGGATCAAAATGAGGATGATACTACTTGGCAGAAAAGACAGAGGGATCATGCTCCCTTACAGATGTCTTATGACCTTGAGCATAAGAAATGGACCACAGCCAACAAGAAATGTATGGCTGTGATAAAGAACACGATTGAGCCTGCTATTGTGGGCTCAATCGTAGAGTGTGACACTGTCACAGAGTACCTTGATAAAATAAAGAGTCAGTTCACTGGCTCTTCAAAGACTTATGCTACACAGCTGATTAAACAGCTTGTGACAGAAAGGTACTCTGGTGGTGGCAGTGGCATAAGAGAGCACATACTGAGGATGAGCAACTTGGCATCCAAGCTTAAACCAATGGATTTGGCTCTCAAGGATGAGTTCCTTATTCATTTGGTTTTTGCTTCCTTGCCTAAAGAGTTTGACACTTTTGTTGTCAACTATAACATGCAGCCCGAGAAATGGGACTTGGAAAAATGCATAGCTATGTGTGTGCAAGAGGAGGAAAGAATTAAATCCTCACATGGTGGATCTATCAACTATGTGAAGGATAACAAGAAAAAGAACTTCAACAGTACCTCCTTCTCAAAGAACAAGGGAAAAGCCTCTGTCCATCAGCCTCAACAGAATAAATTTGCTGTAGACAAAGATCAGTGTCTTCACTGCAAGAAGACGGGACACTACAGAATTGTCCTGATTACTTAAAGATGATAATGGCAAAGAAAGGTGAGAACATTATTACCTTTATAAATGAATGTCTGTATGTGCAATATTCGAAATCCACTTGGTGGATTGACTCAGGAGCAACTGTTCATGTTGCTAATTCCTTACAGGGATTCCGTTCGACGAGGACTACGCAAAGAACGAAAGATGCATTAAAGTTGCAAATGGAGTCCAAGCTGAAGTTGAATCCGTTGGCGATCTTTCATTAGAGTTAGCTAATGGCTCCAATCTTTTACTTAGAGATGTCCTTTTTGTTCCCTCTTTACAGAGGAATTTGATTAGTGTTTCAAATTTGGACAAAGATGGTTATGATTGTAATTTTGGAAATGGCAAGTGTGAAATAATGTTTAATAAAGAATGTGTTGGTCTTGCCATCTTATAGAATGAGCTTTATTTTTTATCATTATGTGATGATGTGAATGTCGTATGCGATAATGAGAACGTCACGTGCGAGAAAGTAATTGAATCCTCGTCTACGAATGTAAACAGAAAACGAAAGAGAACTCTAGATGAGTCGTCGAAATTATGGCACTGTCGTTTAGGCCATATTTTGAGGGGGAGAATAGAAAGACTAGTTAAGAATGATATTCTTCCTCCATTAGAGTTCTCAGACTTAGAACAATGCAGAGAATGCATTAAAGGAAAATATGTAAAGAAAATTAAAAAAGACGCTAAAAGAAGCACAGGAGTTCTACAAATTATTCACACAGATATTTGTGGTCCTTTTCCTGTGAAAAGTGTGGATGGATATGACTCGTTCATAACATTCACGGATGATTACTCCCGTTATGGATATATTTATCCAATCAAAGAAAGAAATGAAGCCTTGGATAAATTCAAGATATTTAAGGCTGAAATTGAAAACCAACACGATTTAAAGATTAAGATAGTCAGATCTGATCGTGGGGGCGAGTACTACGGTCGACATACCCCATATGGACAAGTTCCTGGACCTTTTGCAAGGTTTTTACAGGAAAATGGAATAGTGGCCCAGTATTCTACACCGGGCGAACCTCAGCAAAATGGAGTAGCTGAAAGACGCAACCGTACCCTGATGGATATGGTGCGAAGCATGATGAGCTACTCCACACTGCCATTGAGTTTATGGATGGAGGCGTTGAAAACCGCCATTCATATTCTCAACAGAGTGCCTAGTAAGTCGGTGCCCAAAACATCGTACGAGATGTGGACAAGAAGAGTTACCTCACTAAACCACTTACGTGTGTGGGGGAGTCCTGCTGAGGCTAAAGTATTTAACCCAAACCTTGGGAAGCTTGATCCCAAAACAGTAAGTTGCCATTTCATTGGCTACCCTGAAAAGTCAAAAGGTTTTCGTTTCTACTGTTTAGACAGACATACAAAGTTTGTAGAAACGAGACACGCTGTCTTCTTAGAGGATGAAATGATAAGGGGAAGCATGGTAGCTCGAGAGATTGACCTTGAAGAGAAGCGGGCGTATGCGCCCACTCCGATGATTCAAGAGCCATTCTTCACACTACCTGCTGTCGCTGCACCGACGGTGCAAGACACTGTGGTGCCAGCACCTGTTATTGTTCCTCCTGTGGCAACAATGAATGATAATGAGGAACCTGTTCTTCAGGATCCTATAGAACCTATTGCCACAGATGAGGGGGAGCAACAGCAGCCTCAAACAGAAGATGTACCAAATGAGGAGGCCCCGAGGAGGTCTCAAAGAGTAAGAAGATCAGCTATTTCTGATGATTATCAGATTTATCATACAGAGGAATTTCAAATGGAGGATGATCCCACCTCATTTGAAGAAGCCATGAGAAGCGAAAATATCTCAAAATGGCTTGAGGCCATGGAAGAGGAAATGAGGTCCATGAAGACTAATAAAGTCTGGGACTTGGAAATTATTCCTAAAGGAGCCAAAACAGTAGGCTGTAAATGGGTCTACAAGACAAAGCTTGACTCCCAAGGGAATATAGAAAGATACAAAGCGCGACTTGTGGCAAAAGGCTTTACGCAAAGAGAAGGGATTGACTACAATGAGACATTTTCTCCAGTCTCATGTAAAGATTACTTCAGAATCATAATGGCATTAGTAGCACATTATGATTTAGAGTTACATCAGATGGATGTAAAGACGACATTTCTTAATGGGGATTTGGAGGAAAATGTTTACATGGCACAACCGAAAGGTTTTGTCATGGAAGGAAATGAAAGAATGGGATGCCGCATAAAGAAATCGATTTATGGATTAAAGCAAGCTTCAAGACAGTGGTACTTGAAGTTTGACAGTACAATAAGAAAATTTGGGTTTAAAGAGAATGTAGAGGACAACTGTGTTTATACAAAGTTTAAAGATGGGAATTTTATCTTCCTAATCCTGTATGTGGATGATATCCTACTAGCTAGTAGTGATGTCAGTCTGCTACTGGAGACAAAGAAGTTTTTGTCCTCAAACTTTGATATGAAAGATCTTGGTGAAGCTTCGTTCGTTCTAGGGATCGAAATTCACCGGGATAGAAATAAAGGGACATTGGGACTGTCACAAAATACATACATAGAGAAAGTCTTAAAGAAATATGGGATGCATAAATGTAGTCCTTCACCTGCACCTATAGTCAAGGGCGACAGATATGGGGATTTTCAATGCCCCAGGAACCAGTATGAGATCGATCAAATGAAAGCGGTTCCATATGCTTCAGCTGTCGGAAGCTTACAGTATGCTCAAGTGTGCACACGCCCTGACTTAGCATTTGTTACCGGGTTACTTGGCAGATTCCAGAGCAATCCTGGAATAGAACATTGGAAATTGATAAAGAAAGTCTTGCGTTATTTGCAAGGAACAAAAGGCCTCATGATGACATACAGAAGATCAGATTTACTCCATATAGTGGGGTATACAGATTCTGATTTTGCGGGAGATGATAGAAAGTCTACATCCGGATATGTATTCACTCTCGCAGGAGGAGCTATATCGTGGAAAAGCTCAAAGCAAACCGTCACTACATCGTCCACAATGTATGCCGAGTTTGTAGCATGTTATGAGGCTACGGGGCAGGTGAACTGGCTAAAGAAGTTCATACCCGGTTTAAAAGTGGTTGACGACATCAATAGACCACTTAAGTTGTACTGCGATAATGAACCCGCAGTAACGTATGCCCACAACAATAAGTCAAGTGGTGCTGCCAAACACATTGACATAAAGTACTATGTTGTGAAAGATAAAGTTTGGGATCAAATTATAAGTCTTGAGCACATAAGTACCGCAAAGATGTTAGCGGATCCGCTTACTAAAGACTTACCACCCAACGTGTTCAGAGAACATGTAGCTGGCATAAGGGAAAACCTATTATTCCTGGACTAAAAGATGGCCCAAAAGATTAAAGTAACTATTTCAGAACAGAGAGGTGTATTGTAGCTGTTGAATCTATCGGCGATTGACCGTGACGATGAGACATGTTCTATGCACTAATCTGTGATGGAATGTGTAAAGGCAAAAGTAATTAAAGATAAAGTATAGATTGAGATCAAGGGGGAGAATGTTAGAATGATCTCAGGGGCATTTGGCCCAACGGCCAAATGCCCCCTCTCACCTTGACCGCGCCCTGATCGGGGGCGCCCAGCCCAATAGGCTGGTGGGCCCCTGTCGCCAGCGCCATATAAAACAGAGGTGGGGGCCGGGGCGGCATGCACGACGAGGTTCACCGTGCCGCCACCTCCCCACCGACAAACCATAGACCCGATCTAAGAGGGTGGCGCTCTAGCGACGGGAAGCACCACCGCCGTCTCCTTCACCGGATCTGCGCCGCCGCTGTCGCCGTCATCATTCTTCCCCGACCGTCGCTGCCCGTGCGCAAACCTCACCAACAAACCAGCGATGGCCGGCTCTTCATCCTCTACACCAGACGGTTGGTACCCCTCTCTCCCTCTCAGTGTATCACTCAAGAACCCGAACCCTAAAGATAAGAACCCTCTAGATCTAACCTAGGAGATCCTAAAGAGAGTACTAACATGAACAACCCAGATCCGGTGATCTTCTTCATCCTCAAGCTCCGTTTTGCCCGTCGTTGATTCGGGACTCCCTCGATCTGCACTGGCGACATTTTCTTGAGCTGCTTCGGCTTCGCCGGTGTCGGCACCACCTTCCTCGCCCTCTTCGTGCACGCCGGGCTCATCGAGGTTGTTCGCCCGAGCCTCGAGCTCCGCTGCACTCTTCGAGCTCACCGAGCACAACGGCTGTGGGCGCTGTGTCCTTCATCGACCTGCTTGCAGCAGACAGTGAGCACGTAGCGTTGTTGCCGCAGAAGAAGCGGCCCAAGGATGCCCCTGTGCGAGAGGTGGCTTGCATCTTGTGTGGCGACGTGAGGGGATTGGGAGGAGCAGCGCTACGGATTGGGGATCAAGTAGTGGCGGCTCAAGTGGTGCTCAGAAGAAATCATGAGATCTGGATCCTCCTCGGTTGAGGTCGGTGTGAGGAAAAACTTGGGTGCTGTGCTATTGCGGTTTGGACCTAGCTGGCTCAGGATTGATTTGGAAGAGAAGGTTGTGGTTCTTTTGTACTTGGTGTTCCTCTGTTGCACTCGGTCGGTGCATTTGGGTGGTTCTTGTACAACATTCTGCTTGACGAGCATCTCCGCCTCCTTAGTTTGTAGTTCTTACAAACCTTTGTGCTAGTGCTTCTAGTGTGGTGCATTAGCCGGGAATTTTGTGGTTTATCACTAAAATAAGAATCATGAGAGATAATAATGTAGACAAATCTGCTAGCCCTAGTATTTGCAAGCTGTGTGAAATTTTTAGCAAAATGATGCAACAGTAGCAACAACTAAAGGTAATTACGGAATTTTTAAGTATACACTTGAGCCTGACCTGATAAAATTATCAGGACAAGGGAATTATATTAACAGTTTTGCTATTGCACAGGCGACTGAATTTTTTTTTATGTTTCAGTCATCTGAAATTGCACTCTCAATGAACTAAAATTGCAGCCCCCCTAAAAAAATAGCTGCAACTTTTGGTGATTCAGAGTGCAACTTCAGGTGACCTGAAATTGCACTCTCAATCAACTAAAATTGCAGCCCCCCTTCAAAAAAACATGTGCAACTTCAGATGATTCAAAGTGCAAGTTTAGGTGACTGAAAGATAAAAATATTTCAGTCGCCTGTGCAATAGTCTATCCCTTATATTAATTGGGCTCACCATGCTTGATTGATCCTGAGTTCTAGTGTTTATGAGAGCCTTCTTGTTACTGCTGAGGAAGAGGGGAAGGGATATGACATTAGCAACAGACAGATCAATGGCAAAGTACTAGTATGGTTGATGGGGAGCATGGAATCAGTTGTTTGTGAGCAAGTTGAAACTATGGCCAATGTCTCTGAGGTGTGGGCGCCTTGGAAAAGCAGTTTGCAGGAAAGTCAAATAAGATGCAAACCACTCGTATTATGCATGAGTTGACTAACTTAAAACAAGGCTCAAGATCTGTGATAGAGTATGCTAGTGAGATGAAGAGGTCGTATAGAGATCTGCATTATTACCATCCTTTTGAACCTATTGACAAGAAAGATTTGGCTATTCACCGTAAATGGTTTGAATCATTTGTGAGCAACCTTTTCTTGGATGGCTTAAATCTAGAATTTGATATTCGTCATCAGCTAGTCTTCTCTAAATAAGAATGTCCTAGTCTAGAAGACATTATTTCTAGTATTATGGAAGAGGAGACTTGACTTGCTCATGATAAGGAGGATAGCCAAAGGAGTTCAAATGCCTGTGTAGCTCTTGGCATGCAACCATTCCATGCCTCCAACACCTCAAGTGGACAAGAAAAGAACAAATTGTTATGTGATTATTGCAAGCAAAAAGGGCACATCAAAGACAAGTGCTTCAAGCTACACGGTTATCCACCTGGGTAGCAGAAAGGGAAATCCCAGCCAGGGGGAGCTCAAGGTGGTTGGAGGAACAGAGCTAATCATGCTACATCAAAAGGGGGTGGTACCGAGCTCAAGGTGGTTCAAGCTACAGAGCTAATCATGCTACATCAAATCCAACCTTAAACTCTCAGAAAGCTCATTCTCCACTCAAGATTCCTTGAAACCTGATTCTAGTTTTCATGTCATTTCTCAAGGTATGGAACTCCATCAAGCCCTTGCATCCACAACCCAATCTAAACCTTGGATTATTGACACCAGAGCCACAAATCACATGATAGGAGTCTCTGACCTATTACTTCTTACACACCATGCTCTGGTAAGAGCAAGGTCGTGTAGCTGATGGATCTACAGTACCAATCATAGGTCAAGAATCTATCTGATGCACTAAAACATTGTCCTTGTCACTAGTTTCACATGTTCCTAATTTCCCTGTCAACCTGTTATCTATCAGTTCTATTACAAAAATCACTTAAGTGTAGAGGATAGTTTGATCCTACCTGCTGTGCTTTTCAGGAGCTAGAGACAGGGAGACTTCTTGGGACTGGGACCGTGCATGATGGATTCTACTATCTTGATGAAGGTAATGATGAAGTTGCTCTAGCAACCTGTATGTCTCCTAGTCAAAAGTTAATACTTCACCATCGCAGACTTGGACATCTCTCTTTTGCTATTTTATCTTGTATGTATCCCTCTTTGTTTAAGTCTTGCCTATGGAATTCCTTGTATGTGACTCATGTGAATTGGCCAAACATACAAGGGGTACCTATCCCAGTAGCAGTTTAAAGAGTAATAAACCTTTTAAAGTAATTCACTCTGATACTTTAGTCGCTATACTTAGCATGAAAGTGATGTATTCTCTATTTTTAAAGATTTGTGTGCTTTCATCCAAAATTAGTTTGGAGGAACTATTAAAACGTTACAGTCTGATAATGGTATAGAATATGTTAACCAGGAGTTTGGGCAGTTCCTTGTCTCCAATGGCATTGAACATTAAACCACTTGTATTAACACTCTTGAACAAAATAGTGTTGCAGAACGAAAAAACGGACATTTGCTTGAGGTTGCTTGTTCACTTATGTTCGCAATGAATGTTCATAAGTTTTTTGGGGGCAAGCAATTAAGACTACAACATATATCATAAATCGTATGCCACTTAGTGTTCTTCATCATAAGACTCCTACTGAGTGTTTTTTAAAAACAAATGATTTTGTGGTTTCTCCAAAGGTTTTTGGGTGTGTATGTTTTGTTCATGACTATAGGAATTTTGTTGGGAAACTTGATCCTTGTGTTGTTAAATGTGTTTTTGTGGGTTATTCTCCTTCTCAAAATGGTACAGGTGTTGGTGTCCTTTTGAACATTGCTTCTTTGTGAGTATGGATGTAACTTTTTGCGGAAATGAATCTTATTATGGACCAAGCAATGAAATTGTTTTACCTTATCCCCACATGAAGTGCAACAAGAGGGGGAGAGTAACAGTAGACACTACTACAGAAAAGGTCATCACAGACGGTTCGAAAATGTCATCACAGACGGTTTTGTGAACCGTCTGTATTTATGGGTCAGTGATAATCAAAGGTCATCACAGACGGTTTTAAGTTAAAAACCGTCTGTGATACTTATTATCACAGACGGTTTTTGAGTAAAAACCGTCTATGATAGCTGATCATCACAGACGGTTTTTAGTTAAAACCGTCTGTGATATCTGATAATCACAGACGGTTTTTAAGTAAAAACCGTTTGTGATTATCAGCTATCACAGACGGTTTTTACTCAAAAACCGTCTGTGATATTCTCTTCAACCCCTAAATATATTTCTGTTTATTGGCTAGCCTCAGGAAATGCTAGCCATGCCCTCTGAAACAAGCAGATAATCACAGACATAAAACATATACAATTCACACATCTCATTTCATTTCAGATACATTTCACATCTCAATTCATTTCACAGATATAAAACATCCAATTGACAACGCACTTCATTTCACAAACATAAAGCATCCATTTCGCAAATCAATTCATTGAATTGAAATAAAATATCCATTAACAAATACACAATTGTAAAAGATCTACACTGCATTTGCACTTAGAATTACAATAAAAAATCATTCTGGACAGTGGAACTCTCCATCTGATCTTACGACTTTAGTCCACAAAAACCAAATGAACTCTCCTCGAATTTTTGCAAAATTCGGCTGTTTCAATGCAGATGTAGAGATGGGTGCAGCCTGTCGATAGGAATATCAACGCACGCACATATAAAACTTGACATGTATGAAATAAATGTGGAAAGATTGACAAACCTTAGGAGTGGAGATTTTGCTGGAATCGAGGAGTAGTCTCATATGGTGGCACACGTAGTATCCACACGTGTTGCCCGGCTGCTGCTGGTGGCACTGCAAAAAATAGAATGTGTTAAATCAAGTGGCATTACTACTAAGTATTGTTTATGATTAATTAATGTGTAGCTAGCCAATACCCGAAAATTGCGATCATGTTTCAAGGGCTTGGCAGCTGTCGTTGAGCCACTTGTTTGTTGAACGTATGTGACGAACGACCTTCGTTATTTGAAAAAGTTAGATTAGTCATTCGGAAGGAAAGAAAGAGTACAATGTACTTACCTATCGAGTATTTCGGCGATAGCTGTGTACTTGGATTTGTTCTTACTTAGAGAATCAAGGTATATAGCCTTGTTCCATTTTGGTATAATTACAATTAAAATCCAATGGAAGTTCTCATTGTATGGCATAAGAACAAATTCCTTATCGTGGTGAGCCAGCAGTGCTTTTGTAATATAGTCCTCGACGAAGGATGCATTCTCGTTGATGGTATCAATGGCGACCAAGCGTGGGTCCAGGAAACCAATTGGTGATTTCGATGATCTAGCTTCGGTCAGCATGAATCTATATATATACACAGAAAAGCAACAAATTGTGACATATATCGGTATTACGTGAACAGAGACTGTGATTGTACAGACTTACAGCGTCCAGCATCGAACGAGTGAGGCGTCGAGAGCGTTGAGCATGAAAAAAGCAAATATATCGTCAAAGGTAACCGGGAAGACACATTCCTGAACTTCGTGCAAGAAATGTTCTGGCTTGAATTTGACCATGATACCTGAGCGCCGTTCTGCCTCTGGTCTATTGGACTGTTTCATATACCAAGTGTGGAATCTTTGGCAACCAAGTCCTAGCTTTGTGAGGTGCTCTTGCGGGAATATCATCGGCTCGCCTAGCACGAATTTGCGGGCCAATGGCAGGTACGAGATATCGTCATCATCCTTCATCTTTGATTTGCCATGGCCACTGCCTCGACTGCAGGTCGACTTCATGGTAGTCGATTGTAATGGTACAGACGGTGCAAGTTGCTTTGGCGAGAATAGCACCCGTGGAGATAGCACCGGTGCAGGTAGCTCTGCTTCGCACTGCCCGTGTGGAGATGGCACCAGTGCATGTTGCTATGGTTCGCACTGCACTTCTGGTCCTGCCACCGGTGAAGAAGCCTCCAGGGAGATGTCGCTTTTGGGCCACTGGATGAATGTTCCAATGGCCTGTCCTAGAGTCACGATCTCGTCGTTGGGGGGCTTCGGTAGCGGGACCACCTCAAAATTGACATACACACCATCCACATTAACTTTTGCGAAGGCTGGTGCTAAAGCTTGACCGTGCACCATGGCCCCGATACCAGACGAATATGCCTGGCCCCAAGCAGCGTACAAGGGAATGGAGCCATATCTCATTACGAGCCTGCACTTCGGAGGCTCCTACATAACGATACAAAATTAGCTACTCGAATAGGCCTATCAATGGAGCAAGCATTCGAGAGATAATAATTATTACCAGGATGTCGTCCACAGGAAATTTGGCCTGGGTTTGCGTCGGATTGGACGCGCAGCTACTCGGATAGTTGTGCGGGCTAGCTAGCACAGGAGCGGCAGTAGCGGCCTGCTGACTTTCTGTCTGTTTCCGCACCTCATCTCTGATTACATCAGCCGTCTGAGCTAATAGCTCCTCTCTAAGAGATTCCTTGATCTCTTCTCGTAGCTGTGCGTCACGCTCGGCTTTGTTTCTCTTCCTACGCCGATACATCCCGGAGTCATCTTGGAAACCATGTTTCCAAGGAACGTAAAGCCCAAGGCCTCTCGTACGACCCGGGTGCTCCTTGTTTCCCAGGGCCACGGAGAGCATATCATTCTCCCTTGTTCCCTGGAATGATCCCAGGGTAGATTCAAAACTCAGCTCTTCCTGCAAGAGCACAAAATGTCATTTCAATTCGTACGAAGTTGTGGAGTAATTACAAGCTACGTAGTTATATCGATATCTTACCAGGCGCTGGGACACTTGCTGGTTTGCAGGGTTTCGAAAGGAGACGTCCCCCGATATCGTTGTAGATGACCTTGCTCTAATCCAATTTCGAGCGCGGTCATCCGGGATATTGGAAAACGGCGGGGCGATCTCCTGTGCAGCTACCAGGTCATCCTCCTTCCTCCACTGTGGGATTTTACCCGCATACCCAGCTATGCCAAGTCTGTGGGGGTGTGTGTTTTTTGCCTGGAGGGCCTTATGCGCCGTACTTGTACTTTTGAAATCTTCGGACATCTTCATCGCCTTGAACTCTTCCCATTGTGGTTCCAGGAATGGGTATTTATGAAAAGGCGTTTCGTCCGTCTCCACGTATTTCCTGACAAGCGTGCTCTTGAAGTTCTTCCATGCTTTGCACGCCGCTAGGTAGGTTTGTCGTTGCACAGCGCATAGGTGTTCTTCTAGGAACTCGAACGATGCCAAAATTTCGGTCCACAGTTCACGTTTTCGAGTGTCAGGCACGTTCTTCCACAAATTGTATGTGATCTCAATTCGTTCTTGTGCAACTATTCCGACCAGGCTTCGGAATGCGTTTACCGCTTTTTGAGGAAGGATAGGGACCCCAGATGCGTTTACCGCTGTGATGGTCTGTCGGCCCTCAGGCTTCTTCGATAGCCCTCTTCCTTGGCGTCTTGATGTTGGAGCGGACGCCTCCGGCGATGATGTTGAAGAATGCGCAGGTGACATGTTGCTCATTCTGTGGGTCTATTAAGATAAGATGAGAAAGTGATCATATTGAATTGGAAGAGAGGAGAGGAGTAGAGGGGAGGGGGAGAAGGGAGGGGGTGATATGGACATAGAGAGGGGGTGATGTGCCTATCTTAGCACCTACTTTAGTTGCTAATACTATAAACCAAATAGCAAAGTCCCTAAACTAGTGTATCCGATTCATTGAACGGGAACACTAGAGTATGTCACTTGCTTCATTTGTTGTTTTTTTGGCTAGATACATGGAGCATTTGGGTGGAAAGATGAACTGTTTCGTCAGGCGCATGACTGCCAATTCGAATCATAGCATAGCATCCGAGGCACATCCGAGGTCTGCTGCTGTGTCTTGAGGAATGCCAAGAGCTGGTCTTCAGATGTGGCATTCCTCAAGACACAGCAGCAGGCCTCGGATGTGCCTCGGATGCTATGCTCCATCTGAAGACCAGCTCTTGGCATTCCTCAAGACACAGCAGCAGACCTCAGATGTGCCTCGGATGCTATGCTATGCTTCGAATTGGCAGTCATGCGCCTGACGAAACAGTTCATCTTTCCACCCAAATGGTCCATGTATCTTTTGCAACAATCGCAAGATTTCTTTATCTGGGAACCTCATCCACAACATTCTCCACTCCGACAATCCTTCTTTTTCCCGCAAAATTCAAGGCAATTTTATTACAAAAGTGCAAAAAAAAGACATTCCCAGATTATTCGGTGAGCAGCCAACATCTTTGATGAGCGACTATCCATATGCTTCTTCCCACTTCTTTTCTTCATCTCTGGTCTCTGGATCACGTACGCTAGTAGCGATGATTCAAAAAAAGACATTCCCAGATTATTCGGTGAGCAGTCGACATCTTCGATGAGCGACTATCCATCTGCTTCTTCCCACTTCTTTTCTTCATCTCTGGTCTCTGGATCACGTACGCTAATCATCGCTACTGGCGTACGTGATCCAGAGACCAGAGATGAAGAAAAGAAGTGGGAAGAAGCAGATGGATAGTCGCTCATCGAAGATGTCGGCTATATCGGCTGCTCACGAAGAATCTGGGAATGTCTTTTTTTTGCACTTTTGTAATAAAATTGCCTTGCATTTTAGAAGGAAAAAGAAGGATTGTGGGAGTGGACATCACATCTCGGCAGTAGTCGGCATATACTATTACTACAAGGTCTCTAAACAAAGTTCTATGAAGCAAATGACACAAACTAGTGTATCCGGTTCATTGAACGGGAACACTCGAGTGTGTCACTTACTTCATGCCCCTTGAAGGTCTATGTGGCATATACACTATAGTGGTCCTTGATTGGTTAATTTGTGCTCTCAAATTGTAGGGTTGCACAAGATTAATCTTGGCCGTCCCGCTACTAAATTAGGAAGCAAGAAAAGTGAAACATGACACAAACTAGTGTATCCGGTTCATTGAACGGGAACACTCGAGTGTGTCACTTACTTCATGCCCCTTGAAGGTCTATGTGGCATATACACTAGAGTGGTCCTTGATTGGTTAATTTGTGCTCTCAAATTGTAGGGTTGCACAAGATTAATCTTGGCCGTCCCGCTACTAAATGAGGAAGCAAGAAAAGTGAAACATGATAAGATGAGGAAGCAAGAAAAATGAAACATGATGCTCAATGTTAGGAAGAGAGGAGAGGAGTAGAGGGAAGGGGGAGAAGGGAGGGGGTGATGTGGACAGAGAGAGGGGTTATGTGCCTATACTATATACTAACACAACAAGCAATGTAATATGTACCAATGTAAACTAAGCAACTGCAGTAAACAATGTACCAATGTAGTATGTACCAAATAGCAAATTAAACTAAGTTACTGCAGTAAACAATGTACCAATGTAATATGTACCAAATAGCAAACTAATTAAGCTACTGCAGTAAACAATGTACCAATGTAGTATGTACCAAATAGCAAACTAATTAAGCTACTGCAGTAAACAATGTACCAAATAGCAAACTAATTAAGCTATTGCAGTAAACAATGTACCAATGTAATATGTACCAAATAGAAAACTAATTAAGCTACAGCAGTAAACAATGTACCAAATAGCAAACTAATTAAGCTACTGCAGTAAACAATGTACCAATGTAATATGTACCAAATAGCAAACTAATTAAGCTACTGCAGTAAACAATGCTCACAATGCTCAAAACCATAGTCCATCACAGAAACTGCTCACAATACTCAAAACCCTAGTCCATCACAGAAAATGCTCACAATGCAGACGGTAATCGAGGGGAGGTGGCCGGCGAGGGGCTCGACGAGGGGCTCGGGGGAGGCGGCCGGCGACGGGCTCGGCGAGGGGCTTGGGGGAGGCGACCGGCGACGGGCTTGACGAGGGGCTCGGGGGAGGCGGCCGACGACGGGCTCGACGAGGGGCTTGGGGGAGGCGGCCGGCGACGGGCTCGACGAGGGGTTCGGGGGAGGCGACCGGCGACGGGCTCGACGAGGGGCTCGGGGGAGGCGGCCGGCGACGGGCTCGGGGGAGGCGGCCGGCGACGGGCTCGACGGAGGCGGCCGGCGAGGGGCTCGGGGAGGCGGCCGACGAGGGTTCGGGGAGGCGGAGGCGACGACGGGCTCAAGATTTAATTAGATCTAGATCGAATAACTGCGCAGCGCACAGGGAAAACACTAGCCAGAGGGTATATATAGGGAGGTTATCACAGACGGTTCTAAACATAGAACCATCTGTGATAAATATCACAGACGGTTCTAAGTTTATAGCCGTCTGTGATAGTTATACTATCACAGACGGTTTTAAACTTAGAACCGTCTGTGATATTGATATCACAGACGGTGCTAAGTTCAGAACCGTCTGTGATAAGCCTTTGCGACTGTAGTTATTAAGACAACATCAATAACCACACCTGCATTCATATCCACCACCAAACAGCTGCATTCATATACAACACCAACCAGCTGCATTCATATCAACCATCACATGTACATCACACATATACATCACATATACATAAATGCCAATACACATATACATTTTCACATTTACATTTTCACATATACATTTTGTCACACATTTTCACATATACATCTCAAAATTGACTACATCACACATTTTCACATATACATCTCAAAATTGTCACACATTTTCACATATACATCTCAAAATTGTCACACATTTTCACATATACATTCTTATTGTACTTGCTTAATTATTTCCTTTAAAAATTAGCCCTTCATCATGATCAATGCGTACGTAACTAGTTTCGTCACGTTGTTCATCGTCGACCCTTATGCCATTTCCAAAAGGAGGTAACTCGTCAAATTGATTGTATTCCTCCTCGTCCACTACATTCTCCACTCCGACAATTCTCCTTTTTCCATGAAGAACTACATGGCGTTTCTTATTTGCCGGGTCGGTTACATAGAAAACTTGAACAACTTGATTGGCGAGTACGAATGATTCGTCTTTGTACCCGACACGTTGGAGGTCCACGGTCGTGACACCGTACTTGTCAACCTTCACCTGTGGGAGATGCACCCAACGGCAGCGAAATAAGGGGATCTTGAAAACCACATAGTCGAGCTCCCAAATCTCTTCTATGAAGCCATAGTACGAGTTTCTCGACCCATCAGTACTGAATGCATCTATGCGGACACCACTGTTCTGGTTAGTTCTCTTAACATCATGAGACTACGTATAGAATGTGTACCCATTTATGTCATATCCTTACCATGTCACAACTGTAAATGTCGGCCCTTTTGCCAACCATGTCAGTGTCTCACTCGGCGAGCTCCTAGCGATTTGCTACTTCAACCATTGGTTGAACCAACGGTTGTGTTGTCTCATGATCCAAACATCCGGCCGCTCTGGATTCTGTTGCCGAAGCACATCCTTGTGCTGGTCCACATAAGGCGCCACTTCAGTCATGTGTTGCAACACCGTGAAATGGGCTTGAGTATACGTGTCCATATCTGGAGTGATTGCTTTCCTTCCGATAGTTCTGAGACCCTTCAGCCTCCCCTCATGACGAGATTGAGGGACACCTATCGGTTGAATCTGAGCCATATAATCGACACAAAACTCAATGACCTCTTCGCTTGCATAACCTTCGACAATGCTGCCCTCCGGCCAAGAACGATTCCGTACGTAGGACTTGAGAATTCCCATGAACCTCTCAAATGGGTACATGCTACGTAGGAATACGGGCCCGCACATTTTTATCTCCCACACAACGTGAACAATGAGATGGACCATGATATTGAAAAACGAAGGAGGGAAATACATTTCAAGGTGACATAGAGTCGTCACCACCTCGTCCTGCAGAGCATCTAGTCCTTGGGGATCGATGACCTTCTGAGCAATTGTGTTAAAGAAATAACATAGCCTCATGATTGTCTCTCGGACTTTGATCGGCAAAATATTTCTAATTGCAATAGGGAGCATCTGTGTCATCAGCACATGACAATCATGAGACTTCATGCCATTTAACTTCAAATCTTGCATCGAATCATGAGACCTGTGCGACTTTTGTAGTAAATTTGCATCTAATTGAAATTAATAAGTTTGCCTTTAATTTGTGATCTCTTGTCTCAGTAGTTCTGTAGTTAAGTTATTAGAAGCAATGTGTACTTATATATTAACCTCTGATCATGAACAGAATATGATAGACAAAGGGACATCACAGACGGGTCTTGTTAAAAACCGTCTGTGAACATTAACAGACGGTTCTTAACAACAACCGTCTGTGATAGTCTACACAACACGGACGGTTTTTAATAAAAACCGTTTGTGATACTTTAGTATCATAGACGGTTCATCGGTAAGAATCGTCTGTGATACTCGTTTTATCCGACGCCACTAACACAGACGGTGTCCAAATTAAAACCGTATGTGTTAGTGTCAATCACAGACGGTTTGACAAAACCGTCTGTGATTGGCCGTCTAGTATTAGGCTTTCTGTAGTAGTGAGAGGTACTTGTGTGAGTTCCATTCTTATTCCTACTTCAAGTGCTTCTACTAATGGGCCTAATGGTGGTGGTAGTATTTTAAGTCAGGGGAAGGGAAAAATTAATGGGACTAGTGGTAATAATTGTCATGAAGACATGCAGGATGTGACGGAGACTTCATCACCACATTCATAGAATGTAGAGCCTCTTGTGCATGAGGACTTAGGTATCAATTCCTTTTCCCTTAGTCCAGTTGCTCTTACTAGCACCATAGGGCATGGTCATAATCAAGTGTCATCCTTTTCATCTCAATTCAATGATTTGCCTATTACTTTAAGAAAACCAGCTAGATCATCACAAATCCCAGCATACCTAAAAGGTTATGTAGGTTATAAGCATGACATTGCAAACTTTATCTCTTGTGAACATTACAACCCTTCCTTCTGTAGTTTCATTGCCTCTCTTGATTCTATGTCCATACCAAGTGACTGGAAAGTAGCTAAAGAGGACCCAAAGCGGAAGGTAGCTATGCTTGAAGAGATGATAGCTTTGGAGAAGAACAAAACATGGGAGCTTGTTGATCTACCACCAGTTAAACAACCTGTAGGTTGTAAGTGGGGTTTTACAGTTAAACATACTCTGGAGGGTAAAGTGGATAGGTACAAAGCTTGTCTTGTGGTAAAGGGATACACACAAACTTATGGGATTGATTATGAGGAGACATTTGCACCAGTGGTCAAGATGAATTTAGTAAGAACACTTTGGTCCTGTGCAGTCAATTTGGACTGGAACATTTACCAGATGGATGTGAAGAATGTCTTTCTTCATGGTGATCTTCAAGAAGAGGTATACATGCATATCCCACCAGGGTTTGAAACAAATCAAACCTCTGGAAAGGTGCTACATTTGCATCGTTCTTTATATGGTTTGAAGTAATCACCACGAGCTTAGTTTGATTGATTTAGATGGACAATACTCAAGAGAGGTTACTTTCAAAGTAATGCTGACCATACACTATTTTATAAGCACACTATAGGAAAAGTAGCAATTCTGATAGTATATGTGGATGATATTGTGATCACTAGAGATGATTCTAAGGAAATTTCATACCTAAAGCATCATCTTGCATAAGAGTTTGAAGTGAAGGATTTGCGATGCTTGAGGCATTTTCTTGGTATTGAGGTCTCTCAAGGGTCTAAGGGTATCTTCCTCTCTCAGTGGATGTATGTATTGGATTTATTAAAAGGGACAAGCATGCTTGCATCTCGACCTGTAGCAACACCCATTGAACAAAATCATCACCTGAGTGGTGATACAGGGACACCGGTGGACTGGGAATGCTATCAGAGGTTAGTAGGAGACTTATATATCTTTCTCACACATGACCAGACATTACCTTTGCAGTGAGTGTGGTTAGCCAGTTTATGCATGATCCTAGATCAACCCATATGAAAGCTGTGTATAGGATATTGCGCTACCTGAAAAGCTGCCCAGGAAAAGGTCTTTTATATACCCGTCAAGGGAACCTACAAATTGAATGTTATACCGATGTTGATTAGGCTGGCTCTTTGAATGACCAACGATCGACATCAAGATATTGCACATTTGTTGGAGGTAACTTGGTTTCATGAAGGAGCAAGAAACAAAGTGTCATGGCACGTTCTACTGCAGAGGCTGAGTTCCGATCTATGGCTCATGATGTGTGTGAGCTATTGTACATGGTTGCTAATTTTGTTGACAGAACCAAAAGTATTCAAGTGCAAGCCACTGATACTACACTGTGACAACAAAGCAGTTATCGACATTGGTAATAATACTATACAGCATGATCGAACCAAATATATCGAAATTGATCATCATTTTATTAAGGAAAAGCTTGATAGAGGGATAATTTGTCTACCATATATAAATGCAGCTAGTCAAGTGGTTGAAGTTCTCACAAAGGGATTGCAAGAAAAATCATTTTCTATATTTTGTGGTAAGATAGGTCTATACGATGTTTTCGCCCCATCTTGAGGGGAGTGTTGATGTGTCACTTTATAATTTAAGTGAATACATAGGGACTTATGTGTGAAATGTAAAGACCATTAATAAACCGAAATGGCAAGTGATTGCACGATCATCCATTTGGCTTCCTGGATAAGTGTTTATGAGACCAACTCAAAAAAAATGTCAGGCAGTGATTACTCCATTTGGCACTCCAAATAACTGCTCGTGACTAAAGTAAACATTTCAGATTCTGTATAACTAATGCCTACATAAATGTTTGACACACTATGAGTCTGTTTGAGAGAGCTCCACCACTGAAAACGTGGATCTGGAGCAGCAGCTCCACCGTGGATCTGGGATCCCACCATGGAGTGTTTGGCTTGTACAGCAGCTCCAGATCCACGAAATTGAGGTTTTGGTGGGAATGGCCACTTTTGGTGGGATGGGGTGTGTAACCAATGGCATTGGTTGGTAATTACCACCCAACTCCACGGTGGAGCACCCCTTGAGGAGCTCCATGAAATCTATGGATCTGGCCCTCAGATCCAGGATTTTGGTGGATCCAGATTTCGCGGAGCTGGAGCGTTTGGGTAAAATTTCGTGGAGTGGAGCTGTTTTTCGTGGATCTGGAGCTGGTAGAGCTCTCCCAAACAGGTCCTATGTAGAAGATACTTCACAGCGCAAATATGCCTAACCAGTGGCCGCCATTGCAAATCTCTCATGGTAGTGAGATTGCCTCATATGTAAGTCAGATTCTCTCACAGTTCCCATCGTCCGTCACCAAGCCCTTTGTGCCATTGATTGTGATAATCAATTAAATGTACTTGTGAAAAAAACCATGTCAATTGCTCATACACCGTGTAAATTGCTCTTAAGATCACTACATTGCCAGCTAAACCGATAACATTTCAACGGATCTAATAATAAATTATCTCAAAACTGACATTTCATAGCACCCACAATCAAAAATCACCTGGATGTAATTGGCCGAACTGAAGGATATTCTTCCTATTAGTTCCTCAATCAGCAACCAACCGCCGCCACTCCTCGTCGCCTCCCTGTCCGGGCGCACGGCTGAACCGAGCAGGCTGCCCCATGCATGTCCGCGTGCTTCTCCTGCCCGAGCGCCGCCCATGCAAAAGAACATTTCAATTTGCAAATGGTAATCATAAGGGTTTGCACGATTAGAGGGATATTTGCTTTTACCAGCTTACCCTTCTGATTCTAATTTGATAGAGATATGAAATTACTTATCTAATCTTCAACATAATCTTTAAGTTAATACCTATCCCACAGTTTAATTACCTTTACATAGGTACCTTTAATAGTGGATTATCGGATTGAAACTAACAAACGGCTCATGTACCTTCCAAGCACGGGAGAGAGTCTCCTTTTGGCCATAAGTTGTCAACTCTACCTTTATAACCTTACCTCCATGTTGTGTACATACAAAAGTTTTTCCGACAACAACATCTGGATTTCTTCCCTCATTGTGAACAATGTCAATGGCATACTTGTTGTGCGAATGTGCTCTGCTCACCATATCTCCAAAAACAAAATACAAAACCAAAATTTGAGTGAAACAGGAAGAACTGAAGAAACTGAGTTCTCATTATTCGTCCTCCTGATCCACTTCAAAATGGTATTGACTTGAATAAGGTTACTGTGAGACCAACTCTATGGTTGATCCGGAAATATGATTATGTCAAGTCGAATCTACAGTTATACACACATCAACATGTTGAATGGTATTTGCAAAGAATACTATTCATAAAAAAAATTATCACAATAACTAGATAGAAAAAGTATTAGCTAAACTATATTGAGCGAACCAAGAGCATGCAAAGAACTAATAGATTTGTTGAAGATCAGAGTAGAAAACCATACGACAGCTTTTCAGTAGTTCAAATCATTGAGCAAACAATACCAAGTGACCTATGTTAACAAGTTACAACTGATACATCTCTCAGGTTAATTTCCTACTCGTCCTTTCCGTGTTGACTGATGCTTACAAGCAGCAACTTGGCTGGTATCCAGCTGCGACTGCATTAGGCGATTCAGAACCAGAACCCTCGCACATTGTTTTTCTAGGTGATGGGACTCGATCAGAGCCGGGCGCCGCTGACTACTAGCTCGTTTTAATGATGATGATATGTGTTAGTGACTAGCTAGTGTCTTATTAGCTTTCTTGTGCCAGTGATGTTCCATATATTAGCTGGAGTCGACTAATGTATAGCAAATCCGTAGTTTTATCGGAAGGCTAGCTCGTCGGCAAGTAGATTTTGTTTTTGCAGTGAGAAAATGCATGTTACAGGGTTCACTATCAAAACAAGAGCGCCCGTTCTCATGTATTTCCGTATTACAGTCAATAGATTTTATCGCTTACTGAGAATTCTGCAATTTTTTTAGCACGGAACTTAAGAAATCGGTGTTGAAATCTCATGAAAATATTAAGAAGTCGATGTGGTCAGAATCCAGAAGCCTGAGCCCCTGCCTCACAGCACTCATGGGATATTGAGTAATTAATATTTGCACCACTACTCACTGTGAGTTAGGTATCTACACCCCAGCGATTGAATAAAACCTGGGGCACTCAGGCTGTAGCAGATTGAAGCTTTAGCACCCATACCGCACAGTGCTCCATGTTCCACTTTTCACCTTCAATTTGACACAAATGAGAACCTATGAGACTCGTTTAAATTGGGAATAAACTCCAAATTAATTAGAAAAAGGAGAACTCCAAATACTGAAAGAACTTAACAGGTTACTCAAAGACGGCCAAGCTAGTGGTAAGGCAACAACGAATCACGATTACAAACATTTCCAAAGAGAACACACCTCATTACTATGTTCTCGGTACCTCCCAAGCCTTCGTGCAGTTAATTTGCACAATGCATCTCAGGAATGAGGAATGTTAATTATGTTCTTGTCTACTTGCATTTCACATTTTTCTTGAGGTTTCAATGCACATTGATATGCTCCTTTTAAGGCCATCGGTTTTGTCATGATGCTACACAAACAAATGCACAACATACCTACCAATACTTTGTGATTTTTATGAATTGCATTAATGAGGAAAACATGCTACACCAATTAAGATGAAAGCAGATCAGCTGCAGTCCTGTATTGTCTATATGCCGTGCAGACCTTATGTTGCACACATTCCTCGCATCAAGTTTTCTTTTTGAGAGCAACTCTACGCCGAGTATTCATGCATAGTTTAGCTACAATGCAGCGCAGTGCTTAGCAGTTTCATAAGTGTTGCAATGTAGGTTATTGCCACTGCTTTTGAGAAGAGTTAAGTGACCTGTTTGAGAATGCAAGAACATGGTGGGTCTACACATCCCAGGGACAGAATTTCCTCAATGCCCATGCCCCATGGGCAACGAGCTTTATGTAAACACCCACTTACAACCTACTTATATTTTTATCTTTGCTTTATGTAAAAGAGATAATCCAAAGATGCTATGTTTGTACCCAGTAAGCATAACATGCTGCTATATATAGCAGAGCTCCACGCAGGCCAGATGGGCTGTACTATTATTCAAACTAGGTGTTATAGTCGGACTATGGGACACTTTCTTTAACCGCAGGCCCCCTTATCAGGTAAAACTGAAAGCAAAAGATTCTAGATGATCAAATTCATCCATTAATCATCAAGTAGTACAGACTAGAGAGACATTTCACATCGATTAGCATGACATATTAAGAAGGAAGAATTGTATGGCTGGCAGTTTGGTCAGCCATACACGATATCAGCAGAGCACCTGACGACAGCTCCGGTTAATGGATTTTGGCTCTAGCAAAGGATTTTGTGCAAACAAACCGAATGCTGATAAGCTGTTTTGAAACGACAAAGGAGAAATCAACTTATTTGTTTATTGAGAGGAAACCATAGCAATAAGCACAAAAGAACAAGGCCAAAAACAACAAATACCACATAGAACTTACTCGTCGGTCATCTGAATCGAGCTCTTACTTTGGTCTTCGGAAGTGAAGTAATAACATTATGGCAAGTGAGTTCCTGGTACCTCCCAGTCCTACTATCTTGATGGACCAAAGGTATGTTGTTATCCTGAATTTACTGGCTATCATTCTTCCCTCCCTGAGCTATTTGGCCTGGTGGTGGTGTGGTCTCTCTCGTCAAGTCCTGATACTCTTGCCCACTATATGTGGCTGTCCATGCAAATGGTTCACCGCATACCAGTATATAACTCATCTCCAGTGAACGTATCCTTCTTTTTTTTTCATCATCACTGTTACAAATATGGACAATATTTTAATTACAAATTTTACGAGGAGACAAATACAATAAATTAGTGACGCAAAACTTACTACTAACAGCAAACTACTCATCATACTTCAGAATATACTCAAGAAAAACATAATGACAAAGTCGTACATGCGCGCGAACGACTTACTTGTTAGCCTGTACAAGAACAGGAAGCCGCGCAGGCTTGACATGGTGCAGAACGTAGATGACACAATGCAGTGAGCGGTCGCGCAGATGCGCTACCCAGAAACCTTATTGCCGCCCCGTGCAGGTACTCTCTGCGGCAACGGTTCGGAGATAGCCGCTCTCCCTCCTTCCAGGTGCACATCGGGAAGAAAGGTCGACGAGGTTCAGACAGCACAGTACAACAGCACAACAGCAGAGCAGAAAGTAGAGGAAGAATGGAGGTGCAAAATTATCTCTTTTTTCCTGAATGTCTCCTGGCCCTTTTAAGGGCGCTGCAGTTATTCACTAGTAATTGCTGCGTTTTAAACAGAATTATGCACTGGTAACTGCCTCATCAAATCACAAATTAAACAGTGTAAATTCACTTGTAATTGCCTCATTCAAATATTTGAATCTCATTCAAACAGAGAGAGTGAGGTACATAGTTCAGCAAAAATAAAGATGGACTTGGTCTGCCAAGTGGCGCGTTAAGTCACAAGTCACACGATTTTCACGCGAAAATATGCGAATATGCGCGCACATGCGTTCGCGCGTGTGTGATTAGACAGAACCATTCTCATACCATCTCTATCCATATTGTATGGCTGGCAGTTTGGCCGGCCGTGCATGATATCAGCAGAGCACGTGAGGACAACTCTGGTTAATGGCTTTTGGTTCTAGCAAAGACGCTTGTGCGAATAAATCGAATGCTGATAAACTGTTTCAAAATGATGAAGGAGAAATCGTCTCATTTATTTATTGAGAGAAAACCATAGCAATAAGCTCAAAAGAACAGAACCAAAAACAACAAATACCACATAGAACTTACTCGTCGGTCATTTAGATCCAGGTCTTACTTTGGTCTTCGGAAGTGAAGTAATAACATTATTGCAAGTGAGTTCCTGGTACCTCCCAGTCCTACTATCTTGATGGACCAAAGGTATGTTGTTATCCTGAATTTACTGGCTATCATTCTTCCCTCCCTGAGCTATTTGGTCTGGTGGTGATGTGGTCTCTCTCGTCCAGTCCT
Organism: Dendrocalamus latiflorus; assembly: GCA_017311315.1. Lineage (NCBI taxonomy): Eukaryota > Viridiplantae > Streptophyta > Magnoliopsida > Poales > Poaceae > Dendrocalamus > Dendrocalamus latiflorus. The sequence continues at coordinate 28,229,165 of CM029658.1, read as the reverse complement.
GATACTCTTGCCCACTGTATGTGGCTGTCCATGCAAATGGTTCACCGCATACCCGTATATAACTCATCTCCAGTGAACGTATCCTTCTTTTTTTTCCGTCATCACTACCTTTTTTTGTAGTCGTCTTTATGGCGATGTACAGAAGTTCTTTCATTGCTTGCTATGTATAATGAACTGTATTATGATTTATATAACCTTCCACTTTTAAATTTCAACAGTACTAGCAACCGCATGCCATCTCGAGCGTGTGACCTATATCATGAACTGAAAATGACAACTAAAACTAGTGAGCGTAAGGGGGTTGCAAATCTCTCAATGCAACATTAGCTGAAAAAAAAGGGCCACAACACTCAACACACATCTAGAAAAAGAGGATTTAAGATGCCCTTGTTCAAAAGTACATAACACTCACAAATTTTAAGCCAGCATATTTAATCAACTCTAAACAGAGACTTCTCCACAAAAACAGAATAACATCCCATATAGCCATCTATTATTAACTCAACCAATTCCTGGAACGCTCGGACCTTGGCCAAGATGTCTGAACTTGCTTGAGCCACCTCTTGCTTGATCTCCGCCTGCGCCAGCATCTGCCGGTGGCGAAGAAAGGAATTAATCTTGTAGATTAGCACCTCTGGTGAAGAAAGAAACTTACTATTATAACGCCATGTCATTCCTATTTAGCCAATGATCCCAACAGTATACTGCCCCAAATGGACCATTTTTTACTTGTTCTTCTTTCTTCCAGCATTTCCTGCAACCTCTGACAAAAATTGCTCCAAAGTATCCAGGTTAGTACGCCATCAAAAACTCTCTCTCATCACAGTCCAAACAAACTGTGCCGGGCAACACTGAAACATTATATGCTCAGTAGTTTCCTCTGTTCCACACAACTTACAATATTTGTTTCCATCCCAGTTTCTTTTAGTCAATTGCTCTGCCGATTGAATTCTGTCTTTAGCCACCAACCACAAGAGGTGCTTAATTTTTAGTGGTATTGGAGCTTTCCAGATATCCATCATCCTGACATCTCTCACACCTCTAAAAGTTAACGCTTTATACAGGGAAATTTAACTTTTTGCCACTTTTAACATTGCCACCTACTCAAATGCCATCCTCTACATTGCAATTAATATTTTGCCACTCTCCGTCCTACATGGCGCCTAGTCACCGCCATGTCACGCCCGCGCCCGCGTCGCCCGCGCCCGCGCCGCCGCCCGGCCTCCGCCGGCCTCCCCGCGCCGCCGCCCGGCCTTCCCGCGCCTCCCCGCGCCGCCCCCCGGCCTCCCCGGGCCTCCCCGCGCCGCCCCCCGGCCTCCCCGCGCCCCGCGCCGCCGCCCGGCCTCCCCGCGCCCGCGCCTGCTCCGGTGGCGCTCCCGCCGGTCCAACTGCGTCACGGCGCGCCCCCGGAGGCCTCCTCCCTCCTCCCTTGAGCAATCGGACCCCGGCGGCCCCGGCTCGCCGCGCGGCCATTTCTTCCTCGCCGCCGGCCAAAGCCGCCATTTTCATCGCCGTTTGCAACTCGGCGCAAGGCGCCTCAATTCCTCGTGCGTGGAGCACCACCACGCGGCCCTGGAGCTTCCCCGACGGTCGCCGGAGCTCCTCCCTCACCGCAGCTCGCCGGCACCGTTCCCCCACTCGCGCCGCCGCCGGCTCTCGTCGCTGGCAAGCCTCGGTCTGTCTCCGGCCCTACCGATGCTTCCGGTGAGTCCCTCATGACCCCCTCATGCTCGTGACGCGGTTGGACCGGCGGGAGCGCCACCGGAGCAGGCGCGGGCGCGGGCGCAGGGAGGCCGGGCGGCGGCGCGGGCGCGGGGAGGCCGGGGGGCGGCGCGGGGAGGCGCGGGAAGGCCGGGCGGCGGCGCGGGGAGGCCGGCGGAGGCCGGGCGGCGGCGCGGGGAGGCCGGGCGGCGGCGCGGGCGCGGGCGACGCGGGCGCGGGCGTGACATGGCGGTGACTAGGCGCCACGTAGGACGGAGAGTGGCAAAATATTAATTGCAATGTAGAGGATGGCATTTGAGTAGGTGGCAATGTTAAGAGTGGCAAAAAGTTAAATTTCCCCTTTATACATGGACTTAATCGAAAACTTTTTATTTCTCTCAAGATCCCAGACCATCATGAAGACCCCTAGAAGGGTCTAATGAGCGGGTGCTCCGCCAGGGCCCAGGGCGTAGCAGGCGAGCTCTCGCCTGATCTCCCATCTGAAGCTCCGTTTACACCGGACTCAGCAGCCGGTGGGGGGTTTGGTCGGCGATTTGCCGGGGTGTCGGATCTGGGCGCTACCTGGAGGCACTCGGCGCCGGTGAAGTTGGGGCCGACGGCGCCAAAAGTGGATCTCTGTCTTGGCCCTTTGGGTTCAAGGTTTTGGGCGTTGTCGGGTGAAGTTAGCTCGGATGAGGAAGGAGATGAAGTTCTGGGGGAGACCGGTCTTCTGCCTACGGATGAATTCATCCACGATGCGTTGTCTTTGGGGTACTCCATGGACGATGTGTTAATGGCAGAAGACCAGCTGTTGTCAACCGTTGTTCCGTCTCCGAAGGTTCGCTCAGTCTCGGCAGGGGAGAAGGTGGGTCGACTGGCCAGCCGAGTTGTCAAGGACATTGCTCAGTGGCAGCAAGTCGGCAAGCCCTGGCATGGACCTCTGCCTATTCGGAGGAAGTCGACGCGGCTCACGCTGGCCGATGCCTTGGTCAGGGCGACGGTGGTCTCGCCTCGGTGGACATCTCAAGGCTGTAGTGTGGGTTCGGATGCTTCTTCTTCTTCGAAGGCGGTCGCCGTTGCCGAGGTTCGGCGGCGGCGCGATTCGGATTTTGAAATCGGACTGCGAGCAAGTGTGGGTCCCAGTCGGGGAAGTGAGCAGTCGAAGGCGGGATTGCTGCGGGGTGGTTTGGGCCAGAACAAATGCGCAGCCCAGTTTCATTTTCCTTCTGGTCTTGGTCTTTTTTTTCTCTCGTTCAGGTCACAGGCGCGTTAGGGTTTTCGCTTCGAATTCCAACTCTCTGTCAATGAGCATCGCTTCGGTGCTGCTGATGGTGGGCGGTGGTGGTTCTGGTGGTGGCAACTGGGGCTATGCCCGCGATGTCGGTCACCAAGGACGTGAGTCCGGGGGTGCTGGGCGAGGTAGAGGTGCTGGGTTTCATCATCGGAACTTTCAAGAAGATAGGGAAGGTCAGCGCTTCGGTGGTGCTTTCCATGGCCACGCCCAGAACTTTGACCCCGGATACGGTGGTTTTGGCTCTTCGGTTCGTAGCCGGGGTTGGCCGAGGCGAGGTTTCCGGCCCCGCGGCGGCCGGGGTTTCTCGGCTCAACGTGGCGGCTTGGCTGGCAAACCTGACCGTGGAGGTGTTGGTGGGTCGGCTGGAGTTGGAGTGTCGGTGACTCATGCACCAGGGGGTGCGGTGCCGGTAGTCACCACGGGTATTGCGCCGCCGTTGCCGGATGTTGGAGCTCAACATAGTGCTGCTGCTCTTCCCGTGGAGTCGGATATGGAGGTTGATGGAGCTGCTGTGATTGTTGGAGAGCCGGCCGAAATCAAGGTGAGTAGCAAGTCAAAAATCTGCAGCCGTTGTTCTCAGAAAGGGCACTCTGTTGCCGAGTGTGTAAATAAAGTGTATTGCTATATCTGTGATGGGCATGACCATGTGAATCACCGCTGCCCAGTGCTAAAACATCCAAAACCGGTTGCTCAGGCGGTAGGTTACTCAGTGGTAGGACTGGGCTTTTTTTCATATTCCTCACGCCCCGCTTCCGAGGAAGAAAGACTCTAAAAGTGCATTGGTGACTGTTGTTGGCGGTTCGCTGACTAAGGAGCAACTTGTGCTGCAACTCCAGCGGATTGTTCCGGCAAAGTGGAAGTGGGAACCTGAGATGCACGAGGAGAATTCCTTTGTAGTTCAATTTCCCTCTAAAGCTGAATTACAGAGGTCTATTGCTTACGGTGGGGCTGATGTGAAGGTGAATGGATTTATTACTGGAGCAAGGTTGAAATTCCAGGAATGGCATGCCAAAGAGGAAGGGTATCTCCTTCCTAAGGTGTGGCTCCGGATAACAGGTTTGCGGAAAAGGTTGAGGGAATATTTAAACTTATGGGCCGTTGGAACTTTGTTTGGATCGACTCAAATGGTGGACATGGTCACAACTAGGAACAATGATTTTGGGCGTGTACTGGTTGCTGTTTTGGATCCCACTTTAATCCCATCTAGCATGGATGTTGTTATCGGGGATCATTATTTTGAGCTCAAAATTGAGAAGGAGAAGGTGGGATTTGATGATATTGGTGATGAGGTGGAGTGGATTTTGGGGATAATGGTGATGAGGGGGATGGGAAGATGGAAGGTGAATATGAGGAGGATCGGAATGCCAAGAAGGTTAAGCCTTCCGATGCTAGGGAGGAAGACAGCAACACTAATGGTGTTGTGGACGGTGGGGCTGAATTTTTGGAAAAAGGTCTTGTGTTGGACTACCAGCAATTTGACGGTGTGGTAGTGGATGTCAATTCGGAAGTCGTTGTTGATCTGCTAGAGAGTGTTGGGGGTTCGGCCGGTGCTGTTTTGAAAAGCAGTGAAGGGCAGTTGGTTCAGGCGGTGGATGTGCATGCGTCGTCACTTGGAGCTGGGCTGGCCGGTGGTGCCCTGGGTTCAGCTGGGGGGTCAGTTTGTGCTGCTGTTGATGTCAGTGCTGCAGATGTCCCACCTATGGCCGGCGATGCTCTGTTCAAGACTGACGGGGGTGCAATTCATGAACAGAAGGGTGCAGTGGACAGTCAAAGCAAAGGCGGGTTGGATCAGGACTTGGTGAATGTATTGGATGCTGCAGCCATTGAGGAGGTTCGAGCTTTGCCGAAGCGTTCAAGTCCGAGGTTGGCTAAGCACAGCGACGTGGACTCCTTGAAGAAAGCTAAAAAGCGGGCGGCTTGGAAGAACTTAGATTTCAATGAAGGTAACATCTCTTACTTCTCTTTTCTTACATATTCTGATGTTGCTATTTCCTCAAGTATTTCTGATCTAGGTGTTAGTTTGGGGAGTAATCCTAGTTTAATTTCTAATTATGTTACTCTTTTAAAAGAGGTTGAATTGGCTAGAAGTATAACTGAGCCGTCTAGAACGGAGGGCATGTCTATGTCTGTTTTTTTAAGTGATGAAGAAGATGAGGTCGTAGAAAATGTTACTCTTGGTCACTTATGTGGTGATCTGGTGGAGGAAATTATGGATGATGAAAATGATCACCTATGTTGTGATTTCAGAACTGTTTTTAAGAAGAATAAATCTCTCTCTTTGACTAGAGCAAAGAGGAAGCCGAAGGTGCGGGTGATTAGAAAACATAATCGAGTTTCGCAATGAAAGGAATCTTCTGGAATAGCAGAGGTCTTAGTGACTTGGCTAAATATAGGTTCCTCTCCGAGTTGTCAAAAGAGCAAAAGCTAGACTTTATCGCTCTTCTTGAAACAGGAAAGAAAGATTTTCAAAAGCCTGTACTTAATAATATTTGTGGAGGGCAAGAATATATTTGGCACTGGACTGAACCTCATGGTCGGTCTGGGGGCATCCTCCTTGGGATTAATTTGGAAGTGTTTGATTGTGGTAGCATTGATGAGGGAGACTTCTATGTGAAGTTTCGACTCAGGAATAAATCAGATGGGTTTCAGTGGGTTCTTATTGCAACATATGGGGCTGCACAAGCAGAACTTAAAGAAGCTTATCTCGCTGAATTGGTTCAAACTTGTAAAAAAGAAGATGGTCCAATTCTTGTGGGTGGTGATTTTAATATCATTAGGAACCCGCATGAAAAGAACAACGATAGATATGATGATCGGTGGCCCTTCTTGTTCAATGCTATCATAGATAGCTTGGATTTGAGGGAACTAGATCTCTCAAATAGAAAGTTTACTTGGGCCAATTCACGGGAAATACCAACCTATGAAAGGCTAGACCGAATATTAGTGAGTACGGATTGGGAGTCAAAATTTCCACTTGCTACGGTCCAAGTGTTGACAAGGGAAATTTCGGACCATACTCCACTTCTGTTAGATACCGGTATTGGCACTCATGGCAACAAGCAATCGGGGTTTAAATTTGAACTTGGTTGGTTGTTAAGGGATGATTTTTGTGAGTTGGTAGGAGATGTTTGGAAAAAGGAAGTGAGAGGCAAAACACCGTTGCGTCGTTGGCAATATAAAATTCAAAGGCTTAGACAATTCCTAAGGGGTTGGGCCAAGAATGTTAGCGGCCAATATAAGAAAGAAAAGGCTGAGTTGATTAGGAAAGCTGATGAATTGGAGAATTGGATAAAAAGGCGGAGTCGTGGCCTCTCAGCAGTAGGGAAGTCGATCTTAAAAACTTTTATAAGGAAAGACTTGCTGTCCATTTGCGGGAAGAAGAAATTAAATGGTATCAAAGAGCCAAGACAACTAGATTGTTATCTGGCGATTGTAATACTAAATATTTTCATCTTGTGGCCAATGGTAAGCATAGGAAAACTAGAATTTTCCGGCTCGAGCAAGAGGAGGGAATAATTGAGGGAGATGAAAATCTTAAGAAATTCATTACCAATTATTACAAAGGACTCTTTGGTGACCCTGATAGTAATAATTTTTTGATGTTAGAGTCCTTCACAAGTGACATCCCGCAGGTTTCACAGTTAGAGAATGATGTCTTGACCATGGATTTTATAGAGAAGGAAGTTAGAGAAGCCATTTTTCAAATGGAACATAACAAAGCCCCCGGGTCCGATGGGTTTCCAGCTGAGTTCTACCAGGTTTTCTGGGATTTGATAAAAGTGGATCTCTTGCTTCTATTCTCTGTTTTTCACAAAGGTGATCTCTCACTTTTCAGTCTCAACTTTGGTATAATTACTTTATTACCGAAGCAAAAGGAAGCTTCTCAGATTCAGCAGTTCAGGCCTATTTGTTTGTTAAACGTTTGCTTCAAAAATTTTACTAAGGTGATGGCAAACCGACTAGCCCTAGTGGCTCAGAAGGTGATCCAACCATCACAATCGGCTTTTATGAAGGGTAGGAATATTTTAGAAGGAGCGGTCATTTTACATGAAACCATTCATGAGTTACATAGGAAAAAATTGGATGGGGTGATTTTAAAACTTGACTTTGAGAAAGCTTATGACAAAGTAAAATGGTCCTTCCTGCAACAAGCTTTGAGAATGAAAGGTTTCTCACTTGAGTGGTGCAAATGGATAGATCAAATCGTCCGTGGAGGTAGTGTTGGTATTAAAGTTAATGATGAGGTAGGACATTTCTTTCAAACTAAAAAAGGACTAAGGCAAGGTGATCCCTTGTCTCCTATCTTGTTTAATTTGGTAGCGGACATGCTAGCAACCTTGATTTTCCGGGCTAGGTCTAATGGAAAATTCAGGGGAGTTGTTCCTCATCTAGTGGAGGGGGGTCTCTCTATCCTTCAATATGCGGACGACACTATCCTTTTTATGGATCATGACCTATTCCAAGCCAAAGATCTCAAGTTAGTACTTAGTACCTTTGAGCAATTATCGGGGTTGAAGATCAATTTTCATAAAAGTGAACTTTTTTGTTTTGGTAAAGCGAAGGATTGTGAACAGGATTATGTACAACTTTTTGGGTGTAAGTCGGGGCGTCTTCCCTTTAGGTATCTAGGTATACCCATGAATCATAAAAAATTATCGAACAAGGATTGGGCCGCTATTGAAGAGAAGTTCCAGAAAAAGCTCGCTAGTTGGAAAGGAAAATTACTTTCGGTCGGAGGGAGACTTGTTTTGATTAACTCAGTGCTAACGAGTTTGGCTATGTTTATGTTATCTTGTTTTGAAGTCCCTAGAGGAGTCCTTCAAAAATTAGATTACTATCGCTCGCGGTTTTTCTGGCAATGCGATGAGTACAAGAAGAAATATAGGCTTGCTAGGTGGAGTGTACTATGTACACCCAAAGACTTAGGAGGCCTCGGCATACAAAACCTAGACATCCAAAATAGGTGTTTGTTGAGCAAATGGTTGTTTAATCTCATTAATGAGGACGGGGTTTGGCAAAATCTTCTAAGAAAGAAATACTTGTTTAACAAATCCCTGACACAAGTGCAATACAGGCAAGGAGACTCTCATTTTTGGAATGGCCTTTTGAAGGTCAAGGATGATTTTCTAGTCGGTGGAAAATTCAAAGTTCAAAATGGGGAACAAACTAGATTTTGGGAGGATGCTTGGTTTGGGGACAGGCCTTTCAAGGAGGTTTATCCCAATCTCTGTAGAATAGTAAGGAGGAAAGATGATACGGTGGCAAATGTCCTACGGACTGTACCACTTAATGTGTCATTTAGGAGAGGTTTGGTAAACGAAAATTTGGCGTCCTGGTATGATCTAGTATCAAAAGTGGTCTCGGTTAACCTCACAAATTTGAGGGATGTGTTTATTTGGAATCACAGCAAAAAAGGCCTGTTCACAGTTTGGTCCATGTATAGGTCCATGATTCATCAAGGAATTATACCTGTAAAAAACCCTCTTTGGAAATTAAAAATACCATTGAAAATTAAGGTTTTCCTTTGGTACTTACAAAAGGGAGTCACTCTTACTAAAGACAACTTGGCTAAAAGAGATTGGCAAGGAAGTGTCAAATGTTGTTTTTGTAGTTCCTTAGAGACTATTCAACATTTGTTTTTTGATTGCCATTTTGCGAGATTTGTTTGGAACACTGTGCTTGTTACTTTTCGAATTCAACCACCGACTAGTTTTTCTAATATGTTTGGTTCTTGGCTAGACGGATCGTGTCTTCAGCTTAGAAACCAATTTTTATTAGGTGCGGCCGCGCTATGTTGGGCTTTATGGTTGAATAGAAATGACATGGTTTTTAACAAGGCTAAGTCTCTTACTTATCTTCAAGTAATCTTCAGGGCGACGTACTGGATCCGACAGTGGTCTCTATTGCATAAGGAAGGGGAGAGACCGGCATTCAATCGCGGATGCAGAAACCTGGAGACATTGATTATGGCGGTCTTCAATAAGTTTGGGTGGAGCTTTTGGAATCGAATTGGAGCCTAGTACTACTTCTTTTCCATTTTAGTAGTTGTTCGTCCTGGTTGGGCGGAACCTTGTTGCTTTTATTTCCTCGTTCTTGGATGTAAGAGTGGGAGCCTTATGGCTTTGGTTTGTACTTAACTCTCAGCTATGTACCATCCTCGGATGGTAGAGGCTGGAACTTAGTTCCATTATCTAAAAAAAAGATCCCACAACAGCTCATCTCTTTCATCATTCAACTCAAACTTAAAATTTTTGAAGAACAAATTTGTATCAACTGATCCCATTCTGCAATTTCAAATGGACAAAAAGTTCTTCAAAAAGTAAGGTTACACTGTCTGTCCCTGCATACCTCCGCTACCATATTCTCCTGTTGCTCACAAATCATGTGGAAGTTAGGAAATCTCACTCTCAAGGGGCAATTCTCCCACCATACATCCCAAAATTTTATATCAGATCCAGAACCAACTCCAAAATATCCTCCAATCCAGAACCATCTCTTGATGCTATGTACACTACTACAGAAAGGCCTATTACAAACGGTTCAAAAACGTCATCACAGACGGTTTTCTGAACCAACTGTCTGAATTTATGGGTCGGTGATAATCGAAGGTTATCACAGACGGTTTGTAAGTAAAAACTGTCTGTGATTATCAGCTATCACAGACGGTTTTTAATTAAAAACCGTCTGTGATATTTAAATATCACAGACAATTTTTAATTAAAAACCGTCTGTGGTATTCCTTTGAACCCCTAAATCTATTTCTGTTTATTGGCTAGCCTCAGGAAATGCTAGCCATGCCCTCTGAAACAAGCAGGTATACATACAATTTCTGACAAACATACAACATCCAATGTGTATGCAACATCCAATTCTCATCCAATTCACATACAACATCCAATTCACATTGCACTTCATTTGACAAACATCGCACTTCATTTCACAAACATAAAGCATCTATTTCGCAAATCAATTAATTGAAATGAAATAAAATATCCATTAACAAATACACAATTACAAAAGATCTACATTGCATTTGCACTTAGATGGTAACATTGCATTTTTTATTGCTCTATCACTCCGGAATCGAGGTCTCGCGAAAGGAACAGATCCATAATCAACGAACTTATCAGGCTACACAAGCTATATTTGGATGGTGCATGATTGCCATTCAAGTATTGCTTGTGCAGCCGGCAAGTTCGTTGATTATGGATCCGTTCCTTTCGCGAGACCTCGATTCCGGAGTGATAAGAGCAATAAAAAATCATTGTGCGCAATGGAACTCTCCATCTGATCTTACGACTTTAGTCCACAAAAACCAAGCGAACTCTCCTCGAATTTGTGCAAAGTCCGGCTGTTTCAATGCAGTTGTAGAGATGGGCGCAGCCTGTCGATAGGAATATCAATGCGCGTACATATATAACCTGACAAATATGAAATAAATGTGGGAAGATTGATAAACCTTAGAATTGGTGATCTTGGAGGAATCGAGGAGTAGTCTCATATGGTGGCACACGTAGAATCCATACGTGTTGCCCGGCTGCTGCTGGTGGCACTGCAAAAAATAGAATGTGTTAAATCAAGAGGCATTACTACTAAGTGTTGTATAGGTTTAATTAAGGTGTAGCTAGTGAATACCCGAAAATTGCGAACATGTTTCAAGGGCTTGGCCGCTGTCGTCGAGCAAGATGTTTGTGCAACGTATGTGGTGAACGACCTTCGTTATTCGAAAAAGTTAGATTAGTCATTCGAAAGGAAAGAAAGAGTACAATGTACAATGTACTTACCTATCGAGTATTTGGGCGATAGCTGTGTACTTGGATTTGTTCTTTCTTAGAGAATCAAGATATATAGCCTTATTTCACTTTGGTACAATTACAATTAAAATCCAATGGAAGTGCTCATTGTATGGCATAAGAACAAATTCCTTATCGCGGTGAGCCAGCAGTGATGATGTAATATAGCTTTCGATGAAGGATGCATCCTCGTTGATGGTATCAATGGCGACCAAGCGTGGGTCCAGGAAACCAATTGGTGATTTCAATGATCTAGCTTCGGTCAGCATGAATATATATATATATATATATATACACACACACACACACACAGAGAAAAGCAACAAATTGTGACATATATCGGTATTACATGAACAGAGACTGTGATTGTACAGACTTACATCATCCAGCATCGAACGAGTGAGACGTCGAGAGCGTTGAGCGTGAAAAGACCAAATATATCGTCAAAGGTCACCGCGAAGACACATTCCTGAATTTTGTGCTGGAAATGATCCTACCTGAATTTGACAGTGATACCTGAGCGCCGTTCTTCCTCTGGCCTATTGGACTGTTCCATGTACCAAGCGTGTAATGTTTGGCAACCAAGTCCTAGGGTTAAGAGGTGCTCTTCCGGGAATATCATCGGCTCGCCTAGCACGAATTTGCGGGCCAATGGCAGGTATGAGATATCATCATCATCCTTCGTCTTTGATTTGCCCAGGCCACTGCCTCGACTGTAGGTCAACTTTATGGTAGTCGACTGTAATGGTGGCTCCGGTGCAAGCTGGTTTGGCGAGAATAGCACCCGTGGAGATAGCACCGGTGCAGATAGCTCTGCTTTGCACTGCCCTTGTGGAGATAGCACCAGTGCATGTAGCTCTGGTTCGCGCTGCCCTTCTGGTCCGGCCACCGGTGAAGAAACCTCCAGGGAGATGTCGCTTTTGGGCCACTAGATCAATGTTCCAATGGCCTGCCCTAGAGTTACGATCTCGTCGTTGGGGGCCTTCGGTAGCGGGACGACCTCAAAATTGGCATGCACACCATCCACATTAACTTTTGCGTAGCCTGGCGCTAAAGCTTGACCGTGCACCATGGCTCCGATACCAGACTGATATGCCTGGCCCCAAGTAGCGTACAAGGGAACGGAGGCACATCTCACTTGGAGCCTGCACTTTGTAGGCTCCTACATAACGATACAAAATTAGCTACTCGAATAGGCCTATCAATGGAGCAAGCATTCGAGAGATAATAATTATTACCTGGATGTCGTCAACAGGAAATCTGGGCTCGCTTTCCGTCGGATTGGACGCGCAACTACTCCGACGGTTGTGAGGGCTAGCTAGCACTAGAGCGACGACGGTAGTCTGCTGACTTTCTGTATGTTTCCGCACCGCATCTTTGATATAATCAGTCAGCTCTTCTCTTAGCTCCTCTATAAGAGATGCCTTGATCTCTTCTCGTAGCCGCTCCTCACGCTCGGCTTTGGTTCTCTTCCTACGTCGATACATTTCGGAGTCATCTTGGAAACCATGTTTCCAAGGAACGTAAAGGCCAAGGCCACTCGTACGGCCCGGGTGCTCCTTGTTTCCCAGGGCCACGGAGAGCATATCATTCTCCCTTGTTCCCTGGAATGATCCCAGGGTAGAGTCAAAACTCAGCTCTTCCTGCAAGAGCACGACATGTCATTTCACTTCGTACGAAGTTGTGGAATAATTACAAGCTACGTAGTTCGATCGAGATCTTACTAGGCACTGGGACATTTGCTAGTCTGCAGGGTTTTGAAAGGAGACGTCCCCGATGTCGTTGTAGATGACCTTGCTCTAATCTAATTTCGAGCGCGGTCATCCGGGATATTGCCAAATGGCGGGGCGATGTCTTGCAGGGCTGCCAGTTCATCATCCTTCCTCCACTGCGGGATTTTACCCGCATACCCAGCTGTGCCAAGTCTGTAGGGGTGTGTGTTTTTTGCCTAGAGGGCCTTGTGCGCCGCACTTGTACTTTTGAAATCTTCGGTCGTCTTCATCGCCATGAACTCTTCCCATTGTGGTTTCAAGAATGGGTATTTATGAAAAGGCGTTTCGTCCGTCTCCACGTATTTCTTGACAAGCGTGCTCTTGAAGTTCTTCCATGCTTTGCACGCCGCTAGCAAGGTTTGTCGTTGCACGACGTCTTGGTGTTCTTCTGGGATCTCGAACGATGCCAAAATTTCGGTCCACAGCTCACGTTTCCGAGTCTCAGGCACGCTCTTCCACGAATTGAATGTGATCTCAATTCGTTCTCGTGCAACTATTCTGATCATTCTTCGGAATGCGCTTACTGCTTTGGGAGGAAGGAGAGGGACCCCAGATCCATCGACCTCTGTGATGGTAAATCGGCCCTCAGGCTTCTTTGATAGCTCTCTTCCTTGGCGTTTTGAATTTGGAGCGGACGCCTCCAGCGATGATGGTGAAGAATTCGCGGATGACATGTTGCTCAATTTGTGGGTCTATTAGGATAAGATAACAAAGTGCCATACTATAAGATAAGAAAGTGCAATATCTATCTATTTCGCTCAATATAGGCAATTACAATGGAATAAACAATACATATATATGTCTATATACATACATATACATATATATACCTACATATATACATATATAATGGTAGCAATATGAAGCATCACGTTTTTAATTACCAGAATAATGAACTATTGTTTAATAGTGCGCTTTTTTACAAATTGATTTTTATCATGATGATCACATCTAAATTGTCCAGCAAAGACAATCATACCCACACATGAAAAATGCATAATATGTTATCACTAACCAGATATAAAGTATAAAGTATTACAACATCCATAAAAACATGTATATGGAACCAACTACATCCATAACTACTCCAGTGTTGTGCCCTATTACCGGCCATCTAGGGTAAACGAAACGAAGCAGAAATGACAGACTAAGGCAGTCAAAGTAGCAGTAGTAAAGGACATAAACATACTTGGGGAATCGAAGTAGCACTAATAACAGACTACATTTTTAAAAATGAAATGCTGACAGTGCTAACATAGCAAAATATTACCCAACACGCGGAGGAGCTCGAGTTGGGACGGTCGGTGGAGAGGCGGCGTCATGCGAGGGGCACCGGTCGGCATCACGTGGAGGCTGGCAGACTCGAGGACGACGTAGGGGTCCTGGCACGGCGACGGCTCGGCGGACGGGGCCGAGGGAGGCGGCAGCGATGGCTCGGCGGACGGGCCCGAGGGAGGCGACGGCTCGGGGGATGGCCCCGAGGGAGGCGGCGAGGGGCTAGGGGAGGTGGCCAGTGACGGAAGAGCGAGGAGGCAGCGGCGACGACGGAGGTCCGAGTACACAGATCAGGAGATTTAGATCTAGAATAACTATAGCATACGTGGAAAACCCTAGCCAGAGGGTATATATAGGGAGCCTTATTACAGACGGTTCTATACTTAGAACCGTCTGTGATAGTAAGGCTTATCAAAGACGGTTCTACACTTAGAACCGTCTGTGATATTTATTATCACAGACGGTTTTAAGTTTAGAACCGTTTGTGATATTGGTATCTCAGACGGTTCTAAGTTTAGAACCATCTGTGATAAGCCCTAGCCCCTAACAGTAGTTATTAAGACAAACACCAACCAGCTGCATTCATATACAACACCAACCAGCTGCATTCATATGCAACACCAACCAGCTGCATTCATATACAACACTAACCAACATACAACACAATGTATTTCTTCACACATTTTCACATATATGTAAATGCAAATTCACAAATACATCACACACATGCATTGGTTGAACCGACTGTTGTGTTGCCTCATGATCCAAACATCCGGCCACTCCAGATTCTGTTGCCGAAGCACATCCTTGTGCTGGTCGACATAAGGCACCACTTCAGTCATGTGTTGCATGACCGTGAAATGGGCTTGAGTATACGTGTCCATAACTGGAATGATTGCTTTCCTTCCGATAGTTCCGAGACCCTTCAGCCTCCCCTCATGACGAGATTGAGGCACACCTATCGGTTGAATCTGAGCCATATAATCGACACAAAACTCAATGACCTCTTCGTTTGTATAACATTCGACGATGCTACCCTCCGGCCGAGATCGATTCTGTACGTAGGACTTGAGAATTCCCATGAACCTCTCAAATGGGTACATGCTACGTAGGAATACGGGCCCGCACATTTTTATCTCCCACACAACGTGAACAATGAGATGGACCATGATATCGAAAAACGAAAGAGGGAAATACATTTCAAGGTGACATAGAGTCATCACCACCTTGTCCTGCAGAGCATCTAGTCCTTCGGGATCGATGACCTTCTGAGCAATTGTGTTAAAGAAATAACATAGCCTCATGATTGTCTCTCGGACTTTGATCGGCAAAATATTTCTAATTGCAATAGGGAGCATCTGTGTCATCAGCACATGACAACACGAGACTTCATGCCATTTAACTTCAAATCTTGCATCGAAACAAGTTTCTTCACGTTGCCAGAGTAACCAGACAGAACTTTGACACAATGCAAGCACTGGCACAGTTCTGTTTTCTCAGCCTTGGACAGAGTGTAACACGCAGCGAGAAGGTACGTTCGTCCATTATCAGTGCATGTCGGTGCTAACTCAGGCCTGATGTCCATATCAGCCAAGTCAAGCCGTGCGTTGACGCCGTCCTTTGTTTTATCACGAATGTTCAGTAAGAGACCAATCAAGTTGTCGCATACATTCTTTTCTACGTGCATGACGTCGATGCAGTGTCGAACATCTAGGTACTCCCAATAAGGTAAGTCCCAAAATATTAATCTCTTCTTCCAGGTGTTCTTCTCATGAGCCCTCAATTTACGTCCCTTTCCGAGGACAACATCTACATCCTTAACCATATCATAAACCTCGTGTCCCCTTAAATGCCTTGGAGCTGAACTGTCTTCCTTGTCTCCGTCAAATTGTTTCTTCATCTTGTGGTATGGGTGAGCCCTCCGAAGGAACCGGCGGTAACGCATGTAGACGGTTTTGCGTGAGTGTTTCAGCCACACACTCTCGGTACCATCTAAACAGTGAGTACAAGATTTGTCACCTTTTGTACTATGGCCCGATAGGTTACCAAGGGTAGGATAATCATTTATGGTGCAGAACAATAAGGAGCACAGAGTGAAGTTCTCTCATTTGTATGCATCCCATACCTGTACCCCTTCGTTCCACAGTACTTTTAGATCTTCCACCAACGGTGCTAGGAACACATCAATATCATTTCCAGGTTGTTTTGGCCCTTGGATAAGTATCGACAGCAAAATATACTTTCGCTTCATACACAACCAAGGAGGAAGGTTATAGATGCAGAGAGTCACGGGCCATGTGCTATGTCGGCTGCTCATGCTATTGAAAGGATTCATTCCATCTGTACTCAGTCTAAATCTTATATTCCTTGGTTCTGCACCGAAGTCTACAAAACTCCTATCGATGTTTCTCCACTGCGTGGAATCAGCAAGGTGTCTTAGCATTCCATCCTTCTTACACTCCTCCGAGTGCCAACGCAGCAGTTTTGCCTCCTTTGGATTTGCAAAAAACCTTTTCAAACGGGGAATTATAGGAAAATACCATGCCACCTTAGCAGGAGATCCTTTCTTCGCCTCTGTTCCCTCGCCATCATCTGATTGATTGTTGCGTTTGTATCGTGATGCGTTGCACACCGGACATACATGCATGTTTGCATACTCTTTACGGTAGATGATACAGTCGTTCAGACATGCATGTATTCTTTCTACTTCCATTTCCAGCGGACAAAGAATCTTCTTAGCTTTATACGTGGTTTTAGGCAACTCATTTCCCTTCGGAAGCATGTCCGCTAAAAGACCTAGCAGTGCCATGAAACTCTTGTTGGACCAACCGTTGCTTGCCTTCAATTTCAACAGTTCAAGCACGGGCGACAACCTCGTGTACTTTGACCTGCAGCACGTGAACAAAGGTTTCTTCGAGTTCTCCATCAAGCCCCGGAATTCAACATACTCTCTCTCATCATAGTTCTCTTCTACATCGCAAAGCATCTAATCCAAATTATCATCGTGCAACCTATCCAAATCTGAACCACAATCGACATCATCCAGCGGCATGTCATTCACTTCACCGACAATGTCATCCGGCGGCATATCATTCACTTCACCGGCGATGTCATCCGGTGGCATATGATCATTCACTTCGCCATGACTGGTCCAACACGTATAACCCTTTTTGAAACCCCTCCGAATCAAGTGCGCTTCAATTTTCCCTTGGTTTTTAAACATCTTTAAATTCTCGCAGTCAATGCATGTACAGTACATATATTCCACCCCTTATTCAACATATCCTCCTTGGCAGCTCTTGTAAAAGCAGACACACCATTAATGTACTCTTCACTCACACGGCTTGCGGCATACATCCAGTTTCGGTCTTACGTTACGTACATATATAACAACTTAGTATTAAAAATTAAATTAACTAATTATTACTACATATATATCGGCCACATGTATTGAGGCTTAATTTGCTAGCTCAATTCATATTATAAACACAACAGGTATTATATAACCAACAATTTTGCAAACCATCTTCAATAACACTCACCAATTACTTAGATCTAAATTGTAATGTAAAGAAAAAATAAATTTCATTACTAACTATATCTAGAGCAACCAGGAAAGTATGAATCTTAAAAGCTCAATCTCTGCCTCCTCCCACCAAATTAACTGGCCTGAAATCGCCTAGCTTGCCTCCTGACCGAAGGTGTGCGTAGCAGTGGCTAGATCTGGATCGAAATGAAGACAGATGCGGTCTGAGCAGTGCAATAAATGCCTAGTGCCATTATCACATATGATTTTTTTTATTAAAAACCGTCTGTGATAACCAGCTTATCACAGACGGTTTTTATTAAAAACCGTTTGTGATAATCTGGGATTATCACAGACGGTTTTTAATACAGACCGTCTGTGATACTAAAGTATCAGTATCACAGACGGTTCATCGGTAAGAACCGTCTATGATACTTGTTTTCTCCGACGCCGCCAACACAGACGGTGTCCAAATTAAAACCGTCTATGTTAGTGTCGGTCATAGACGATTTTGTCAAACCGTCTGTGATTGACCGTCTAGTATTAGGTTTTCTATAGTAGTGGTAATCCTTTCCAAAACTAGGTAACCTTACTTCAACCATCGATTCTACATTTATTGATATATGGAAAAATTCATAATGATGATATGTTTCTTTTTTAGGAAAATGCAACTCTGTTGTACGGCGAGTAAGTAGATCACGCTAGACCCCCATACGGTTCAGCTATTGCAAAAATATATACATGCAATTTGAAAAAGGACACAGCTACCATACTAATGGATTGAATTTGCTGTGCGTGCCATGCTTCATAGCATTTTTCAGATATGAAATTTGAGACACTTAAGTACAAAAAATGAGTTGAACAAAGAGCACTCATTGTATTGTTTCCCTGCATGTCTCTCGCCAATAATTAGTTCACTTTTGATTCAGACGATGATGTTTTGTGCAGTGACAATGCCTAAATGAGATCCTCCGTAAACGAGAGTAGAGACTCGCAGTTTATGTAGCCTCCAGAACCAGAAGTGTGATCTTGTGAGGGTCAAACTATTCGTTATATGTCCAGGGTAATTTTGGATCAGAGCAAAAAAAAAAAAAACAGTCAATACATTTGTCTTGAGTTGACTGATGAATTCTGGTTCAGGGGAGAGAAGGAGGCGGCGGTTGCGAGAGGTGGAGGTGGGGAGGCAGCGACGAGCAGATGGGGAGAGAAGGCGGCGGGCAAATGTGTTGGGGAGGCGGTGATAGGGGGATGTGGCGTTGCTGGGGGAAGTTTGGGGACTACGACCAGATGTTGCCGCGCGGGGAAAGAATTGGTGGCGACACTAAGGAGGAGGCGCAGCACGAGGGTTCGGGGGAGAGAAGGAGGCGGCGGTTGCCGGAGGTGGAGTGGTTGCGGGAGAAGGAGGATGCGGGGGAAGAGAAGAGGAGAAGTGCGGCCCATGCGTCAACCCGACCTTTTCTACGAGGAGTGGAAGAACGACCTACATACGGATCTGGATGGCTAATCTTTGATCGGATGGCTGAGAAGAGAGGAGGGAAAACGGATCGACGACCACCAACTCACATTTATAAGTAGTAGAGATCTTAGGTTTTATGCTATATAAATTTTTTTCTCAACAAGATGTTTTGCAAATCTCAAGACAATTTATCTTATACTAAGTGATTTAAGCAAAAATTAAAACTAAGACTTCTTTTATATTTCTAATTTCTACAAGAATATTTGAACTATTTCTTGCAATACTCCTATATTCGAAGCAGACCTTAAAAAATTTCACTAAAAAAATAGTTGACATGCCTAGCCTACACTATCCGTGATAGGTCACATCTCATTCTTAGTGAGGACGAAGAGAAGTGGTGGTGAATGAACAAACTCTTTTTTTTATATTAATAGAGATTTAGCTCGCATCTCATGCTAATGCCTATATGTGCCACAGATATTATGATATGATTCAAAAATTTTATGGGTGTGTATAGGTATCACCCGGATGTTTTATTCCTAACAATCATCCAAATTTCGGACCGTTGGATTAGTGATCTAACGGCCTCTTTTTTTGGAGGGAGGATATTTTTTTGAAGAGGGGAAATTTTTTTTTGGAGGGGGCGGGGAGAATTTGTGACCATTAGATCTCTAATCCAACGGTCACAAATCTGGATGATAGTTAAAAAGAAAACATCCAAATAATGTTTATCAATACCCAAAATTTATATATATTTCAAAATGAAACAGGCCATTAGAATCAACAAATACAGAAGTCAGAACATCGGCCTAGCCGCCCTCTTGTACAACGCACTACGCAGGCGAGCAACGCAGGTGGCCATGGCAGCTCACATGGATAAGCCATACTCCCGTACTTGTTCGTCTTGTACTTGCATTCCGCCGCCTCCATGGTCTCAAGGTCAACAGAGAACTGCCATGTCTCCTCCGCCGGAGCAACGACGACAGACCTGACGCCCGCCGCAACAATCCTTGCGGTGCTGCCAAAATACTCGTCCTTGTACCCTGCCAGTCCGCAGGCAGCCTCCATTAACCGGAGGCTCTTCGCAAGCACCCACTCACTGCCGCCGTACCGCCCTGCCACGAAGACCCGGAGGTCGTTTCCCTCCAAGCAAACAACACGCACCTTATTGTAACCACCGTCATCGATGAGTCGCAAGTCCAAGCCTCGGATGTGGTCCGGCAGGTGGAGGACCGCAAACTCGCCGGGCCACTCGTGGAAAACTAGCAGCACGGAGCTGTCGTCTTTGATGCCCCAGAAGAGGGAGCTTTTGGCACGGCCCAGAAAATGCACGGAGTCCGTGCCATGGAGATGGATGCCACGCTTGGGCGTCGCTCTCGGGCTCGGCACGACGTACCAGCCAGGCCGCAAGTTCCAGTTGAACACACAGGCCCTGACGGTGCCGACGTCGTTAGACACCCCGGTGTATCGTTCGTAGAGCAAACAGATCACCCTGAACCCTGATATGGCAACGCGGATGCGCCGCCACATGGTAGTGATGTTCTCGTCGCCGTAGAGGTATATGCCAAGGCAGTGGTGGTGCTTCATCTGCTCCATACGAGGGATCAGTTTGTAGCGCCGTGTGACCGGCTCGCAGACTAGGAGGTCGGGGAAGCAGTGGCGTCTCCACCCGGTCCTCTTCTTGGCGAGGAGGAGAAGGCTGCCGAGGCTGCGACGAGCTCCCATGCCCTGCTGCCGCCTCTGCCAGGGACGAAGTCGAGGGAGAAGTGGCCGCTGTCGACGGCAAGCTTCGGCGAGGAGGGAACGAAGACGAGGCTGCGGCCATCAAGCGGGGATGCGTGGTACAGGTAGTGGCCCGCAACAGGAGCTGGGTGCTGGCTGTGGAGGCGGAGGAGGAAGGTTGTGTCGGCGACGATGCGGCGCCACCGCTTGCATGTTGCCGCGGCGTGGACAAGCCAGAGTGGCGAGGTGAGGTTGAGGAGGATGAGCTCGAGGAGCTGGTTGGGGATGTCGTGCAGCGTCGTCGGCCGGGCCGGTGATTCCTTCGTCACCAGTGCCTTCTTGTCCTTCTTCCTGCCATCTTTTTCCTTGGCCATGGTTGACCGGCAGCACTAGCAGTAGGGTAGCTTCCTTGCTCTGAGGATGAAATGTGGCTTGGCTACTACTAGTTCGTACTAACTTATTAGCTTCTTGTGCTAATGGCGTTGTATATAGCATTGAGCTTGAGTAGGTTTAGCTTAGCACATGCTAGCGTGGTGTGCCCTCCAAGTATATTTAGTGAGTCAACACGATGCCCGAGGGCTTAGTTTTCTATTTAAGCTGACTTCTCACCCAATGGAGAACGAATTTTGCACTCTAATACCCCATTTTAGCCCTCCAGTCACCGTAGTTTCATTTTTAGCTCCCTTCCCGAGTGCGGGACTACGTGTGCGGTTGGGGACCGCACCACTCAGAGTCGTACGGTCTCCGATCGCACAATTTGCGTGGCTACAGTGGTCGTGCGGTCCCCGACCGTACGATTTGCGGTACAGTGCACATCTGCTTCGTGCGTTTGTTGGTGTAATAGTCTCAAGTGATAAATACAAATTTTCTACTTATTCATGGAAATATATTTAAAATGTAATATTTTTTAGATATAGGAAATGAGGTTTAAAAATTATGATTTTTGTGTGGAGTCTTGTTTACTTGTTTGTGTAACGTTTTTGTAATTATAAACATTAAAATTTTCGTAATATAGAAAATGAGGTGCAAAATATTTTGAAATATATTTTGAAAACTCCTTACACAATGTAGATAATACATGTAGGAATTTTTTTAGATTGTTATTTTTTCGAAATAAAAGGGCAGACAATATAGGTAGACTGATCCGTTTGCGATTTTCATAGATTCTCAACGGTATAAAATATGTTAGACTGACAACAACATATTGTGATCGGCGTATGTTGTTGTAGTGCGAAAAAAATTTAGAAGAATTTTGTAGGGATGATTGAGGCATCAATGACTCGTATGTATAAAGGTAAGTTATAGTCTGATGTAATGATTAATCCATTTGTGAATTTCGCACACTGTGAATGGTAAAAAATATGTTCGATTCGCAATAATATTTTGCGATCATCATATGTTATTCTAGTGTAGAAATTCATGAAAAATTTTGTGAGGATGACTAGGATAGAAACGATTGGTAAGTACGAAGAATAGTGATATTGAGCCCATGAAGAATTAAATAGAAAAGACGATGAGATTTGATATTATGAACTAAAATAGACTTCATAATAAACATGTAAATAACACGGTGCACAGAATTTGGTTACGTGCATAAGAAACAACATCATGCACGATGCAACAAACCGAAGTACTCCTACGATACATATGCGCCTTCTTGGCATGGAAATAAATTTGACATTCAAATGACTAGTGCGGAACGACCCGACCTACTGTGTGGACCGCGGCTGTTTTTCCTTCCTTGTGAGTTTGGCATTGAAATCCTACTGCGTGGACCGTGGCTATTTTTCCTTCTTTACAAGTTTGGCGTTAAAATCCTAAGATGCCTCTTTAGCCTTGATCGCTATTTTCCTTTTTTTCGTGCCCCTTGTCGTGAGCCTCGCGCTTTTTGTGCGTACATACCTTGAAATGAGCTTTCGACTCTTGAGCACAAAGGCACAAAGACAATGTGTTCGCACAGTAGTTTTTTCAGGTGTTTCCGACTCTTGACCACAAAGGCACTCACCGGAACAGGACAACAAGCCGGTGCTCATGGTCGGTCAATCCCTGCATACAGTATGATAATAAGGCCATGTAATCGGACGGGAGCGGTCCGATCCAGGGCTGGGCGACGTCGGGTCCCTCTCTAGCCGTTGCCAGGGAATAAGCCCGCACACCGGCTTACATTAACAAAAAAAAAAGCAGCAAATAAATTATCAAAAGATGTGCATGCATAAAATTAAGGTAAGAAAGTATATAGGCATGGAAAAAATTCAGGTGGTTAAAATGGTAAAAGAAGCTCGGCATGCTGGATCTTGAACTGCAAAGAACTCACCTCTTTGTTAACTTCTCGATGCCTACCAAGCCTATAACCGATGTACAGAGAGGTGTGTCGCTGTTCTTGCCATGGACGTTGAGGCTTGAGCTCTTTCTGCCTAATGACATATGCTTCATTCAAGGCCAAGTTTACCTTCACGGATACAATTATTCACCCCTCTAAAGGTTACACTGACCAACTGAACTATATAGTACTGAATCTTATCCTGATAAAAAAGATATCCCAAGATATTGCTGTAAGAAACTTCATTACTATATGAGTTAAATTAATGCAGGCCACATTCCGTACCAATAATGAATGGTTCATTAAAGCACATGGTGCTTTAATTATTATCTTCGAGAACGAACCGGGCCGGGCTCTATGCTTCTCCGTTAGTTGTGTGGCTCATTCCCTTGCCTTATAACCACGAAAATTAGCTCCAAATTAACACGGTGGAGTTTACAGGCAGTTGAATAGCACTGATGTTGCACGTTGCTGAAATTGAGTGCTTGTGCTTACTGGTTACTGGAGGAGGCTCCCTGCTACTATTATAATTTTCTGATGGGATCTACCGAGTGGAAAACACCACGATCGTTGTACGAATTTGTTAGAAGTTTCCAAGAAAATTTCAAGACCAAGCTTTAACAAGTTTCAGATTTTTGGAAGTCAGGTTTTAACAAGTTTCGTCTAAAGAGTATCAAGAAGTTTCAGCAAATTTGAACATGTTTCAATAAATTTCAATCCAAAAGTCTCAGCAAATTTTAATATATTTTATCAAGTTTCAATCCAAAGGAGATCATGTGGCACGACTGTTGCAGTTGCCTTACAGTGTGAATTCGATCATGGCAATGTGTGAGAAATATGGATGCCGATCCACACAATGCTGGGAACAGAGCTGCCGAAGAAACTCAAGTACTCAGCACGAGGAGCAGCACTCATGCTCAGAACACAGGCTGTAGCTCTACCTCCCGGTGGACAGCATCGTAACCTACATATGCGGCACGACACACTATCTCTGCTGGTACGTGGTAATTAACTAATTATCTCCATCTATGCTCCTGTTTACAAGTGAAAACTCCAGATGCCGCATTCCATGTACCAGTGGTTTTCAATCCTCAAAAAAACATGCAAGGCGTGGCTAGCAAGAAAGGTTGTGAGCGAATTCCTGGTGCCTCCTAATCTTACTGTGTATCCATGATCGATGAAAGGTTGTGCCTTTGTTAAGGAAATAATCGATGAAAGGTTGCACAAGTAGCTGTATGCACTGGACATGGTGTCACTCATGTTCACCGCGAGGAAAGAAAGCCACCCTGTTTTATTGCTTCCTCAGCCAAGTTTGCCTCAAGAGCCATCAGGCTTCGATGTTCAGTTGGTATTCGTTAATTTCAATTTTTAAATAGGAGTTATAGGACTTCATTAAGACTTCAGAAGTCAGAATGGTTCTCTTGGATGAAATAGTGATGCAGTCGTCCATTCTGCCTCGACTCTCCCCAGCCGTCCAATCAAATATACATGGCTGCTTTCAAACTGTCACTTTCCAAATGGAGGGTATGCATCATCTTGCCTCCTCTGTCTCTGGCAACTTTTATTCTAAAAACATTGTCAGTTCTTCTACAATGCTACTTGAGAGAAGATATGTTCAAGACCTTCGAGTATGCCATGAAAGTAAAAGCTGCATGTAGAGATATCAGTAGTCTGGTAAGATTTCTTATTAAAAAAGTTAAAAAAAGTCTGGTGAGACGATTTTGTGTGAATAGGGTGGTGTCTTTATATATATGAGATTTTTTATTCGGTGTTGACAAACATTCAAGTCAGGGATTCATCGTTCATTAGAAACAAACTCCTTGTGCAGATTCAGGATTTACTTGGCTAAATACACCCTACTGTGTATTCTTGTAGACATGAGTGAAGTAATGCCAGTGATGTTTATGTGCGTGGGCTGGTGCTATTTCCTTTGTCATTTTTTTGCCTGAACTCGCCACCCAATACTGCCGATGGGCGTGTATTTATGCTTACAAATGCAAAGTCAATTAGAGATAACTTTATTGTCGCAGTTCCAATTGTACCCTGTTATAAGAGTTGTTTATATCATTTTTACTCTTGCCAAAATGAACAGAAAAGAGTACGCTCTACACTCCTGTGAAAGATTTGTGGGGATTTCTAGGCATTGGCAAGAGCATTTAATCTTTGTGTAAAGGAACTCAGAAATTGATGTAAGGGCTACTCGGTTTGGTTCTTGGATCCGTGCTTGTAGCTGTTGTGGCATGGGAGGCCAGAAAGCCATTATCGATCGAGGAGGTGGAGGTGGCGCTGCCGCAAACTATGGAGGTGCGCATCAAGATCCTCTACACTGCTCTCTGCCACACTGATGTCTACTTCTGGGAAGTTAATGTGTGCATAGTTCCACGTCTTATAATTTTCTCATAGTTTTATGGTTTTTGATTGGGCAATGGTGATGCAGATGTGCATAGAGCAGTGGCTAACTTTGTGTGATTTTTCTTGAATTCGTGCAGGGGCAAACTCTGGTTTTCCCTAAAATCATAGGCCATGAAGCTAGAGGTTATGCATCATCTTGCCTCCTCTGTCTCTAACCAGCTTTTATTCTAAAATCATTGTCAGTTCTTCTACAATGCTACTTGAGAGGAGATAGGTTCGAGACCTTCGAATATGCCATAAAGTAAAAGGTGCATGTAGAGATGGCAGTAGTCTGGTAAAATTTCTTTGTACGAAAAAGGTTAAAAAAAATGTCTGGTGAGACGATTTTGTGTGAATAAGACAGTGTCTTTTATATGAGTTTTTTTTATACGGGATTGACAAACTTCCAAGTTAGGAACTCATCATTTATAAATCATATCATTCACTAGCTAAATGCACGTGAAATGCTAGTACCTACAAAGTTTATAGATCCTTTGTGCATATATACTAAGAGGGTGTATCCTATTGCTACTGGATTAACATTCCACTGCTATGGAAGTTGTTTTGCTTCCCGGTTATCCAAGTGTTGGTCATGAATTCAAAAATAATTATATTATTACCCACACATCCGGTTTTTGCAAGATTTATGCAGATTTACTTGTCAATATACTCGCATCAGAACGAATCAATATAACAACAACTGAAACACGACCTATCGTGTTCCTCCAGAAAACAACTTTGCCGTCCACATACTCTCCGAGGGGGAAAAACTTAGAAAACCTCACCATGAAAAAGTGACCAGAAAAGAAACATACACAACTGATGACTCTGTTGGTGGTACTCCGCCGGCAAAACAGAACTCGTCGCCTGCCACCAGGCCCGTCGCCTGCCTATCGTGTGTATCGAGGTTGTTCCACTGCATAGTTTGTCATGGACTCAAAGGTTGCAAATTGCGTCCGGACATTTGAAGTTTGGAGAAGGCACGCAGTTTTTGCATGAACCGTTGCGGGGAGGCGAGGCCTGGAGTCCTGGACGGTGTTAAAAAAAAAGTAATACATATAATCAAACATAAAGTTATAGATTTATCTTAGGTTTTATGCTATGTAAAATTTTTTCTCAACAAGATGTTTGGCGAACTCAAGGCAATTTATCTTATACTAATTAAGTGATTTAATTTCTACAAGAATATTTGAACTATTTCTTATGGCATTCCTACGTTTGAAGTAAACCTTAAAAAAATTCACTAAAATAATAGTTAACATGCCTAGCTTACACTATCCGTGGTGGGTCACATCTTATTCTTATTGACGGCGAAGAGAAGTAGTGGTGAATAGAGAAACTTTCATTTTATATTAGTAGAGATTTAGCTCACATCTCATGCTAATACCTACATGTGCCACAGATTTTGTGATATGATTCAACAAATTTATATATATTTCAAAATAAAACAGACCATTAGAATCAACAAATACAGAAGTCAGAATATCGGCCTAACCGCCCTCTTGTACAACGCACTACGCAGGCGAGCAACGCAGGTGGCCATGGCAGCTTACATGGATAAGCCATACTCCCGTACTTGTTCGTCTTGTACTTGTATTCCGCCGGCTCCATGGTCTCAAGGTCAACAGAGAACTGCCATGTCTCCTCCGCCGGAGCAACGACGACACACCTGACACCCAAGTTTTCTTTGTGAGAGCAACTCTACGTCAAGTATTCATGGATAGTTTAGCTACAATGCAGCACATAGTTTAGCAGTTTCATAGTTTAGCTACAATGCAGCACATAGTTTAGCAGTTTCAATGTAGTTTCAAAAAAACAGATACGCGTGCCAACGCACGACGGCTTTCGCTTTAGTGCGCTCACCCCAGGAACAGAATTTGCTCAATGCCCAGGCCCCATAGGCAACGAGCCCATGTAGTACTCTACTCATATTTTTTATCCTCGCTTTAATCAAGTAGTACAGACTAGAGAGACATTTCACGTCAACTAGCATGGCATATTAACAAGGAAGAATTGTATGGCTGGCAGTTTGGTCAGCCGTGAATGATATCAGTAGAGCACGTGAGGACAGCTCCGGTTAATGGCTTTGGGTTCTAGCAAAGGCTATTGTGTGAACAAATCGAATGTTAATAAGCTGTTTCAAAACGACGAAAGAGAAATCATCTCATTAATTTATTGAGAGGAAACCATAGCAATAGGCTCAAAAGAACTGGACCAAAAACAACAAATACTACATAGAACTTACTCGTCGGTCATCTGGATCCAGGTCTTAATTTGGTCTTCGAAAGTGAAATAATAACATTATTGCAAGTGAGTTCCTGGTACCTCCCAGTCCTACTATCTTGATGGACCAAAGGTATGTTGTTATCCTGAATTTACTGGCTATCACTCTTCCCTCCCTGAGCTATTTGGTCTCTCTCGTAAAGTCCTGATACTCTTGCCCACTATATGTGGCTGTATACCATTGCAACGGTATAACAGTAGGTTTTATCAAATTTCAGGAACTTTCATGAAAACATTTGAAAAAGGTTTCAAGTTTTAGTGAGTTCTGTTCACTCCTAGAAGTTTTCAAGAAAATTTTAAGACCAAGTTTTAACAAGTTTTATATTTTTGGAAGTCCGGTTTCAACAAGTTTCAACACATTTTAAGAGGTTTCAGTAAGTTTTAATTTAAAAGTTTCAGCAAACTTAAACATGTTTTATCAAGCTTCAATCCAAAAGAGATTCAATGTGGCACGATGGTTGCAATGGCAATGTGTCAGAAATATGGACGCCGATCTACACAATGCCGGGAACATAGCTGCTGAAGAAACTCCTCAACACGAGGAGCAGCACTCGTGCTCAGAACACTGGCTGTAGCTCTGCCTCCCGGTGGACAGCATCGTAACCTGCATATGCGACACGACACTGTATGCATATCTGCTGGTACGTGGTAATTAACTAATTATCTCCATCTATGCTCGTGTTTACAAGTGAAAACTCCAGATGCATCATTCCATGTAGCAGTGGGGTTCAATCTCCAAGAAATCATGCAAGGCGTGGCTAGCAAGACAATACAACCCGTTGTGAGTGAATTCCTGGTGCCTCTATGATCGATGAAAGGTTGTGCCTTTGTTAAGGAAATCATCTCCCTTCCAATATTCGTCTTTGGTCTCGTGGTACCCGTAGACGCGAATTCCCAGTACCATCCAACTCACTTGCATACAGTATGATGATAAGGCTACGTAATCGGACGGGAACGGTCCGATCCGGGGCAGGGCGACATCGGGTTCCTCTCTAGCCGTTGCCAGGGAATAAGCCCGCACACCGGCTTACATTAGCAAAAAAAAAAGCAGCAAATAAATTATCAAAAGATGTGCATGCATAAAATTAAGGTAAAAAAAGTATATAGGCATGGAAAAAGTTCAGGTGGTTACCAAAAAATGGTAAAAGAAGTTCGGCATGCTGGATCTTGAACTGTAAAGAACTCACCTCTTTGTTAACTTCTCGATGCCTACCAAGCCTATAACCGATGTACAGAGGTGTGTCGCTGCTCTTGCCATGGACATTGCTAATCTATGTTGAGGCTTGAGCTCTTTCTGCTTAATGATATATGCTTCACTTAAGGCCAAGTTTACCTTCACGGATACAATTATTCACCCCTCTAAAGGTTACACTGACCAACGGAACTATATAGTACTGAATCTTATCTGATAAAAAAGATATTCCAAGATATTGCTGTAAGAAACTTCATTACTATATGAGTTAAATTAATGCAGGCCACACTCCGTACCAATAATGAATGGTTCATTAAAGCACACGGTGCTTTAATTATTATCTTCGAGAACGAACCGGATCGGCTATATGCTTCTCCGTTAGTTGTGTAGCTCATTCCCTTGCAAATATGGTAGGCCCAAGCAAGTGTAAGTTAGTTTTGCAAGCAGACGTGTGAAAATTAGCTCCAAATTAACACGGTGGAGTTTACAAGCAGTTGAATAGCACTGATGTTGCATGTTGCTGAAATTGAGTGCTTGTGCATACTGGTTACAGGAGGAGGCTCCCTGCTACTATTATAATTTTCTGATGGGATCTACCGAGTGGAAAACATATAGTTCATGATTCTTATTGCGATCTCCACCTTTTTCATATTTATGTTTAAGCCCGTCTACACAAAGTTCTTCCCAACAATTTTTAATTGGATTCCCAACAACTAATAGCCAGTTGCTCTCATACTAACATTAGCAAAACCAAGCACATCCTCAGTTGTTCGATGGCATGAACTAATCAAACTGGAAACATATTAACAAAACTCCGGGGCATCAATTAAAACTGATTTTCAACAAAATAGTACACCACGGTTAATGTCCTAGAAAAGGATACCCTAGTAACGTTAAACGAAAGCTAAATTTTTCTCATTTTATATTTTACAAAAATAAATTATTTTACTTTGATAATTTTTATTGACCAAATTGGTTTTATTTTTTCGCAATAACCACAAATTAAGGTCTGAATGTGCAGTGCTTATATATGATCTACCTCATAATTTTTGCTTGAAACAAAAAAAAAGGATAAAAAGAGAGCAGAAGAAAATAGTCATCATTCTTGTCCAGATCAAAGCTTTCTTCACTTAGAACTACATTTGATTCGGATGATGATGCAACACAATGACCAGCCCCTTTTCTAAGAAGTCCTGATATGTTGCACAAGTAGCTGTATGCACTGGACATGGTGTCACTCATGTTCACCGCGAGACATGAAAGCCACCCTGTTTTATTGCTTCCTCAGCCAAGTTTGCCTCAAGAGCCATCAGGCTTCGATGATCAGTTGGTATTCGTTAATTTCAATTTTTAAATAGGAGTTATAGGACTTCATCAAGACTTCAGAAGTCAGAATGGTTCTCCTCTTGGATGAAATAGTGATGACTGGTGACATTAGAAATTTGTATAACTGATAGAAAACACAAGACAAACGAGAGGAAAAGAGCAAAAATACCTAATATATTTATTTGCGAACAACAAAAGTTCTACCTCGCGTTAAGGGAATTCCTGTAGTTACAGCTCAAATTTCTTTGTGACTGGAGGGGCGATGTGTTGTTTCCATGGTGACTCGTCACAGATGATATCACCACTACAAAAGAGGCTAAACTAGACGCTTACATCATAGACAGTTCTTAGGAACCGTGTGTGCTGTAAGTATCACAAACGGTTCATACGAATAACCGTCTGTGACATTTTCACAAACGGTTATTTATACTAACCATATGGGATAATACAAAATATCACAGACGGTTCTTACTAATATCTGTCTGTGATAATTTACAGACAGTTTTTTATAAGAACCGTTTGTGATAATGACAGATATCACAGATAATTTTTATTTAAACCGTCTGTGATACTTCACAGACGGTTTGTATTAAAAACCGTCTATGACAATAAAGTTATCACAAACGGTTTGTATTACAAACCATTTGTGATATGTTTCTCGTCTTGTAATCCCTCAAAATTTCATAATCTCCTACCTGAGTCTGAGTAGGAGAATTCAGTTTTGAGACACCTTTAGTAAAACAGGCATAACTTTTGCATACGATGTTTCTTTTCAACGTTCTTGTACTCGTTGAAAAGCTAATGACGAGCCCGATTCAAAAACAAATGACCGCTTGCACCATTCGCCCTCTAAGACCCTCAAAATCGGCCATCTTTAGCCCCAAATTTGTGTTTTAAGCTTTCAATTTCTGTTTTGCCAAAAGTTTTGATCTTCCCTTCGTAATTTGGGTATCGCCTCAACTGCAAAGTTGTAGAACTCGTTGAAACATTTCAAATGAGTATATATAAGCCATATAAAATTTTCTATTTTATCTTTGAGACTAGCTATTTATATTGTACCGATATATTGTCTTTGTGACACCATTATCACCGACTGTTTTTGTTATGAACCGTCTGTGATATCTCCTGTTATCATAAATGGTTTTTGATATGAACCATCTATGATATCTCTATCATAGACGGTTTGTAATCCGAACAATCTGTCATGTCCCGCCACGTCACCGATCCGCGGCATATCCTCAGGATCCCGATTTCACCCGTTCATTCTCTTCGCATCGAATGGCAAGCATTGTTCTCCTCGCCACCTCTCACCTCTTATTAACCCTCTCTCCCTACTTGAAGAACCTATACCACCAATGCTACTCCAACTCGTTTGTGCACAGCAAGGGTAGGAAGGGGTTCGACAAGGGCGACTGAAATTTCGCTTGAAACAAGATAGAAAGGAAGAAGGCAATGGTAAATCTACATTATTCTAAGTCGCCAATATAAAAGCTATTAATTTTGGCATAGAAGCTGAAAATAGTGTTCGTTGCCTTTTTGTTTCTGCTACTTGAAAATTTTTCCGCACCACTTGTTTTAGATTATAGTTTAATGAAGGATGTGTAAGTCTAGCTTGCATTAGCCTGAAGTTTCTTGTAGTGTAA
This sequence comes from Dendrocalamus latiflorus, assembly GCA_017311315.1. Lineage (NCBI taxonomy): Eukaryota > Viridiplantae > Streptophyta > Magnoliopsida > Poales > Poaceae > Dendrocalamus > Dendrocalamus latiflorus. Next base: position 28,197,471 of record CM029658.1, on the reverse strand, counting down.
GCATTTTTCTGAATTTGAAACCGTGAAGCTTATCTTTGTAAAATTGTAAGTGTCCTCTTGTGTATGCAGTGCTATGGGTAACCTCCTCGATATCTTGTGATGTTGTAATAGTGGATTCTAATCTTAATGGGAATAGAATGTGTTACTGTACTGTATTTGTTTGTTTTTAGATGATATAGTTAACATTTCCTGAAGCTAGCTGAAAAATAGAAAAAAAAATTAGGTATACAATGAACTATCATAGATGATTTTATGGTATAAACCGTCTGTGAAGGATTATCACAGACAGCTCAAACCAAAAACCATCTATGATGGGGAAGTATCACAGACGATTCTATATACCAACCGTATGTGATACTTACACATCACAGACGGTTAGTAGCTAGAGCCGTCTATGATGTGTGAGTATTATAGACGGTTTTTGGTTTGAGTCGCCTGTGATAGTGTTTTTCACAAATAGTTCTAGTTATAAAATGCCTGTGATATATTTATCACAGACGGCTCATAAACCGTCTGTGATAATTTCTGATTATCATTGATGCATAAATTCAAACGGTTCAAAAAACCGTCTGTGATGACAGTTTTGAACCGTCTGTGATGACCCTTTTTGTAGTAGTGTATGAGAGTGAGCAACGCATGTTGAGCTCAGTGCTGACGTGGCATGGCACCATGCAACAAGTATTCCTGCACCGATGTAGAGAGAGAGAGATTGAACAACTAGTATATCTTGATCAAGAAAGATTTGGATGCTGGCCTGTGAATAATACATTGGATTTGGAAGGTGTTCTATGTTCGATATGAGAGCAAATCATCGAACACCTTGTTTCACTCTCTTGACCAACTCCCTCCTACTTTAGGCTCGAGCCAGACACTTTTCCCATCCACTGCTCTTCCTCTCCCCAAACCTGTCAACACCCCCCTCCTCCCAAAAAAATATCTTCCCCAACCTAGTGCTCCTAATCTCTCCCCAATCTGGGGTCGGCGAGCCCATGCTGGCGACCACCACCCACCATCACTGATGATCCCTCGCAACACTAAGTTGGGCAACACCTTCCCCATCTCTGCATAACTACGGCTATGGCTTCCCTGTCGCCTTTGCTGCTGCTGCTGCTGGCAGCCCGCAAGATGAAGAGGGAGGGGCAGCGAGAGAGTCATGGCTAGTCGAGTTCTACAGTGCAATCGGCAAGTCCTTCATGAGCTTTACCATGGCTATCCGAGATATGCCCCTGTCAGTCGTGTCCTCCTCAAGCCCTGCCATATGGCTACCCAAGATCGGCCACCGCCAAGCTTGGCCTCCGCGAGCGCTATTGAGGCAACAGAGCTCCACGGCCACGGGTCTGATCAGTGCTGCTGCAACCTTCTCCTCTAATATGTGTTGTAGCCTCTGCTTGATTTATTACAATTACTCTTCTCAGTTGTTGTAACAAGTGTTTTTAGTTGTTGTAACAAGTGTTTTTTTTGTTTCAACGAGTCTTTTTCAAATGTTTGTAGCATAGGTTATTTGTTACAGTAATTCTATAAATTTGTTGCACAAGAGTACCTATTTTATTATTGTAGAGTTGTTCGTTTGTTGCATCATTGTCCTGTGTTCTTTTATTATTTTGCAAGTTCTGAACTATTTTTAAATGTTTGTTTGGGATATCTATTGTGGTGATTTTGTGAATTTGTTGCAACCTTTTTTTGTTGCATTAGGGTTGTTGATTTGTTATGCTACCATCTTCTAAAATTGGTCCATTGTTTTTTTAAATTTTGTTGCTAATCATCATGTAAATATGAGCGCTGAATTCATCTCTAATACAACTCTTAATATCTTGAAATTGTAGAGAGATTGATATTTTTCAAATATATTACCAATATTGTCAGTGTTATTTTAAAATGTTGTATTTGTCGATGCTAAATGTTACATATGTTATTTTCAATTGATACACTACTAGAGAGAAGTGTACAATGAAAACCTTTCCATTATACGTGCAGACGCTAGTCCTCCCCGAATCATACTTATTTACAAAGCCGGGGGGCTTCCTGTGCCCTCGCCTGATCCACGTGTCCGTCGTGGGCTGTGGGCCCGACGCGTGTGCCGACGCTTTGTTCTCTCGGTCCACTTGCTCGCCCGAGAGCGCGTGTGTGGACAGTGGGTGCTGCCGGTCCATCTGCCCGAGTGCTTGCCCGACCGATACGCCGCTTCGTTTTGCCCAACGTTTTCGAGCATTAATTGCGGCCCGTACAATCCAGTGGTTCACCGATCTCCCCGTCGATTTGATGCCGGGACGCGCTCCGTGCGTGCGAGCCGTTGCTTGGGTCGCGCTTCATCTGTGCGCGCCGTGCCTGCGACACGTGGAATCCATTACCGTTTCCGGATAGTTCTTTGCATCGCGGACTTCGTCGCCCCTTTCTGTTTCGTCTTTTGGTTTGCGTGATGCGTCCGGTTGTTTTGGGGATACTCTTTGCGCCTGGGGTGTTCGGTTTCACTTCGTTTCCTCCGCTTCGGTGTTCTTGTTTGCGCATTGGGTGCGCTGCTTCATCGGTTGTGCTTGCGTCCGCGTCGATCCACCTTCCATTTGGTTAGTTTTTGCGTTTTTATTTTCTGTTTCGTGAGTTCTGTCGGATGGTTTTTTTGTTTCATCGGTTTTCCCCGATTATTTTGCGTTGTTGTTGCTTGTTATGTGTTGCGATGGCTTTGCGAGTGCGATAAAATGCGCTTTTATGCATCGCTTTCTCAGATCCTGGGTTCCTTTTATCTTTCGTCTTGCGATTCTTGGTTTCATTTGTGATAGCTCAGTTTGTGTGCATCCTTTGCTTTTTTTTTTGTTCTTTAGCTTCTTTTTTACCGTTGCGTTTGTCTCCAACTATTGGCCAGCGTTTTCTCCTCATGTGTAGTATGTTCAAGGCTCTTTTGGCCATTCCTTTTTCTTTACGCTTTCTTTTCTTGTTTTTAGTATGGAGGTCTTGTGACATCGCTTTCACCTCACGGTTGCTCCAATATGTGGTGCGCTATCGTTGTTGGTCGTTTTTTTTTGTGTTTGATGTTCTGGATTTATGTATCGTTATTACTACATACCTCTTATTTATTTATCTCACTTTAATGTCGTTCTTTGCGTGTTGCAGGATTCTACTCCAGTGGCTCATCATCGTTCAGATCTTAACGTTTAAGAACCTTGGATTTTCTTACGCTGTGTTTAAGCTTGCTCACTCCGTTGTCCCGGTAGGCTTTCTTTTGGTATTGGTTTGCCATTCTGTTTGGATTTACTCAATAGTTATCTTATGATGTCAGTGATTATTCGAGTGTGTTTCTTACCCTTTAGGTTATACATGTTTCCTTTCTATGATGTGTACTATTTTTTCATTTTTTGCCTGTTATCCGTCTTTTTATTGGATGGCCTGTTCATATTAGGTAGCCATTTGCGCACGTTGTTATGTAGTTGTTATGATATGCTCGATAATAGCCTGTCCCTTTCATAGATTGGGTTGTATTTTGTTAGCATCTTCTGTTTTTGCGCGTTATGTTTATTGACGCTCCCGCAATAACGGTTGTCTTTTTTGCGTTATGCTACCTCTATTTATAGCAAATATCTCTTTATATATTTTATTTGCGTATATGCGTTCTTTTATGTTCTTTATAGTTGTTTTAGTTTTATTATTTATGTCGTTGAATGTTCTTTTCTTAGGCATGCTGTTCATATGCCTTAGCCGTCTGTATAGCCTCTTATGTGTCCATTATGGTATCTTCTCGCTGTTTTCTCTTACTTTTATTATGCATGTTTCGTTGATGTAGGGTTATTGAAAGCTGGTTGAGCGTTCTTTGCCCTGGTTCAGTGTTCTTTATGGTCTGTGGATCTCTTGTTTTATCCGGCTGTTTTCATTGCTTGGTTTCGACGCAGCTATTGGTAAGATTTTTTCGCTGTTAACTACGTAGAATACCACATATGGTTTACTGTTGCTGCGGCCTTGTTTATGCCTGCATGGGATACGTATTTATATAATAGATCTTAATCTTTGCTACCCTTTTGAGTTCCGTTATTCTGTAGTGTTTATATTTTATTCAGTTATGCCTATTTGATTACTTACCAATTAGCCTGTATTCAAGCTTACATTCTTTTTTTACTTTTCCTGCTGACTATTTACTTCGTATAGATCTTAATCTTTGCTACCCTTTTGATTTCATTATTTAGTTGCTAAATTTTACATTATGTTCATTGTTTTTTGTCTAATAATGCTTACCTCTTTTGCATTATGGTACTTTTTTCATAGGCCATACCTACATATTTGTATAGGATACGTATTTATATACGTTATTGTGTAGTGCTTATATTATATTCAGTCATGTTTGTTTTATTACCTACTTGTTAAATTGTATTGAACCATAGTTTATTTCTGTAGTTTTCCCGCTCCGTATTTAGTTGTTATACCTTTTAATATTTTTCGTCTTTTTGATTTCATTATTTCGTTGGTAAAATAGACGTTATGTCCGTTGATGTTTCTGTAATAATGATTGCCTCTTTCCCGTTATGGTATCTCTCTTTACATGTTATTCTGTCATTAGATTGTCTTGTTTTTATTCTGCCTGTTTTATTAATGCAGGCTTATTTAAGGTTGGTTCATCGTTGTCTGTCGTCTAAGGCTCGTTTGTTTTACTGCAGCAGTTTTATTCTTGAGCTTCATCAGAGTGGCAGTTAAGTTTTCTTCACTCCTGCGTACCTAATGTATTACTTGTGATTTAGTGTTACTGTAGTTTTGTTTATCCTTGCATAGAATACCTATTTATATATGTCATGCTACAGTATTTACATTATATTTGTTCATACCTGTTTTACTAGGTGCCTATTATATTGTGTTAGACAGCTTCAGTGAAAAATATATGGAAATTAAACCTAAAAACCAAGACTTATGAGATACTCATTTACATAAATCACTATGTAATAGTTATATTATTCGGAGTGATAGCGTTGTAGTCCTACTGTTCTGCTTTTATACGGTACCTTTGTTGATTCTTGTTTACTAATGATTGGTTGTTCTATATTATGGTATACGTCTTCATATATACAATACTTATTTGTATACGTTACGTACATTTATCTTTGTTGATAATATTTTTTTAAGTGATGTTCATGTGTACTGCTCAGTTCTGTATGCTGTTATGTCGTAATTATCTTATGTTGTTATTGTTTTCTCTTGTTTTTATTGTGTCTGTTTGATCAATGCAGGATTATTCAGGACAAGCTCATTTGTCTTTCCGATCTGAGCATCGCTTCTGCTATTCCAGTATTTCCATTGCAGAACTTTCGCGTGGTGATAGTTAAGTTTTCTTCACTCTTGTCTACTTAATATATCGTTTATGTCTTACTGTTATTATAGTGTTACTCATCTTTGTGTAGGCTGCTTACTTATATGCATTATTGCAAGTTTTCCGTATTATATTTGCTCATACTTATTCTATTACCTACCTATTATGCTATATTAGGTCATATATTTTAATTCTCATTGATTCATTTCCTATTTACTTGTTATAAATCTAATTTTTCCCTGCCTTTCTTGTTCCATTGTTTCGCTAAAATCGCTTTCCTATTTTCTTCATTTTGTATTTAATCGTTGTAGTTCTTAGTCTTTTCTACGTTTTCGGTTTTATTATTTCATTCCTCAAAATGCCTTAATGTTATGTAGACTTTTTTTTCCTCTTCTGTTTTTTTAAACACTTTCCTTCTTTCTTAATTGAATACCCCTGCCTGTATGAAATAGCTATTTATATATATTATTATGTACTAGCCATTATGTTCAGCTATGCCTATTTTACTGCCTACCTATTATATTCTATTAGATTACAAGTTATGATTTTTGTTTATTCATCTCCTATTTACCTATTATAAATCTAAACCTCTCCTGTTTTCTTATTTCAGTGTTACATTTGCGCAACGCTGTTACTGTTATGTAAACTATAGCTCTTACCTTTGTGCTTTTGTTTACAAATCTCTATACTTTCCTGATTCTCTATTTAAAATGACATTTTTAATTTCATCTTTGTATATTTACTTATTGTAAACCTTAGTCTTTTCTACCTTTCCAGCTTCGTTATTTTGTCAATGAAACTGCTTTAATATTATACAGCCTTTGTTTTTTCCTCTTCTGTTTTCCTTTAGAAACTTCCTTCCTTTCCTCATTAGATATCGTTGTTTGTATGAAATACCTATCTATATATATTATCATACAATACATACTATGTTGGGGCCTAACTATTTTACTAGGTGGGTACCATATTCTACTACATTATAGGTTATTGGTATGCTTTGTTCATCTTCTATTTGCTTATTATGTATTTAAATCTTTCCTGTTTTTTCATTTCGCTACCTCATTTCAGCGATGCTGCTACTATTATGTAAACTATACTTCTTACCTTTCTGCTCTTGTTTAGCAATATGAATAGTTTCCTGATTCTATATTTAAAATGTTGTTCCTGTTTTCCTCATCATGTTTTTAGTTACTCTAAATTTTCCAGTATTTGATTACCTACTTATTATATTCTATTAGATTATAGATTATTACTTTGCTTTCTTCATTTCCTGTTTGCCTATTACAAATGTAAACCTTTCCTGCTTTCTCATTTTCCTATTTTGTTCCTACAACGCTATTACTATTATGTAAACTATAATTCTTACCTTTGTGCTTTTGTTTACGACTTTCTATACTTTCCTGATTCTTTATTTTAAATGGTGTTCTTATTTTCTTCGTTCTGTGTTTAGTTATTGTAGATCTTAGTTTTTTTCTAGCTTTCCAGTTTCATTATTTCATTAGTGAAGCTGCCTTGCTATTATGTAGTCTTAACTTTTTGGTCTTCTCTTTTTTTTGAGATATTTTCCTCCTTTCCTCATTGCATACTGCTTTTTGTATGAAATACCTATTTATATACATTATCATGTAATAGACATTATGTTCAGCTATACCTATTCTTTTAGGTACGTGCTATGTTCTGTTATATTATAAGTTATTGTTATGCTTTGTTCATCTCCCATTTGCTTACTATACGTGTAAATCTTTCCTGTTTTTCTATTTCGCTATTTTGTTTGTACGGTGCTGCTGCTATTATGTAAACTATAATTCTTACATTTCTGCTTTTGTTTAGAAATATTCTTACTTTCCTAATTCTGTATTTGGAATGTAGTTTTTGTTTTCCTCATGGTAAACTTACTTACTGTACATCTTTTTCTTCTCTGTGTTTTTACTTTATTATTTCATTATTGAAGCTGTTTTAGTATTATGTAAACTTTGCTTTTTATTCCTCTCCTTTTCTTTAGAAGCTTTCCTTCTTTCTTCATTTAGTACCATCGCTTACATGACATAACAATCTATATATGTTATGCTGTCATAGATATTATCTTCGGTTATCGCTACTTCATTACCTAACTATAGTGTTCAATGTTGTGCATTTATTTAGAAATTCCCTTGCTCTACTGACTGATGATTGGTGTGAGCCTCCCCTGTGTACCTTTCCGATTTTGTTATTTTATTGCTCTCACTTATTGGTATTTAGTTTTATGGATCTATCACGTTCCGTTAGAGCTCGACGTCAGGAGATTCTATGTGGGAAACAACCAATTAGCTCACCAATGCCTTCAGTATTGACACCACATGTTTTCCCTAATACTTTGCCACCATCGGTTCCTCAATCAGCATCACATCCATGTATGATCACTCTTAATGTTACTTATTATATAAACGACATCATTTTCGCTTTTTTGCGAAATGTTTTTAATGTTCTGCTTTTCTGTTGATATCTTTGTTTGCTTTCGTTTATTTTCTCACAACGCTTATCACAGATGTTAGTATGATTCCTCAATCAAAGCGTCAACATGGTTGTTCACACTTTATACCCATTTTTTGTCTATTAGTTTGGGTTTCCATTTCTGTTTTGTTGTTCATTTATTTTATTTCTTCACATAATAGGCGATCATTTTTACCCATTGGTTAGTTCACTTGACGCAACTAACAATAGGAAAAAACGGAAGTTATCCAACCTACAGCGTGTTGCTGCTAGAACAGGTGTTTTTCTTTTATTGTTTTGTTTTATAAACTTGTTTGTGTTTTCGGTGATCCCTTTTCTTGGAATGTTCGTATTTCGTTATTCCTTGGTTTATATATACGCGTACACTTTGTTCACATTTCAGGTAGCACACTGCTTTTTACCTTTGACCCACTTAAAGAGGCACCCATTTCTTTTTCTAAGGAATATGTTTCCTTCTTAAAAGGTTCGGTCGTGTTGTTAAACTTACACCATTCATTGTTGGTGTGTCTTATATGACTGCTAAGACTATTTGTTCTTTCTTTTATATTGGTTTTAACACCATTTCAGCCACTTATCATAATCGCTCATACTATGGTGGTCCAGATTATGAATGTAATAGATGTGGCGCCATTTTTTGGTTCCATGAAAGGGCTCACCATAGAAGTTCCTCTAGGCATCAGCGAATTATTTACAATAGGTGTTGTCGCAGTGGTAAAGTTTCTCTTCCACCGCACAAGCAATATCCATCCCCACTTCGAGAACTTATTGGTTTTGATAAAGGTGCACAATCAAATCAGTTCATGCGTTTGATACGCCATTACAATTCTCTGTTTGCATTCACTTTGTTGGGCGTAGATGTTGATAAAACCATTAACACCGGTGAGGGCCCTTATGTTTTCCGTATAAATGGTGTTGTTCATCATCGGATTGGTTCATTAGTTCCTAAGCCAGGTGGAAAACCGCAGTATGCACAGTTGTATATCTATGACACACACAATGAGGTTCACAATAGGTTATCTGTTTTTGATAAAGAGGATGTCACAAATGATGAACCAAATGATAGCGTAGTTGCTGGCCTAATTCATATGCTTAATTGCTTCAATCCATTAGTAAAGCAGTTCAGAATGGCGCGAGATCGCCTCTTTTCTCAGGACAGTGCAGAAATTCATATTCGTCTTATTGGTTCATCTGACACACATGATGATCGGTATTCTTTACCAACTGTGTCTGAACTAGCTGCATTAGTTGTTGGTGATCTATGTTTAGAAAACAACAAATTTGATATCGTTGTTGAGAGCCATCCTGGTGACCTAAAACAGATATCGTCTCTCAATCCTGCTTTGATGTCTCTTCAATATCCGTTATTATTCCCGTATGGTCAGAAGGGTTACCATCTTGGTATTAAGTACAGAGCCAGTGATGACAATATCACTCCTGTTAGAGATGAGGTCTCAATGCTTGAATATTACTGCTATGAGTGTCATTATCGAAAAAATGAACCAAATCCTTATACATGTTGTGGTCGCCTCTCAAATCAAATAGAGGTTGATTGCTATTCATGTATAGAAGCAAATCGTCTATCATTCCATTTCTTCAATCAAGATGTTTTGCGTTCAGACACATACCAAGGCATTTTAGACGCACTTGGTGAGGGCACATTAGAGGGCAAAAATATTGGTATCAAAATCGTGCTTCCTGCGAGTTTTACTGGTAGCCCTCGATACAATGCACTCAATTACCAAGATGCTATGGCTATTTGCCGTGAATACGGTGCTCCTGATTTATTTTCTACTTTCACGTGCAATTCAAGATGGCCAGAAATTGTGGACGCACTCAAATACGAACCTGGTCAGAAATATATAGACCGTTCTGATATTGTCACTCGAGTATTTCATATGAAGCTCACTGAATACATTTCGGACATAAAGAGTGGCCACACATTTGGTATTATACGGGCAGGTTAGTTTCTTGCTTTTACCTTCTCCACATTGGTTTCATTTTAGTGCATTGTTTTTCCCCTAAGTTATGTTCCTTATATTTTACAGTTTTATACACTATTGAATTCCAAAAAAGAGGCCTGCCACATGCCCATACACTTATATGGCTTGCTAACCACACAGTGGATCTGTCTAGTGAGTTCATAGATTCTCTTATATGTGCTGAAATTCCTGATCCAACTATTGACCCACTTGGCTATGCTCTTGTTGAAGAATTTATGATGCATGGACCATGCGGAAATCTTAATAAAAAATGTCCATGCATGAAAAATGGAGTGTGTTCAAAACGGTACCCCAAAGAATTGAGCACAGAAACAATGATTAATGATTCCGGTTTTCCAATATATCGTCGCCGAGATAATAGTCATTTTATTATGAAAAATGGAATCAGATTGGACAACAGATGGGTTGTTCCATACAACATGAGGTTGCTCAAGAAATTCCAAGCTCATATCAATGTTGAATGGTGTAATAAAACAAATCTTGTCAAATATTTATTCAAATATCTTACTAAAGGACAAGATAAAGCAAGGATGACTTTTTCTACTGCTGCCGAATCATTGGACCCAACTAATCCACACACTAAACAAGGGATAGATGAAATCGCAAACTACATTAGATGCAGGTAATGCTTCATTTATGCATTATGTTATCCTTTTCCGTACTGTAATTGTTTTACAATTCTGTTTCCTCCTTCTATATTAATAGTTTTGCATACAAACAATTTCTAGATACTTATCTTCATGTGAAGCAATTTGGCGACTATTTCAGTTTGAAATACATGGCCGAATACCTTCTGTTGAACGCTTGACTGTTCACATGCCTGGTATGAATAGAGTTATATATCATGAAGAAACTGACTTAGAGCAAATCGTTGCTGATCCAAGAAGTTCTAAAACTACCTTAACTGAATGGTTTGTTGCTAATCAACGATTTGTAGAGGCAAGATCTTCTACATATTATCAATTCCCATCAAATTGGACATGGTCTGCCAATAACAAAAAATGGATCAAAAGGAAACGTAAAACATCAAAAATTGGTCGTATATATAATGTGCATCCAAGTACTGGTGAATTATTTTACCTTAGAATGCTTTTGATGGTTGTTTCTGGTGCACAAAGCTATGAAGATATTAGAACATTCAATGGTGTCCAATATCTAACGTTCAAAGAAGCTTGCAAAGCTCGTGGTTTAGTTGGTGATGACACCGAATGGTTTTTGCTTTTTGATGAGGCGATTACTTGGGCCACACCATACCAGCTTAGACATCTCTTCATGGTGGTACTTTCTTTCTGCAGTGTTGTTAACCCTCAGAATCTATTTGACAAATATTGGTGCTTCCTTGCTGATGACATAGCATATAAAATACGCCAAGCACTACAGAATCCAACATATTCAATACCAGCTACTTACTTACAGACCCAGTTGATAAATGAACTGTCCACTGTCTTTTCAAAGAATGGACTGAACTTTGCTACATACAATATAAGCAATGAATTAGCACATGATGGTCCTCCTTCTGGTAATAGGCTTGTTACTGAGGAGCTAGCATATGATAGAGCTGTTCTGTTAACACATGCTAATTCGTTATATGATCAACTCAATGCTGAACAGTCTCTTATATACAACAAAATTATAGCATGTGTTAGTCAGAAAAATGGTGGTTTCTACTTTGTATCAGGCCATGGTGGTACTGGAAAAACATTCGTTTGGAATGCTATAATAGCCACATTAAGAGCTAATGCTGAAATAGTTCTTGCTGTAGCTTCGTCTGGAATTGCTTCACTTCTGCTTCCAGGTGGTCGCACAGCTCATTCTCGTTTCAAGATACCTCTTAACATCAATGAAAAGACCCTCTGTAACATAGCAAGAGGTACAATGCTTGCTGAACTTATTAATAAAACTTCTTTGATCCTTTGGGATGAGGCACCTATGACTCATAGACGCTGTTTTGAAGCACTTGATAGAACATTACGTGATATTATGTCTGTTGAAGACAGTGGCTATATGAATATACCATTCGGTGGAAAGGTGGTTGTTCTTGGTGGAGATTTCCGTCAGGTTTTACCTGTTATTGAAAACGGAACTAAGGCAGAGATTATTCAAGCTTCACTTATTAGGTCATCACTATGGCAGCACATTGAGATGCTCAAATTATGTACTAACATGAGACTTCATAATCCAAACCTTCCATTTCCAGAACGTGAGGCCCTCTCTACATTCGCTCAATGGGTGCTTAATATTGGGAATGGTCAAATTCCAATGATTCAAAAGCCAGGAGAAATTCATCCAAGCTGGATAACAATACCTAATGATCTTCTTCTCCTACCAACTGATAACAATATGGATGCAATTGTCAATGCTATTTATGATTCATTCCATAGCAATTATGACAAGAGTGAATATCTAGCACAGCGCGCAATTATTTGCCCAACTAATGCTGTCGCTGATGAATTAAACAAAGTTGTCTTTTCTAAAATCTCTGGTGACAGCAAAGAATACCTCAGCTTTGATTCCATCTCTCAATCTGATACTCGAATTGGTGATGCTAATCTATTATATCCACCGGAATTTCTGAATTCTATAACACTCAATGGTTTTCCACATCATGCCATTTATCTCAAAATAGGTGTTCCAATAATGCTACTCCGAAATATAAATCAGTCTATGGGTCTTTGTAATGGAACACGGCTAATTATCACAAGGCTTGGTGATCGACTTCTTGAAGGATGTATAATCACTGGAACTAATATTGGGCAAACTGTTTGTATTCCAAGAATTGTGTTGAATGCAACAAGTCCTCGATGGCCTTTCACACTGCAGCGACGACAGTTTCCAATTAGACTTTCATATGCAATGACTATTAATAAAGCCAAGGCAAGACTTTAAACAAAGTTGGCATCTACCTGCGAAAGCCAGTGTTTTCACATGGCCAGTTATATGTGGCAGTATCACGAGTGACATCCCGTTCAGGCCTAAAGATACTCATTGAAAATGAAAAGGGTGGTGCTTGTAGTGAAACAAAAAACATAGTGTACAAAGAAGTGCTTGCTTGTATTTAGTATTTCTCGTTGCTGTTATTGTTATCTTTCCTAACTCATCTCACTTAGCTAAAAACCTTTCTTTACCCCTCCCTATCCCCACTAGACAAAACAGCTATGAAAGCCACTTATATTTGATACATCTCTATATCTGTGTATCAGATTGTAATATATACTTCTGTGCTTTTTTCAAAACCATTAGACGCATACTTTCTTTCTTGTATAGACATCTGTGCCTCTGACTTTGCTTCCAATTGTGATGTTTCCACATGTGCACATATTTACTCATCCAAATTACAAATAGCACCGCTTTCCTGATTTTGTATACAATTGCGTTTTTATGACCTTCCTGCTTTTTACTGCTTTTCGTTCACTACTATGCTGCACACATTACTGTACTTATTGACTTTGCCTACATTAACACCCCTTTTTCCACAGTGCAGATCCACTCTGGACTAAATCAGTGTTACTTTCCATGCAGATCCACTCTGGATTAAATCAGTGTAAGCTTTATCATTACTCTCTTCTCAACACAACATCATTCTCTATATAATCATCATTTTTTCGCATTTCAGAATCACTGGTTTCACTCTCTTGTACTTAGCTTTCAGCTGTCGGTCCTCTCCACTGATTACTAATCTCTTAACAGTTAAGATTTCTCTACTGTTAATTACCTAACATACCATTTATATTTCATTCTTACCATACCACTTTTGTTCTTAATAGTTTATCATACGTTGATAATGAGAACTCTCTCTAAAAAAACAGCATATACTTTCCTTTTGCTTACATCCTTTTTGCACTTGCTTACTTATATACAATGCATTTTTTACGCAGCGTTCTTTATATAGCACATCTGAAAATCTTAGATATGCTTTTGTTTCTGCTTTAATATACAATACCTGACATACCATTTATATTTCATTCCTACCACACCAGTCTTGTTCTTACTTGTTTCTCATATGCTGATAATGAAAGCTCCCTCTACAAACCCTACATATACTTTTCTTTCTGCCTATATGTTTTTTGCACATAGTTACCTACATACAGTGGTTTTTGTACATAGGTTTTTTTTATATAACACATCTCCAAATCTTACATATGCTTTTATTTCTGCTTTCATATGCCATCTTGCTTACCACCTTTGTGATGCTGACTCTTTGTTTCACATCATGATCCTTCTCTATTCTTCTTTCATACCTTATCTTACTCTCCATTCTAATATTTTTTTTGCTACATTATCTTAGTTAATAGTCTACAAATTATATTATCTTTATTTGTGGCATTCTGTTTTGGTATATATCGCTCTACCTTCATATGCTTCCTTCGTACTCTTCTTACGCTAATTAATTCTTTTCCATTATGTTGCTTCTCTCACAATGCAAAATACACCATATTTGCCATTATAGTACCTCTCACAATGCAGAATACACCATATATGCCATTATAGTAGCTTCCTGTAGATACACCCATTTATAACCTGTCTTCTTTTTACCATGCAGATTCCATATGGCATACACACTCCTAAATCATATAAACCAGAATTCACACAAATGGAAAATCCTTGTACGTCTACCACGGGTTTGGGAATTCAAAAACCCACGTGATGCAACACACATCTATCATCTAGATTTCATCATGCTTGACGAACAGGTGCATAACACTTATCCTTTGTATCCAATTTATACAAATACTCATCCACAATTTTTCTGCATCTGTATGTTCACTGTGCACATATTATTAGCACATCACTATTGTTACATTTATCGTTCTGTACACACACTATGCTATTTCTTTTTTATACCTAAATTACAATCTACCTTTCTCAAGGGAAATGTTATGGAAGGCATGGTTCCTCAAAGATGGCTTGATAAATTCACATCCTTGTTAAAGGAGGGATCTATTTATGAAATCGAATACTTTGAAGTTCTCCCAGTAAAAGAGACATACAAAGCAGTAGATAGCAATAACTTAGTTCGGCTTTCAAAATACACCAAAGTTAAGGAAATATTGCCAGAACCAGAAGGCTTTCCTGTCTATGCATATAATGCAGTCCCTTTTTCTGTATTAGCTGATCGTACTGGAAAAAATGCCTTGCTATCAGGTTTGGTTCCTATTACTTCACCATACCTATACTGGTCTCTTTATACATTGACATCGTCTTATCTTTCCCTCCTTTTTATTTACCCATCATTATTTATTAGATACTGTTGTTCTCATAACGGGCGCTTCACAAGTTATTCCAACAACAACAAAGTTAGGCCCAACTGTTAAACGAACTGTTAACATTACTGATGGAAGGTACATATATGTTTTCCAACATGTATCCCTCTCCATTTGCTTCTTCTTTTTTTACAACAGACACCAGATTATTCTCATGCTAAAATAAACCTAAACACCGTCTACTAATTTGTTTATAGCCAATCAGCAGTCATAACATTATGGGGTCATCATGCTGAATCATTCAATGCTGAAATGTTCCTAACTGTTTCTCATAATACACCGGTTGTTGCTTTGTTTGTTGGCATGCTTGTTGGTACATATTCAGGTATATCGCACTTTCTTTCATTGAGAAACACCCACACAGCAAAACATATATACAATATACAACACATACATACAGTATGTTTGTTTTCGTGTTTTGCTCATATCAAGTTTTTCCTCTACTAATATAGGTCAGCTAGCGTTGCAAACCACTTCTGCATCAAAGTGGTACATCAACATACCAATCCCTGAAATACACGCTCTACAAAACACGTACTATTCCTGCTCTATCCAAACAGCTATACTACCAACACATACATGATGCAATTTTTTTCCTATTACATTCTTCTAACATCGCTTCATAATATAATACATAGGCTTAGCAATCATCCACACCAAATTCAATGGCAGGAAGACGCACAACATCATAACAATCCAATACCCACAACAGTGCAAGAATTAGTAGAGTTCATACCAAACGAAGCATTGGTGAGATAAATCTAAACTTTATAGCTCTTTATCTCCTATCTTCTACATAAACTAAATGCTAATTGTTTCCAAATATTATATACACAGGGACAGCGCTACAAAGTCACCATTGTTATCACTGATTTTGTGCCAGGACAATCATGGTGGTACATAGCATGCTCTTCATGCTGGAAAAAAACTTTTCCACATGGAGATGCATATGAATGTCAAAGATGTGGTACTACAACAGCAGAACCAAGGTATAAAGCCACTGATGCACACTATGTCCTTACAGTTTCTCATTACCTAATAGATGATAATCCTAACATACAGCATCTTTTCCAAATCCTCAAACAGGTACAAAATAAACGTATATGGTACCGATTCTGAACACAATGACCGAAACAAAGCAGTGCATGCAGAATTTATGTTTTTTGGTGACATAGCTCAGCAATTGATCGGAAGACCTGCTATGCTTTTAGTAGCAACAACTGAGGGACAAGCGCAGCAGATCCCACCTGAGATCACAGCAATACTTGGCCGAAAGTGTGAAGTTATTGTTCAGATGTCAGAAAGATCTCTCCAAACTGATGCCCCAACATTCCATGTTCGATTGCTGGCGGCTGAACCAGATCATACTACGCTCCTATTACCAGGTAAGCACAGACCTTTATGTCCAAACCACGATTTACAGCAAAACATTGAATACCGCCAAAAAAATATCTTCTGATACCATTCATAGGCCCATCTGTTCTAGCCATCTATAAACACCCAGTTGCCCCAACAACAGAAGATGCGACTTTAAAGGTAACCAGAATTACACCATTACAATTCCTGTTTGTCTACCATCATATACAATGCACTTTATATACAATGCACTTTATATACAATGCGTTTTTTTCACATGCTTTCTGATACCTATCTATTTACATGTCTATTACAAGACTGCACCATCACCACGGTCTGAAAAAAGAACACATGAATGTACTACACCTCCAGACACTGATCAGACCACTTCATCAGCAACATCAGATAAAAGGTGCCATTTTTATTGTGCCTCATTACGTTCAATGCTACTCTTCAACCATCCAAACCATACATGCTCCAGATATATCTTTTCCCCTCTTACTATTTATATGTCTTTGCAGACCAACACAAAGCGGCCAAAAAACTAAAACTGCAAGACAACTCTTCCCTGATCCAAAGGACGCTACGCCGCACTAGGTGAATTACCTTATGCTTCTCAAAAACGCTGCCTTTTCATATACACACAATAATCTTTTACCAGATACTGACGCTGCTATTTGTCTAATTTCCAAGTATGCAGACTGCAGACTCGATGTCCAGCTGAGCCCCAACAGCATATGTTCCTACGACGGAATGCAGCAAAATGCTCACCGTTGTTGTTTTTGTCTAATGTATAAACACCACTGACATCTCCCCTACCACCAAAACTAATTACACTCGACGCCAACTATTTTGCTGTACAGACTATGACACAACCAACTATTTTATTGTAACCAATATCACTAAGTATCCTGTGCTCACCGCAAAACTTGCCGTCGCTAAAAAACGCCTGGTATAATTTGCCATATACTGACTTACACACATTTACCCCATACTATCGACCTTTCCAGATTACCACTTTATCCATTCTTCTACATACCTGTCCTTACAACAACTGCTTTGCACTTCTTTGCGCACACTATTCTGCGCGGCGTGCCGCCGCGCATACGCGGCTAGTACATTTTAGGACGAGCGAATTCCCAGTACCATCCAAGCCTACTATCTACAATGAAAGAAACTGAGGTCGTTAACCTGATAATGGTCTATATCTCCGATGCATTAATTCTTGGTGTGTGCTCTCATGTACGCATCTCTCTCGTGAAGTCATGATACTACTGGCTACTAGTATTTATGTCTTACTTATCAGAGTTTTAACTTCGAACTTCTGATTTATAACTTTTATTTTATTACTTTTGTCTTTTTTCGGTGACATGACCTTTTTGGGTTTTTATCTTTTCTTTTTTTCCTTTATTTCTTCATTATTGCCCGTGATGATATACTTTTTAATTTTTTTAAAATTTAATTACTCTAAAAAAGCTACAGTATCAACTGTTACAGTACAAAATAAATCATAAATTAAGGTTTTTAAACCAAGGGAGCATCACATTAAAGAGTACGCTTGCTGTATGCAAATGACCCAATGAAAACCTTAGCGCACAAAAGTAAGACATGATTCTTTATTGGCCGACGCTTTCTCCAATGCTTGGACGGTACCTAGCTAGATACCTTTTCTCTAAAAAGGATCAACAGCTGATTGACACAGGGCAACTTAGGAATAGGAAAATTTGCTGCCCCGGCACTCCAGAGATCAGCCGCACTCTAGAGATTATGAATTTAGAGTGATAGGCCTTTTGTTCAGGAAACATGTGTGGCAGGAATGCAGGGTTTGATGTTGTGCTAACATCTGGCCGTGTTCATGCTAATCTGCACAACACGAAGATTTATTGTTGTGAAACTAGCTAGCGCAGTTTTTCACAAATGCATAACACATTTGATTAGGAAACAAACTTTTGTAAATCACAATACGAGGGCCCTCCTTGGATGAAACCGATGAACAGTTTAACCAAGGCACAGTTGCATCGTAAGGTGAGCTATGTATAACATCAATATAATCGGTAACTATTGCAGGTTACATATATTGGATATCGTTTACATGGAAACGAAAAATCTTTCTCTCCACATGTTGATGTGTCACTTTGTAATTTAGGCAAATACATAGGGACTTAAGTATAAAATGAGAAGACATTATAATGGGAATACTGGGAGAGCTAGATAGTGGGATCCAGAAATTTCCCCAAATGCCTCACCTCCGTCTTTCAACCCTAAATCCCAAAACACTCTAAAATCATCAAGAAAATCAACATGGTATCAGAGCGGGTTGATCCCGTGTGATCTCCATTCTTGATTCTTACCAGCTTCAGCTCCCTACGGTGCTGTGTTGCCGGGATTTTGGTGGAGTGCGGAGCACTGGTTGTGAACAACCCAGATCCGGTGATCTTCTTCATCCTCGAGCTCGGATTTGCCCGTCGTTGATTCGGGACTCCCTCGATCTGCACTGGCGACATTTTCTCGAGCTGCTTCGGCTTCGCCGGTGTCGGCACCACCTTCTTCGCCCCTTCGTGCACGCCGGGCTCATCGAGGTTGTTGTTGGAACCCGGAGTAACGACTCCTGGATCCTCTGTGTAAATCGCACTAGTCCAGGATCAGCTAGTGCACACAGTACAACAAAGATAAATACCAAGCACAAATGACTGATTATATTAAATAAAAGGGTACGGCCTTATGGCCAAGTCTTACATCAACGCCCATTGGGAAATAAACGAAGGAAATAACTGCGGAAGCAAACTGATAAAAGCGAAGCCCAAGCCTACCCACAGGCAAATGACAGTAAGACGCGGCCTATTCGTCCTGATCTTCACCGTAGTCGTCGACTTCTTCCTCTGTATGGAGATGGTGCAAGGTGAGTACAAACTTGTACTCCGCAAATCACACGGAGAAATGCAACATAATGATAAAGGCTTCAATGGAAGGCTTATAGGGTTAGTTTGCATAAAACAACATTTAAGAAATACAATGAATAGATTGAAAATGCTGAATTTAATACAATAAGTAAAAACAGTAATTGTAGTTAAAAATAATACCGTCAGTGCAGGCTCCATCCAAACACCAACCTATCCACGGGCATCCCACCTGGACCATCTTTTCCAAAAGCTCAAGTATGGACTCCATCCATCCACACGCTTTCGCTGCGCAACTCTGATGGATTCCACCCACCCACCAGGTTTCAATCTCTCACGGATTCCATCCATCCGCAAAGTTTTCATTCTCTTATGGATTCCATCCATCCACAAGGTTTTCAAAAACATTTTTAAAAAAATCAAAATCTAATCCATGAAAAACTTTTACTCAGCATGCCCATGACCGCGGGCACGGCTATCCAGGATAGATTATACACTCTGCAGAGGTTGTACAGCTTTACCCACAAGACACGATCATCCCGTTGTACCACTAGATTACACACTTCCTTAGGTGTGCGGTGGGGAGTCGTGACAAGGCTTTTACAATTCAGAGCCTTCAATCTGGTCGAGCCAACTCTAAGGTTTCACCCCAGTAAGGAATCCACCAGACCGGGACCCCCTCTTGAGCCTGAGTGAGACTTCTCAAGGCTACAACCACGCTCACCCAAGTGGGACTTCACATGGCACCAACCACGCCCACCTTCAACCTACGACTTAACTCAGGTTGGGACTTCACAAATTATTCAGCCAGGGCTGTCCCATACCAGCCATGTGGTAGTACAATAGGGCTTTGCAACAGTAGCTCACAGACCGGTCCTTAATCTGACTTAGGCCCAACCACATACCCCTGTGCACGACAATCAACCACTGCGGCTCCAACCAACAGGGCATGCCTGCACCCACCAATCTAACCAATTGCCTAAGTCTAAACTAGGTTTTATATTTTGTTTTCAAAATAATTTATAAACCTCCTTGACTCACCAAAAGTCAAGAGTACCTTTAGGAAACTTATCATTTCATGTAACAGGGTTATCATTTTATGTGAAAGATACCCCAAAACCAAGATTATATCTAAGCAGGTCTAAGCATTTAATATAAAGTCTTCCTAGCCAATACTAATGTACCAACTAGGGTCTGACCTAGGGTGACAAGGTATAAGGAATTCAATAACAATGGAGGAATTAACAAGTAAGCATTAACTATATTTAGAACTGAATTGAAATACGCTGAATAAAAATATGCATGCAGTATAATTTAAATCAACATAATTTCATTTTGAAAACTGGGATCAACATGATCAAGGAGTGTGACTTGCCTTGCTCTTCAACTTGATTCAAACCTTTGTCGTCGAATTTTCTCGAATCGTCGAAGTCTACACGTGAAAATAACCCACCAAATTCAAATAAATTCAAACTAAATTCAAATTGACTTCAAAAATTTGAATTGAGGCTAGAAATGGATAGAGGGGATTTTTTGATGAATTTAGAAATTTGAATGGGCTAAATCGGAGTTAAGACGAAGGAGAACGGGCTCCGGGAAGTTTAAAAAGAGAGAAAATGGAAAAAGGGATTTTCTGGAATTATTTTTCTAATGAAAAAGAGGTTTATGGCGTCAGCCTGGAATTTTATTTTTGGCCGAAATGTTTTTCAACTGAAAATCCCAGATTATGACGCCAGATGACGTCAGCCCGAGGGGGGGTCGACTGACTGGTGGGACCTTGGTCCATGGACTAGGCCCACGGAAAATGGCGTTGGCCGAGGTGGCAGGGGGAGGCGGGGCCGGGCTGGCGTGGCGCCGACGAGGCAGAAGCGGCCGAGGTGGTGTGCCACTGGGCTGCCACGTAAGCGCGAGGGAGCCGACGTGGGGACCGGTCGGTGGTGGCGCTCGGGCACGGCGTGCTTGCCGGCGCTCCAGCGGGCGGCGGCGAGGGGCGCAGGAGGGAGTGGAGGCGCGGGGGAGTGCGGTGGTGGGGGCGGTGAGTACCGAGGGCGGACGGAGACGGCTGGCGACGAGGAAGAGGCGGCCGAGGGGTGGCCGTGGTCGGGGATGGTGCGGCGAAGCCGAAGGCTGTGTTGGCCGGGCGCGAGGGGGACCGAGTCGAGCGCAATTGCTCGTCGGAGCAATTATGGCGGCGGCGGCGGTAGCTCAATGCGGGGCGGAGGCACTCGGGCGGAGGTACGGGAGGGCGGGGGAGGCGGTGCGAGGGAAGGAGAGGCCGGGGGGTTTATAGGGTGGAGGGGAGCGGGGGCGCGCGGAAGGAGTCGCCGGAGTTGGCGCGGGTGGCGGCGGCCGTTTCGGGGAGAGAGGGAGGAGTGGGGAGTGGGCGCGGTAAAGGAGGAAGGTGGGTGCGGTGCGCGCGAAGTGGGGTGGTGCACGTGGGCGGAGTGGCACACAAAGGGGGAGGGCTGGGAAAGGCGGGCGGCGGTTGCGGGAGGCGTCGCACGGGAGGAGGAGGGAGGCGGCCGGAGGACGAAGACGCCCCTGACAAGCGGGCCCGGGCGGTCAGCGGGAGAGAAGGCGCGGGGTGGCTGACGGGTGGGTCCCGGTGGCAGAGAGAGAGGGCGAGGGGGATGAGCGCGGGCGGACGGGCCAGATGGGCCGGGCGCGCGGGGGAGGTCAATCTGGGCTGCCACGTGTCGGCCGATGAGGAGGAGGAGGCGGGATCCCAGGTGGGGGGCGTGGGCTGATCCCGGCCGTCCACGTGGCGGCCGGAGGGGCGGGGAGGGTTTTAATTTCTGTTTTCTGATTTCCAGATTTTCATAAATTACCAGAAAATCCAAATAAGCTCAGAAAAATATGAAATAAACTCCAAAAATTCCAGGAAAATTCACAGAAGCTCCTGGTGACATTTTGGACTTAATAAAAATATTTACAGCTAATGTTGGTATTTAATTTTCATACTTTAAAATACTTTTAATTTCAAAAATACATTTTTAAACTCCAGAAAATCCGGGAAACCAAATAAAATCCAAATAACTCCAAATAATTAATTTGACTTAAGATTTTTAAATAAAATCAAAATATCATTTTATTTAATAATATTTTTTAGGTTTTGCTTGAAATACTTTTCAAATACAACTTTTTTCAAAAACAGAAATCCAGGGCAAATCCAAAATTAAACTTTAGGCACAAAAATACTTATTTTAATTTAAATTTTATTTTAATTAATTTTTATTTACTTATTTATTTATTTTTATTTTACTAAAAATCTGGGCTGTTACAGTTGTTCGCCCGAGCCTCGAGCTCCGCTGCACTCTTCGAGCTCACCGAGCACGCCGAGCACAACGGCTGTGGATGCCGTGTCCCTCATCGACCTGCTTGCAGCAGACAGTGAGCACGCAGCGCTGTTGCCGCAGAAGAAGCGGCCCGAGGATGCCCCTATGCGAGAGGTGGAACTGCGGCCCCATCTTGTGTGGCGACACGAGGGGATTGGGAGGAGTAGTGCTACAGATTGGGGATTTTATCCCCTTCTCGCTAGTGGCGGCTCAAGCGGTGCTCAAAAGAAATCATGAGATCTGGATTCTCCTCGGTTGATGTCGGTGCATTTGGGTGGTTCTTGTATAGCATTCTGCTCGACGAGCATCTCCGCCTCCTCAGTTTGTAGTTGTTACAAGCCTTTGTGCTGGTGCTTTTAGTGTGGTGCATTAGCCAGGAATTTTGTGGTTTATCACTAAAATAAGAATCATGAGATATAATAATGTAGGCAAGTCTGCTAGCCCTAGTATTGGCAAGTTATGTGAAATTTTTAGTAAAATGATGCAACAGTAGCAACAGCTAAGGATAATTCCGGAATTTTTAAGTATACACTTGAGCCTAACCTGATAAAATTATCAGGACAAGGGAATTACATTAGTTAGGATCACCATGCCCGATTGATTCTGAGTTCTCATGGTTATGAGAGCCTTCTTGTTACTGCGGAGGAAGAGGGGAAGGGATATGACATTAGCAACAGATAGATCAATGACAAAGTACTAGTATGGTTGATGGGGAGCATGGAATCAGTTGTCTGTGAGCAAGTTGAAACTATGGCCAGTGTCTCTGAGGTGTGGGCACCATTATTACCATCCTTTTGAACCTATTGACAAGAAAGATTTGGCTATTCACCATAAATGGTTTGAATCATTTGTGAGCAAGCTTTTCTTGGATGGCTTAAATCTAGAATTTGATATTCGTCATTAGCTAATCTTCTCTAAATAAGAATGGCCTAGTCTAGGAGACATTATTTCCAGTATTATGGAAGAGGAGACTTGACTTGCTTATGATAAGGAGGATAGCCAAAGGGGTTTAGATGCCCATGTAGCTCTTGGCATGCAATCATTCCATGCCTCCAGCACCTCAAGTGGACAAGAAAAGAACAAATTGTTATGTGATTATTGCAAGCAAAAAGGGCACATCAAAGACAAGTGCTTCAAGCTACACGGTTATCCACTTGGGTAGCAAAAAGGGAAATCCCAGCCAGGGGGAGCTCAAGGTGGTTGGAGGAACAAATTAAGCTAATCATGCTACATCACAGGGGTGGTACCGATGGTAGATGTGCAAGTTCTTGAGGAGTTCAAATCCAAGCTCAAACTCTCAGAAAGCTCATTCTCCACTCAAGGTTCCTTGAAAGCTGATTCTAGTTTTCATGTCATTTATCAAGGTATGGAATTCCATCAAGCCCTTGCATCCAAAACCCAACCTAAACCTTGGATTATTAACACCAGAGCCACAAATCACATGACAGGAGTCTCTGACCTATTACTTCTTACACACCATGCTCTGGTAAGAGCAAAGTACGTGTAGCTGATGGACCTACAGTACCAATCACAGGTCAATGATCTATCTGATGCACTAAAACATTGTCCTTGTCACTAGTTTCACATGTTCCTAATTTCCCTATCAACTTGTTATCTATCAGTTCTATTACAAAATCACTTAATTGTAGAGGATGGTTTGATCCTACCTGCTGTGCTTTTCAGGAGCTATAGACAAGGATACTTCTTGGGACTGGGACCGTGCATGATGGATTCTACTATATTGATACAAGTAATGATGAAGTTGCTCTTGCAACCTGTATGTCTCCTAGTCAAGAGTTAATACTTCACCATCGCAGACTTGGGCATCTCTCTTTTGCTATTTTGTCTCGTATGTATCCCTCTTTGTTTAAGTCTTGCCTATGGAATTCCTTGTATGTGACTCATGTGAATTGGCCAAACATACAAGGGTACCTATCCCAGTAGCGGTTTAAGGAGTAATAAACCTTTTTAAGTAATTCACTCTGATGTTTGGGGGCCATGTGAGGTTTATTCCATTTTCTGGACATCGGTGGTTTGTAACCTTTATTGACTACTTTACTCGCTATACTTGTCATAAAAGTGATGTATTCTCTATTTTTTAAAGATTTGTGTGCTTTCATCCAAAATTAGTTTGGAGGAACTATTAAAATGTTACGGTCTAATAAGGGTATATAATATGTTAGCCAGGAGTTTGGGCAGTTCCTTGTCTCCAATGGTATTGAACATTAAACCACTTGTATTAACACTCTTGAACAAAAATAGTGTTGCAGAATGAAAAAACGGGCATTTGCTTGAGGTTGCTCGTTCACTTATGTTCGCAAATGTTCCTAAGTTTCTTTGGGGGCAAGCAATTGAGACTACAACATATATCATAAATCGTATGCCACTTAGTGTTCTTCATCATAAGACTCCTACTGAGTGTTTTTTAAAAACAAATGATTTTGTGGTTTCTCCAAAGGTCTTTTGGTGTGTATGTTTTGTTCATGACTATAGCAATTCTGTTGGGAAACTTGATCCTCGTGCTGTTAAATGTGTTTTTGTAGGTTATTCTCCTTCTCAAAATGGTACAGGTGTTGGTGTCCCTTTGAACATCGCTTCTTTGTGAGTATGGATGTAACTTTTTGCGGAAATGAATCTTATTATGGACCAACCAATGAAATTGTTTTACCTTATCCCCACATGAAGTGCAACAAGAGGGGGAGAGTAACAGTAGAGGTACTTGTGTGAGTTCCATTCTTATTCCTACTTCAGGTGCTTCTACTAATCTTCAGGTGCTTCTACTAATGGGCCTAATGGTGGTAGTAGTATTTTAAGTCAGGGGAAGGGAATAACTAATGGGACTAGTGGTAGTAATTGTCATGAAGACATGCAGGCTGTGACCAAAACTTCATCACCACATTCATAGAATGTAGAGCCTCTTATGCATGAGGACTCAGGTATCAATTCCCTTTCCCTTAGTCTAGTTGCTCTTACTAGCACCATAGGGCATGGTGATAATCAAGTGTCATCCTTTTCACCTCAATTCAATGATTTGCCTATTACTTTAAGAAAACCAGCTAGGTCATCACAAATCCCAGCATGCCTAAAATATTGTGTAGGTTATAAGCATGACATTGCACACTTTATCTCTTGTGAACATTGCAACCCTTCTTTCCGTAGTTTCATTGCCTCTCTTGATTCTGTGTCCATATATACGAAGTGACTGGAAAGTAGCTAAAGAGGACCCAAAGTGGAAGGTAGCTATGCGGGAGCTTGTTGATCTACCACCAGTTAAACAACATGTAGGTTGTAAGGGGGTTTTTACAGTTAAACATACTCTGGAGGGTAAAGTGGACAGGTACAAAACTTGTCTTGTGGCAAAGGGATACACACAAACTTATGGGATTGATTATGAGGAGACCTTTGCACCAGTGGTCAAGATGAATTTAGTAAGAACACTTTGGTCCTGTGCAGTCAATTTGGATTAGAACATTTACCAGATGGATGTGAAAAATGTCTTTCTTCATGGTGATCTTCAAGAAGAGGTATACATGCATATCCCACCAGGGTCTGAAACAAATCAAACCTCTGGAAAGGTGCTACATTTGCATCGTTCTTTGTATGGTTTGAAGAAATCACCACAGGTTTGGTTTGATTGGTTTAGATGGACAATACTCAAGAGAGGTTACTTTCAAAGTAATGCTGACCATACACTATTTTATAAGCACACTATAGGAAAGGTAGCAATTCTGATAGTATATGTGGATGATATTGTGATAACTAGAGATGATTCTAAGGAAATTTCATACCTAAAGCATCATCTTGCACAAGAGTTTGAAGTGAAGGATTTGCGACGCTTGAGGCATTTTCTTGGTATTGAGGTCTCTCAAGGGTCTAAGGGTATCTTCCTCTCTCAGCGGAAGTATGTATCGGATTTATTAAAAGAGACAAGCATGCTTGCATCTCGACCTGTAGCAACACCCATTGAACAAAATCATCGCCTGAGTGGTGATACAGGGACACCGGTGGACCGGGATGCTATCAGAGGTTAGTTAGGAGACTTATATATCTTTCTCACACATGACCAACATTACCGTTGCAGTGAGTGTGGTTAGCCAGTTTATGCATGATCCTAGATCAACCCATATGAAAGCTATGTATAGGATATTGCGCTACCTGAAAAGTTGCCCAGGAAAAGGTATTTTATATACCCGTCAAGGGAACCTACAAATTGAATGTTATAACGATGCTGATTGGGCTGGCTCTTTGAATGACCAACGATCGACATCAAGATATTGCACATTTGTTGGAGGTAACTTGGTTTCATGAAGGAGCAAGAAACAAAGTGTTGTGGCATGTTCTACTGCAGAGACTGAGTTCCGATCTATGGCTCATGATGTGTGTGAGCTATTGTACATGGTTGCTAATCTTGTTGACAGAACCAAAGGTGTTCAAGTGCAGGCCACTGATAATATACTGTGACAACAAAGCAACTATCGACATTGCTAATAATCCTATACAGCATGATCGAACCAAACATATCAAAATTGATCATCATTTTATTAAGGAAAAGCTTGACAGAAGGATAATTTGTCTACCATATATAAATGCAGCTAGTCAAGTGGCCGATGTTCTCACAAAGGGATTGCCAGAAAAATCATTTTGTATATTTTGTAGTAAGATGGGTCTATGCGATGTTTTCGCCCCATCTTGAGGGGAGTGTTGATGTGTCACTTTATAATTTAAGCGAATACATAGGGACTTAAGTGTGAAATGTAAAGACCATTATAATGAGAATACAGAGAGAGCTAGATAGAGGGATCTAGAAATTTCCCCCAAATGTGTCACCTCCTTCTTTCAACCCTAAATCCCCAAATACTCTAAAATCATCAAGGAAATCAACACCACATTTTCCTCTAACCATACTTTCCATCGTGGATTTGCCACGATTGAGAGACTTGAATTACGTGGACGTCCTACCTCTATGAGGAACATATTGCAAGAGCAATTGGACAAGTGTATGAGAGAAAACTATTGATTCTCCTTATTGATCTAAAATCTGTACAATCATATATAGATGATGAAGGGGTGGAACAAAAGGTGTCTGTTTGAATAGGCATATGTACAATTGTGTAACTGCACATTGGTTACTTTTGGTTTGTAACACTCCCCCTTGACCAATGTGTCTTCATATGATCACCTTAATTCATCATCTTGAAAAACTCCTCCAAAACCCTGTAGGGAAAAATATGAGGAGAACCGATAGAGTATATATGCCATGAAAAACTCCTTTAAAACCCAGTGGGAAAATTTAAGGAGAAAATGATATGGCATATATTTGATTATATCACTTTAAAAACCCCTGTGGGAAAATAGAGATATATTTATGAATACGTTATCAGCACATAAAGTGAAACAGAGAAAAAAAACACACAAGGTATGGCTTTATGTGAGAAATATTACAAAGCATTCCTGGATGTTCTTGCATTGATCGTTTCCATGCGCGAATTGCGGCATTGCCTTCTACCACACCCGCACCCGGCGGCGCCCATGGCGGCGACGGCGTCCTCCGACGGCCGGCGCGGCGCCCGACGTCACAACGCGCGGCCGGCCCGGCGGCGTGGTGTGTCCTCACGACACGGCGACGCCCGAAGCGACGCAGCCCGACGCGTGGCGCGGCGCGGCACGGCGCACGGCCCGGCGCGGTTCGGCGCGGCGATGCACGGGCGCGGCCGTAGACAGCGCGGTGGCGCGCAGTCCGGTGCGGCACGGCCGGTGATACATACACCTCCCAAAGTATTCCCTGTCGGTTTCAAATGGGTTTTCGTCCGCAAACGGAATGAAAACAATGAGGTGGTGAGATACAAAGCAAGGCTTGTAGCACAAGGGTTCACGCAGAGACCCAGCATTGATTACAATGAAACTTATTCTCTAGTAATGAGTGGAATAACATTCCAATACCTAATCTCATTGGCAGTTAAAAATCATCTATCTTTTCAGTTGATGGATGTAGTGACTGCATATCTTTATGGGTCACTTGATTCGAAAATATACATGAAAGTTCCCGGTGGAATTTCAATTCCGAATCCAAACGCAAATCGCAATATATATTGTGTAAAATTGAACAAGTCTTTATACGGCTTGAAATAGTCGGGTAGAATGTGGTACAACCGACTAAGTGAGTTCCTAACCAAAAAGGGATACTCTAACAATGATGATTGCCCATGCGTATTCATCAAAAGATCCTCAACAGGATTTTGTATTATATCTGTGTATGTTGATGATCTTAATATCATTGGTAATACATTTCTTTTCTTGAGCGAGGCTAACTCCGCTTGAATTGCATCCTTCCATTGATTCCAGTCCGAGTGCTGTTTGCACTCTGCCATGGTCTTACGATCCGGATCATTTTGAAGGTTATTTGTAGTTGTTGTGGAGAAATAAATGTCGACAAGTGTAGTCTTACAATCATATGATTCTCCAGACTCAGTATAGTTAGTGAAAATTTCTTGGACCCCTGGTGACTCAATGTTATTTCCCAAAACATTTGAGTCGGGGTATTCCGATGTCCCAGGATCAGAATTTGAGTGCACTGTTGATCTGGGTTCAAGGATCCTTTGGTGTCTATCAACTTGAGGTTGATTTGCATTTACATTCATTTGTTTCCTTTGTCACTTGTTATAAGCTGTATCCGCCATTTGTACCGTACTTCTCCCCCTCTTATTTTGAACTTGGAGTTGAGTGGTATTTTGCGGTACCTCCACTCTTTCAGGTACATTTTTGGCAGGATTATAGGATTTTGTGACACCCTTATAATTAGTAAATGCATCTGACAGATTATTTGCAATGTTTTGCAAATGAATGATTTTCTGAACTTGAAGTTCAGTCTCTCTGGTACGTGGGTCTGAGGCAGGAATGCCTTGTACATTCCAGTCAATTTCCTGGCATTTAGTTTGGTACTTGTTGTCTCCCCTAATGCCGGAAAATGTTCCTCATTGAATATGCAATCAGCGTACCGGGCCGTAAACAGGTCCCATGTGAGGGGCTCGAGGTATTTTATAATTGACGGAGATTTATACCCAACATAGATCCCAAGTTTCCTGTGCGGTCCCATTGAGGTACGCTGCGGTGGTGAGATCGGTACGTATGTAGCGCAACCGAACTTTCGCAGATGGGAAATATTTGGTGGATTTCCACGTACTAATTGTAGCGGGGAAGTGCTATGATATGCAGTTGGACGCAATTGAATTTAGTCAGCAACGTGTAAAACTGCATGACCCCAACATGATGTGGGTAAGTTGCAATTCTGTATTAATGGTCTTGCAATTAGCTTTATTCTCTTGATAAGAGATTCGGCTAAACCATTTTGTGTATGGACATATGGAACAGAGTGTTGAACTTGTATCCCAAGAGCCATACAATAATCATTGAAGGCATGGGATAAAAATTCAGCAGCATTGTCCATTCAAATTGATTGAATTTGATATTCAGGATAATTTGCTCGTAATTGTATAATTTGACCAATTAACTTAGCAAATGCATGGTTTCGTGTGGATAAAAGACACACATGTGAGCATCGAGTAGATGCATCAATGAGAATCATGAAGTATTTGAACGGTCCACACAATGGTTGTATAGGACCACATATATCTCCTTGAATGCGTTCAAGGAATTTAAGTGGTTCAGCTCTGATTTTAAGATAAGAGAGTCTTAAAATAAATTTTCCGGTGGCACAGGGAGTGCACACAAAATCTGAGGATTCCGGAAATTTTGTTTTGTGGTATGTATGACCAATTGAATTGCTAATAATTTTCCTCATCATTCCAATGCCTGAGTGGCCAAGGTGATCATGCCATGTTTGGAATGTGTTAGTGTTTTGGAAAATTACTTTGTACGTAATATGTTGAACGGGTTTGATGTATGTATAGTACAATCCGGAGTTTAAAGATGGAATTTTTTCTAATACTTGTTTGCCATATCTGTTGTGTTTGGTTAAGAGGAGATATTCCTCTTTGTTGTCATTTTGGGTTTCAACATGGAAACCATTCTGACGGATATCTCTATAACTAAGTAGGGTACATGTTGAATCGGGATACAACAGTGCATCCTCAATTTCCAATTGTGTACCCATAGGGAGAGTGATAGAGGCGCGACCAGAGCCTACTATCGTTGCATCGCGTCCAGTGATGGTTAAAACATTTCCTTTTCTCCTAGTAAGAGTTAGGAAATATTTCGTGTCCCTAAGTATAGAGTTTGTGGTACCATTATCCACAAGGCATAATTCCTCCTCCATTGGATCGACTCCAAAAATCTATATACACGAAGAAGAATTTAATAAAATTCTTATAGTAGTATATATAGAATACATACAAACTATATTTTACAATACCGAATATGTTCAATATATGATTGCAGCATACAAGTTTACAATATAGATGACAACATTATTTATATTACAACACTATAGTACTTAGTAGCTATGGCACTAGGAGTCTAATTGAGATCTCCAAACATGTCTTGAGAATGAAATTCTTCAAGTGTGTCCTCGGTACACATGAGATCATGCATCTGTGTAGAAGCACATGTGTCTTTGAGTTCTTGAAGAAACTTTTGAGAACATCCGGCTGCATCATTATTGGATGTAAGATTGAAGTGTGCTTCCAATCTCTTCTCTTGAGCATTCTTGCCTTGAGCCAAAGACTGGAGGTAGAGGTTCACAAGATGCTTCGGGGTGCGGCATTTCTTGGTAGGGTGGTTGTAGCAACCACATTTTTGACAAATTTCAGTTTTGTCAACTCTCTTACCAGAATTGCCTTTACCTTTCTTGAATCCACTTGGTTTTTGCTTCTTGTTGCGTTTGTTTTTACCTTTAAAGTTCTTTGAGTGGTCTTTTGAACCACTGAACTTGTTGTTATTTTGATAAGCATGAACTTCAGGAAGTGGAGCAGCCCCAATGGGACGTTGCTGATTATTCTTTAAAAGAAGTTCAGCATGCTTCTCTGCCTGAAGCATAGTATGCATAGGATCAAAATAAGTTTGGTAATTTGCAGCGCGCCATTGCTGCTGTAGGACTCTGTTAGATGGGAGCATAGTCGAGAGAGTTTTCTCTATTTTGTCCGCATCCGTTGGTTCCTTTTCACAAAACCGTAATTTAGAGCAAATAGTATGAAGGGCATGGTTATATTCTCCAATAGATTTGAAATCTTGGAGTCTAAGATGTGCCCATTCATGATTAGCCTCAGGTAAGATAACAGCTCTCTGCTGTTCATATCTATTTTTGAGGGCTAACCATAATGTGAGTGGATTCTCCTCATACAAATATTCAGCCTTCAAATCCGGATGTATGTGATTCTGTATTATGCTCAAACGGAATATTTCACAATATCCGGAGGAATTTTATCATCTGGAGGATCAAATATCACCCTTTGCAACCCACGTGAGGTTAGGTTGATTTTGAGGTCCATAACCCATGTAGGGTAGTTGGTACCATCGAGAGCGAGGGGCTTAAAATCTTTGGTAGCCATTTAAAACCTACATGAAAAGTACACCATAATAATTAATTTACATGAGGTAAATTAATGTGTATGGTAATGTTGTAATAAAATGCAAAATATGTGGAAAACAATATGAGTATTATAATCCGAATGAATATATATATACCCAAATTAAATATAACATGTGGTTTTATTTATAATACCGTGTAATCACAATATTGGTGGTATACACTAATTTGTTGTATGGCATAGCGTACAAATAAATGTATCAAAATGCCATAAATTGTAATTATGGTATCAATTGTAGGTATAATATTTTGCAAAAATTCCAATTTATTAAGTACAATGGTACTCACTAAATGGGAATTTTTAATTTTAAATTTGCTAAAGATAGCAAATGAAAATATGGTCGCAATTTATATTGTAAGTAAATTGCAATAAAGTAATAATCATACATACGTAAAAATTATATAAATGTGGTTGCACGTTTATTTAAATAATTACATAATTTTCAGGTCCTGTACGGACTGAAATGCTAATTTATAACAATACAAATGAACAGGTACAATTATAAACAAGCACAAGGACTATACTGCAACTACTACAATGCAAATTTATTTAAAATAAAATTTCTGCATTTTCCACGAAATCTAGGGGAAAATGCAAAATTTAGAAAACCTAGGCTAAAGCCCGTTCGGCCTTTTGGCCCATGTGGGGAGGTGGGAGGTTATTGGGCTAAAAGCCCATTTGGGCAGCCACTATATAAATGGGGGGAATTTAGGGTTTCCCCCTCAAACCCTAGCCGCACGGCCATGGAGAGCCGCTAGGCAAGCTGTCGAGACCCGAATATACAAATCCGGACTCTACTGTGTATTCTGCACTAGTCCAGGATCACGCTAGTGCACACAGCGCAAACAAAGACAAATATCATCCACATCACGATATTCTAAAGGAAATCCAAATTATATTAATAACCAACAGAGTACGACCTTATGGCCAAGCTTACAATTATTAGCCTGAAGGGCTTGAAAGAAACTAGCAGCGGAAATCCAAAATTAAGCGTAGTAGCCACTCGACATGCCACAGGCAATCGACTGGGGAGCGAAGTCCTAATCCGTGAAGTCCTCGTAATAGCCTCCTTCTAGCAGCTCCTGCTGATCTGGTCCCTCCTCCTCAACTGAGCAACATGGGCATAAAGCCGTGAGTACTTTGGTACTCAGCAAGTCGTTTATAACAAAAGAATGCAATATAGTATGCAAGGCTTAACAATGGATGGCTGAAAGGTTAGTTTTGCACAAAGCGACAATTTAGAGTAAATATGATAAATAGATTGAAAAGCAAATTTAACAACAGACACTAAGTAATTAAATCAATGGAATTGAGTATAACCACAAGTGAACTAACCATTCACTTCCCATCTCCAACCAACCCAAAATTTCATAAAGACTCTACCCCTCGTGTGAAATCACCGAGCATTGTCCATGACCGAGGACACGGCTATTCGAATAGTTTTACACTCTGCAGAGGTTGCACAACTGTACCCACACGATGTGATTAGCCTCAGCTTAAGGAAATCACAACAAGGCTTTTACAATGATCCATCTCCACCCGATCCCACTCGCTAAGGATTCGCCGTCGAGTAGGGTAACCCCCTAGTCGATAATTGCCCCCTCTTGCGCCACACAACATCAGTAGTAAAACCAAAGTGGAGACTTCACAAATTATTATGCCAGGTCTATCCCATACTAGACATGTGGTTTGCACGATTAAGCTCAGATCAATGGCGCACAAAGTTAAGTCCTTAACAGTTACCCAGGCGAAGCATCCACATCCCAATGTGCATCCAGCACCCCCTTTACTGCACGATCATTCGCCCAAGTGAAAGCCAAGTTTGTATAACCAATGCCCATGACACTACCCATGTCATGACACACAAATTTTATAACTGTGGCTAACCACCACGTTCAAGTAAATCATTAAGTCAGGATTAATTATCCACATGTGATGACAGACCCAACATACTAATATTAAGCATGGCTAAGCAATTAGACACAACCCCATGTGACAGTTATTATTTTATCACTAAATAATTCCCAATCCTAAGGTGTCAAGGGATTCATGGTAGTCAAATTATCATGGAGGGATTTAATCAATTAGGAGTATAACTACCAATACAAGGTTTATTAACAAATAGCCATGCATGATAATTTGAAACAAAATAATACATAATAGATTGAAATCTGGGTTCAACATGATCAAAGAATACGACTTGCCTTGGCCTTGCTCAGATGAGGGCTCTTGGTCTTCAAATCCAACTTCCGCTCCCTCGAACACGCGATCTAACGAGAGAGAAAACGAGACGAAAAGAGAAAATAAATTCAAATAAAATTCAAATGAACTCCAAAAACTTTCAAACCTGAACCAAAAGGTAGAGCTCAATTTTAGATGAATTTAGAAAAAAGAACGGGGTCAATCGGAGCTAGGACGAGGGAGAACGGGCTCTTGGAAAATTGGATTTTCTGAAAATCGGGGAAATTGGAAAAGTGCACTGTGCTGTGGACCGGGCGCACGGGAGGCTGAGTCTACGGTGAACCCGGCGCACGAAACAGTGCGGGGCGGCGGCTGCTGACGCGGGCGGCGGGCGCTGACACGGCGCTGACGGGGCAGACACGCAAGCGTTAGGGCTGACGTGGCCCGGCTTGCGTGGCAGCTCGGGAGCACGGCGGCGGGGCGATCGGACGGCTGTGGTGCGGCCGCGTGGACGCATCCGGGCCGTCGGCCCAGATCGGCTCACGGGTCTACGGCTCGGGCTGACGGGCGGGACCCACATGGCAGCGGCACGGCTCACATGGACCGGGCGCACGGGAAGGCGAAGGGACGCGGGGCGCGGGCGTCAGCGCTGACGTGCGCGTGCACGGG
This sequence comes from Dendrocalamus latiflorus, assembly GCA_017311315.1. Taxonomy (NCBI): domain Eukaryota; kingdom Viridiplantae; phylum Streptophyta; class Magnoliopsida; order Poales; family Poaceae; genus Dendrocalamus; species Dendrocalamus latiflorus. The sequence continues at coordinate 28,162,459 of CM029658.1, read as the reverse complement.
GCGCGAGGCGGCGCGGCGCGGGCGCGTCCGCTGGCGGCGCGGGCGGCGGGGTCTGCGGCGGCGGCTGGCCGGCGACGGGGTGACGGCGGCGACTGGCCGGCGGCGACCGAGGTGGCGGGAACGACGACGGCGGCGGGGCTCACCGGCGGTGGCGAACGGCAGACGGGCGGCGGCGAAGCTCCTGGCGACGACGGCCGGCGCAAAAGACGACGAGGGCGACGGCGCTGGCGGCGGGCTCCGGCGAAGGGCGGCGGCGAGAGCGGCGGCTCGGGATGCGGAAGCCGAGGGGGCGGCCGGCTTTTATACACGGACCCCGAGGTGTCCGCGACGGGGACGGCGGCGGCGGCGAGAGTCCGGCTCGGAGACGGGGAAGACGAGTCCGGGTCGGGGACGACCTGACAGGTGGGCCCCACCTGTCGGTGGCGCGGGTGAGCAGGCGGCCGGGATCGCGTGCGGGCGCGGGCAGATGGCCGAGATGGGCGACGCGTGGCGCGCATCGAGCGGAGGGAGGCGGGCGCGGGCGCGGTCGCGGATACGCGACGCGTGGCGCGGGCGGAGGGGCGCGGGTGCGGCCTGCTGGGCTGGGCCGGCTGGTGGGTTTCGGCCCACTGGCCGGTTGGGGATTTTTGGGGATTTTCTTTTTTTTATAAATTCATTTAAATCATTTTGAGCTCTAGAAAATAGCAAATAAATCCAGAAAAATCCAGAAAAATTCCAATAAATTCCTTGAGACACAAGGAACTCAAATAAAATAACTTTGGCAAATGTTCATGTTCAGATTATTCATATTAAATCCTTTTAATTCATAAAATTCCATTTAAGCTTTAATTAATTTCAGAAAAAATTCAAATGGTGAATTTTATTTTAAAAGCTTCAAAAATGCTCTGAAATTCAGGATGTTACAAACCTCCCCCCCTTAAACGGAATCTCGACCCCGAGATTCTGGCTCTCTAAAGAATAGGTTTGGAAACTCCGCTTTGAGATCCTCCTCACTTTCCCAGGTTGCTTCCTCCTCTGAATGATTGCTCCACTGAACTTTGCAAAAACGAACGACCCTTCTTCTGGTGACACGCTCTGACACTTCCAAGATCTTGATGGGATGCTCTTTATAGGACAGATCCTCCTGGAGATCCACAGCCTCAATTGGCACTGCTTCCTCTGGCACTCGCAAGCACTTCTTCAATTGAGACACATGAAAAACATCGTGTATCCCGCTCAAGTTCTCAGGTAGCTCCAGCTGATAGGCAACTTCTCCCTTGCGCGTCAAAATCTTGAATGGCCCCACATATCTTGGTGCTAACTTTCCCTTCATCTGAAAACGCTTAACTCCTTTGAAAGGTGTGATCCTGAGATACACATAATCATTGGGCTCAAAACTTAAATCTCTTCGGCGAGTATCAGCATAACTCTTTTGCCTGGCTTGAGCTGCTTTCAGCCTCTCTTGAATCAAGCGCACTTTTTCTTCAGCTTCTTGCAAACACTCTGGCCCAAATATCTGCCTTTCTCCTGTCTCCTTCCAATTGAGAGGGGTCCTACACTTCCGACCATACAAAGCCTCAAACGGTGACATCTGCAAACTGGCCTGGTAACTGTTGTTGTAGGAAAATTCTGCAAAAGGTAGGCAATTGTCCCACTTAGCTCCGTGATCCAAAACACATGCTCTCAGCATATCCTCTAGGATTTGATTTACACGCTCTGTCTGACCATCGGTCTGTGGGTGATAGGCTGTGCTGAAATTCAGATGAGTACCCATCGCTTCGTGGAAACTACTCCAAAATCGAGAGGTGAACTGCGATCCACGATCTGACACTATTCTCTTAGGTACTCCATGGAGACTCACAATTCTGGACATATACAATTCTGCCAACTTATCTCCAGAATATGTGGTTTTGACTGGAAGGAAATGGGCTACCTTGGTCAATCGATCCACAATTACCCATATCGAGTCGTAACCTTCCTTGGTCTTGGGTAGACCTGTGATGAAATCCATGCCCACATCTTCCCACTTCCACTCGGGAATTTTCAACGGTTGCAACAATCCTGCGGGTCTTTGATGCTCTGCTTTCACTCGCTGGCAAACATCACATAGTGCTACATACTCTGCTATTTCTCGCTTCATACCTGGCCACCAGTACTTATCCTTGATGTCCTGATACATCTTGGTACTGCCTGGATGAATTGAATATAATGACTCGTGTGCCTCTTTAAGCAACAATTGCTTTAACTCTTCCTTATTGGGTACGCACAATCGCTTCTTGTACCATATGATACCCTGATCATCCTCCACAAAACCTGTCGCTTTTCCTTCCTTCAATCCAACCTTGATCCGCTGGATATTTTCATCCTCCGGTTGCGCTTGACGAATATGACTATCCAAGGTCGGCTGCAAGTCCAAAGCGGCCAACATCCCTTCTTCAACCAACTCCAAACTGAGCTTTTGGAATTCCTCGTGCAATGCTGGTTGACTCTCCTTGACCATAATTGTGTTGCAATATACCTTCCTGCTCAACGCATCTGCCACTACGTTGGCTTTTCCTGGGTGATAGTGGATTCCAATGTCATAGTCCTTTATCAACTCCAACCATCTTCTTTGTCTTAGGTTAAGGTCTGATTGGGTGAAGATATACTTCAAGCTCTTATGATCCGTGTAGATCTCACATCTGTTACCCATCAGGTAGTGTCGCCATATTTTCAGGGCATGCACAACTGCTGCTAACTCCAAATCGTGCGTAGGGTAGTTCTCCTCATGTGGCCTCAACTGACGCGATGCATAAGCTACCACTCTTTTGTCTTGCATCAATACGCACCCTAAACCTTTGCGGGAGGCATCACAATAAATCTCAAAATCTTTCTTGATATCTGGCAAAATTAGGACTGGCGCTGTTGTCAGACTTTCCTTTAGCTTCCGAAAACTCTTCTCGCATTCTGGCGTCCATTCAAACTTCTTTTCTTTCTTTAATAGCTGGGTAAGGGGTCGGGCTACACTGGAGAATCCTTCAATGAATCTTCGATAGTAACCTGCCATTCCTAGGAAGCTTCTGACCTGGGTCACTGACGTGGGTGCCTTCCAGGTGAGCACATCTTGTACTTTCCCTGAGTCAACGGACACTCCCTCTGCTGTCAACACATGACCCAAAAAGGCAACTTCCTTCATCCAAAATTCACACTTGCTGAACTTAGCATACAACTTGTGCTCCCGCAATCTTTGCAATACCAACCTCAAATGCTCCTCATGCTCCTCCTCATTCTTGGAGTAGATCAGAATGTCATCAATGAACACAACGACAAACTTGTCCAAGTAATCCATGAACACCTTGTTCATCAGGTACATAAAGTAGGCTGGGGCATTGGTTAAGCCAAAGGACATCACGGTGAACTCATACAATCCATAACGAGTTGAGAAGGCTGTCTTGGGTATGTCCTCCGGTCGAATCCTCATTTGGTGATACCCCGATCTCAAATCAATCTTGGAGAACACTCCAGCTCCCTTTAATTGATCAAACAGGTCATCAATTCTGGGCAACGGATACTTGTTCTTGATGGTAACTTCATTGAGAGCTCGATAATCCACACACATACGCTGGCTACCATCCTTTTTCTTGACGAACAATACTGGTGCTCCCCACGGAGAGGTACTAGGCCTAACATAGCCTTTATCCAACAACTCTTGTATCTGCTTCTTCAATTCTGCTAACTCATTGGCGGGCATCCGGTAAGGTCTCTTGGAAATTGGCGAGGTGCCTGGTGCTAACTCAATTGCGAACTCCACTTCTCTTTTTGGTGGCATCCCAGGGAGGTCATCAGGAAAAACATCCGGATACTCTCTGGCAA